>JAQNCA010000009.1:4342590-4386915 GCA_029783725.1 Acanthurus tractus
ACTTTTTTCCCTCAAACTCATGACTTCATATGGGCAGAGATCTTATTTTATTTTATAGTCTTTATTTTTATTTTTTTTCTGGTGGAAATGGGCTTCTGCAAGAGCAAGATCTTTTGAAAGGTTTCAGTTTAAATTTTACTTATCATTGTTAACTAACAAAGCCTTTCATACCCATTAAGAAAATCGCTGACTCAGCAGTTGCATCTTTATAACTGTCATTCTCCAGCAGTAACACTTCCACAGTTTTTAATAAATCCATACAAAGTATTTTTCTAAAATTTTAATTGGCAGCACCCTGTAACAAATGTACAGGCACTGCCTGGTGCCTCTCTGCAACACTCAGGTCATGCTGTAAAATATTGTGAATGTTTTTGTGTCTTTGGTTTAGCTGTGATGGAAATGTAAAAAGATTTTTTTGGGGTGGGAAAACATGATGTTTTTTAATCTTTTCGCGGTGGCGGGAACCAAAAAAAAAAAAAAAAAAAAAGTTGAGTATTTTCACTTGCTGCTTCATCATTTGTTGAGTGTGGAAAAAGAAACCTGTGAAACAGAATCAGGCCATGTTCTTTTAAACTAATAACACTCCTGTAGCTAAATCAGCAGCACAATCACGTCATTAGGACGTAATGAGAAACTTTGGCAATCTGTTACATCTGCAATCATTTTCTTTGTATGTTTCTTTTCTATCTTAGACTTCCAGGTGCAAGTCTAAGAATATAACTTCAGTGAAATCTAGAGATATCGAAGTCTTGTTCAAGAAATACAAGATGAAAACAGTCAAGATGAGAAGCAAAAGCCAGTCGCTTTCAATGGAAACAGTGGGACCCTGCGGTGATGAAAGAATCATGTCTATCAGTCACAGCAGCATCTTCTTCAGCTAAGTACTTGCTTAGATCTTAGCGGAAGGCAACATTTTTAAACAAGCACATGTTTAGCCAGATTATCTAAACCAGTGTTTTTGAAGGTAAAACTGAAAATTGGTGCACACTGAATGTGGTTTCGAAAACTTTGCGCACACAGGAAACGGCCTGCGCACAGCTGCAACGACTACAGTGGCTTAAGGTTAAACCAGAAGGCCAATCTCTAGCTGCAAGTGAACATTAAAGCGAACAGTTTGGTTAACAGTTTTACAACTTGCCTTCCAATACAATCACCTTTTAGAGATGCTGGCACACATGCTGATATTAGCATTACCTTGGTAAATTATAGAAAGCAATCCCAATGGATACATTTTGGAACACAAGCCTCGAGTCATAATAAACTAAATTTATATTTTAAGAACTACAGACTTACAGGAATTCTTTGGTCATAATCTGATTTACAATTAAAAATGTCATGAACATTAACTACTGGAGTTTTGGTTTGTAAGGAGCCTGTAATGTCAGAACCGTCAGTCACCAGTATCTGACAGGCCGGTATCGGCCCTGGATATTGGTCGAAACCCAGAGTCTTCAGGCCAGCGACCCTGACAGGATGTGCTCTTTCACTCATATTTTTTTTCCCCTTTACTATTTCTCTCTCACCCTTGCACCTCTCCAGCTGCCTCCAACACGGTAATGACAGTTTTATCAGTTTAACCACGTTTGCCATCTCCAGGACTGGGCTGCTCTCCAGTCCTGTCTGCTGTGTGCTCAGCCCCGCTCAGCTTAAACCAGACACTAACAAGAGCCCCTTGTATATCCATTATGCAGATCTACCGTAGCACCCACCACCGTCGGCGGTACATGTGCTGCTGCAGTGTATACGTGTGTGTTGAAAGCTGTCCAGGTTATACATATGGAACCTGCCTGCCAACACCTATTTCACTGACACCTAGCCTCTTCCAACTACAACCTGACTGTGATGTGCTCTGGGCTGTAGGTTTAAATTAAAATGAAAACAAAATATTAAAAAAAATCACAATATAAATCATAAAAATGAGAAGCACATTTGCCAGTTTTGTCTGATTGATTTTCAAGAAAGTTTTAAGAAATACAAGATGTGTGACGTTATGGCGTCATTGTAACAGAAAATCGACACTGTGTTCGCACTGTGGTCTCCTGCAAACTCTCTGTAGACATTTTGCACTGCGAGTAGGAGGTCTGATGCTAAGTATAGTTAGGATCAATAAGGCCTAGACTCTGACACAGTCTTGCTACATCTTAAGGCATCATTAGATCTGAACCAGCATTAACATCACAGTCCCAAACCTAACTTCCCTTACACCTAAAGATAGACTCCGGCTCTTTTTATAGAGGGCCGAGCTGCAGAATTGCATATTCTATTTCAGACAGCCCAGGCTCACATCATTGTTTGTTTTAGCAGGCCAACCTTCCCCATGTATTTATAGGTGTCGAGGCCAGGAGAAAAGACCACAGTAGCTCCATAAATAAGCTGCCTGGGCCTCCAGCGAGCCTCGCGACCAACAAAAGCCCAGTCATTTCACAGGCCATTACCTGGAGCTGCCTCGCAGTTAGGCTGGCCCGGCCTCCGAGGCGAGGGAGGGTCGCACGACTCTGAGGGCAAAGTCGACCTGGTGGGAGGAAGGGAGATGTTTGGATTAATAATAAATAAGGTGATCTGTTTTCTGTGACCGGAGTTTATGAAATGGGATGGGAGTAAATGGAAAATAACTGAATACGATGCGCTGCATCTGAGGCCGTTCAGCACCACGGCACACCATTTTTACTATCATCTCTCTGGTCTTTCATCCTCTTCCCTTCGCTTTCATCCACACAGGCTGTCACTCGCTCTTTTTTCTCTCTCTCACTCTCTTTCAGTCTTTCTCCTCTGAACTTTTGGCCCCGAGATCCTGTTGGAACTTCACCCAGATGCCCCCCGGCTCTTAAAAATAGATTACCCAAAAAACATCACACACTTGCTCAGACACACCGAATCCACCCATGACGTCATACGTCAACAGAGTGTGCATGTGTGGGTGTACTACGTGTGTGTCACTGCTTATCTCTCCCTCCACAGATGCTGTGTAGAAAGCCAGTCAGCAAAGGCCACAGCCAGCGCGCTCCACAGCCTCTCTGGCAGCCAGACCTCGCTGCGCTGAGGAAACTGCGCCCTGCAACACAAACAACCCATCAGCCACAGCAGCGCTTCAGTGCCGTCTGCTAATCCCGGGCGCCTCCCTGCAAGGTAGAGCAGTGAAACACCCACACAGCTTTAGGAAATGGATGTCACCCCCCTCTGGCTTTAATAAGGCTTTTCAAAAGTGATGAAATATTCAAAAGCATTGTTTCGCAGGGCCATTCGACAGCGGCATTTGTCCTTAATATTGCTGTGCTCATTTGCTGGGTGGCGACAGTGATGATTCCATAAAACACATGAATGGAGAGAGTTGTCATGTGGATGTGGCTGAACACTGTGGGCTCATGATCTTAAATCAGAGGGGAGCGCCACTGACTGGCACGGTGGGGGCTCCAGCGGATTGACTACAACTGCTAATTTGTCTCAGAATGGCCCTTTACGATTTCAAGGGCACAATAACTGTTTAGATGAAGAGATTTTTTTTTTTTTTGATTGCATCCCAGCTACATGCAGTGTTGTGTGTGTTGGGGGGGGGGGGAGTGAGGAGTGAGATAGCAGCACTAAAGCTGTATCTTTGGATGTTCTTGGAGTATCTTCGGGAATACCTGCAATTCCGATAAAGTAGCTTTCTACGACTGAACAGTTGATTTCATTTCTGGTGTAATAGAGTCATGTATGGCAGCCAAGACTTATATTATTATATTGCATGTCTCCTTGAAGGGGACCAGCCTTTCATTATTCTGTTATGTAAAAAACCTCTTTGTCTTTGTTGTGTATCACCCCTCCCGAACAAAGCTCCAACATCACTTTAAGGTCTTATTGAATTAGAACCATGGCGATGACAAAAACAAGTCTCTCCTGTACGTGCAGTTGGACCACAATAAGAGGGAAAGCCTTGAATGATTCATGGGGCCCAGAGTGGTGAGTGGTGTCACCCTGGTGGTAAGAAGCCTTAAGGGTTTTAAAAACTCGCGTGAAATGTTTACCAAGATTTTTAGCACGTTTCAGTTGTGTGGTTTTTTTGGTGACAAATAGTGTAAGAGATCACAGTTTCGGTTACTAATGCTGTTTCACTATTTAACAGTCATGTTGCTTCGAGGAGTGACCCAATATAGTAACTGTCCAGCCTTCAGCACGAAACTATTCCAAACGAAACTGAAAAAGATACTCATCTCTTTCCCATAGTACAGTGGATCCTTTAGTCAGCATATAAAAATAGCTGGGATAAGCCAGTGGTGGCCTCTGAAATGAGCCGGGGCATAAATGTGCCGTTAGGGGCCCAGAATTCTGGTGCCGCCCATGGATGTAAACTTCAGCCTCTGTAATAGAATTTCATACATCTTTCAATTATTACTCCCACATGGTTAGAAATGTCAGCTTATTGAGCTGAACATAATGAAAAATCAGTTATTTTAGATTACTTGATATTATCTGCTTATTTTGCTTTAACTTAAGAACTGGGGGAGAAAAAATCTAGAGAGAGCGCAAAAGTATGTGTTATGATTTATTTGGACTCACAGTAAAAGCTGAAAATAATCTTTGTGGGAATCTAAATTGTGTCAGATAAACATACTGAAACAAGAAACTTGGGACCAGCAGAGATCATAAAGCATCTCTCTCTGGCTGAAACCATTTGACTTTTGGCATTTGAAATCTTCTCATGTCTGATTTTTTTTCCTTTGTGAACGTACAGAACCTAAAGCATAAGGTTTCAGGGGGAAGAGGGGGAGGTGATAGTTACTAACACACACACACACACACACACACACACACACACAAGCACACGTATGGCTTCAGAAATGCCAATACGCTTCACACTTTTCTTTATAGAGCGAAACAACAGCCATTAGAAGATGTAATGGATTAGCCACGGATAGAGTGAAGGGAGACAGAGAAGGGAGAGAAGAGGGGACAAACCGAGATCGAAATGATGGAGATTGGCAGATGGGTAAAATGAATTGGATAGAGCGCTCTACGGATGAGAAGACAGGACGGAGAGCTGATGCCTACCGCCGCGGCGAGAGATAATGGAAACTGATTACAGAAAAAATCAACAAGGTTTCTCTCATTCCAGGAGCACTGCTCGAAAAAAAACATGGCAGTAATATGATTGGCGAGGTCCCAGATCCTGGTTAAAGATGATTGTCACTGAATTTGGTCCACGGCGTCAAAAAGTTCTAAATATAGAAAGGAGAAAAAAAAAAACAAAGCAAAACATACGAGCAAGGTGACAGGAGACACAAATGTGAGCTAGAGACCCGACTGACAGGAATTGCGGTTGTTTTTAGGAGTTCTTTGTGCTTCCGTGCTGCCTTCTCTTCAAAAATTGCTCATCTGTTTACTCCGTGCCTCCCTGGCTTATGTTCATGTGAGGGAGCAGAAGAGCTGCAGGAGACAAACAGGATGTCTGTGGGAGGACAAATGAGAGGGGGTAAATCTGACGAGGAAGTTTGTGTGCGCAGCTCTGTGTGTGTGTGTGTGTGTGTATAAATCCCAGGAAGGACTTCCTCTGAAGCAGAGCTGCTTGGGAGTTCTGTGGGAGTTCCAGACGTTTGACACGGGAAAAAGCAGAGGAAGAGAGAGAGAAAAAACAAAAGAGAGCAAAGGAGAGAGAGAGAGAGAGAGAGAGAGAGAGAGAGAGAGAGAGGTACAAGAGTGAGAGGGATCAAGGGCAGTTGCACTGTTGAATCCCACACACTCACTCACACACACACACACATATGAAGAGGAAAACCACCCACAGAGAGAGAGGTTGCGATAACAGCGGCGGTACTGGCGTCATTATGAGTTGATGATGATGAACACGGGCCCACCTCAGTGACACACAGCCTGAACCCACTCAATCGCTTTGCCTTAATCAAAGCTACTCCAAACCTCTGCCTGAACAAACACACCAGCTGACCTAGGCTGAGCGGTGTGCGCAATTAACCCTCGGCGTTTGTTTTCATCTACTGGGTGTGCCAGGCGGGTGGGGATTGTGGCACAGTGTGATACTTCAAGCTAGAAAATTACAACACCAGTTGTGTCAGTGACGTGTCGCAGATAAATGAGATATTAAAGGTAAAAGTGTAATTCAGAGGCAAACAAAAAAAAATGTTTTTTATTCTGGTGCGAACCTGGTCTAAAAGTGCAGAATAGTTTGGAACAGTGCAAAGGGCCTTTTTTTAAACTCGGGTTGAGCTGAACTTGAGATGGGAAGGTAAAGATAAGCGTGTGTATTTTCACTGCTATTGTTGAGGCAACATCTCAGTCGTGCTTCTACGTCTAGATTACAAAAACCACTACTTTTTTTTTACCGAGTAACTGAAAAGAAAATGACATCACATCTGTGTTTTATGTTTAGCACAAGTTAACAAAGGTTAGCGTGAAAAAAAACGCAACAATAGTGAGAACAGTGCACGTTTCCTGCTGAAAATAGCACACTGAGACTGTTATACTGAGCTTGTTAGCATGCTAGTGGTAGCATTTAGCTCACTGCACAGTTTCATCTGAGCACAGCTTCCCAGACCTGCTAACAAGCTTGTAGGCCTTCAGTCGTGTTTGTGAAGCAATCAAAGTTTCACCTTTTAATGAACTCAAAAGTTGTTAGGGAATAATTTTTATTAACAGCTATTAATAATGTAATTCGTGCTTTGAAGACAAGGCATTAGTTTTTACTTGTTTGCTTTCTAAAAGTTTTATTTTGCAGCTGGAAGCATTAATTCTGTGTTCATTAAGCATTAATGTATACGTTAGTTACAACTTATAAACACTTCATGAAGTAAACATGATCTAAAACGTATACAGCATTCATTTGTACTGGACTTAATCACTATAATGGACATGCAGGTTTCCAATTGACGTTTCAAGATGATTTACCTGATCGCTAAGATGTAAAAACATTTTTGCAGCACTTTTTTCACTTTAAATTTAGAGAGTTTTCCTCTACAACATTCTGAAAGTATCGAGAGACACTGATTTCACATAAAAAGGTCAGTTTTTGCCGCTCACACAGAGTTCTCTCAGCCTGTGAAAACAGCTGTATAATATCTGATGTGGTTCTATACAGAGCTCCCTAAGGTCTGATGGTATATGTCATCATGATGTCATCAGGGCTCTCTCGAGTAAGGCTTCAAATATTCGACAGAAAACTTTTGTAAAAAAAGACAGAGGTTAAGAAATGAGGCTATTTAACAATTAAGAAAGACTCTTTCAGACTCATAATGGGGATTAAGAGTTAGAATATCTTAGTCTCCACTTTTTGTTTTTTTGATCTTTCTTTTTTAAGTCAGACTCCCGCGAGTCTACAAACTTTTTTAAGAGTGTGTTGCTGAATCACTGGAGTTCCCTTTTAAACTCAGCAATCCAGGGGGAGATCACTCTTTTCTCACTCTCGCAGCTCAGACAAATGGAACCTATGACGAAGGTTTTGAAGGAGGAAATGTGTGACTACAACCAGTGATACATCATGAGTGTCCTACACAGCATTTCATACAAATATATGGACCGAAAAACTTTAGGAAAGTTTAAGTTAGTTCATCCCCCCGCTATATCCTTGAACTGGAACCAAACCATGAATAATTTATCCAGATGTGTCATGTTGAACAAATCACTTCTTCAACAGGAAGTCTTTAGAGGTTACGTAACTGACGGAACCCGCAGCTTGTCCTCTAATTAGACAGAGGGAAAAGTTTGGCCTGTAAAACGCTGCGTAATATATATTCCAAACTCCCTCATGAATCCCGCCTCTTAATTTCCTTATGGCCATGTGTCAGGCAGAGCTCTGGATACCACACACATACCCACTCCATCATATGTGTGCTTACTCATCATTACGCCGCCACATCTGAGAGAACTCATGCACAATACAGTTGTCTGTCAGCCAAATGTGGAGAAACCACAGCAAGGAGACCAAAGAGACCAGAGAGGTTGACCCCCCCACCCCACCCGAAATCCCAAATGCTAACCCCCCCTTTTTTTTTTTTTAACTCAACCTTCTGAGACATAAACTAGCACTGCTTCAGAAGTTCAGGTTTGGAAACTAACTCAGATTGTAAACCTGAAAAAAAAAAAATGCCGTCTTCACTCTGAATGCATCTGTCGAAGCAAAGACAATGAGAAAGAAAAAACACTAATTTACCACGTATCCTCGGTACATGGGGTGAAAACAAAACAACGGCAATCGGAGCTGGAAAATGTGCTGAATGTAAGAGCTGCGTGGTCGCTAGATGTCAAGAAGTATGACAAGGTTAATCAACGCTCACCACTTTCTCTCCCAAAACGTTTCAGGGCCTGCGTGAGCAACATTTTACAAAACCAATTATCTCTTTTGAATAAAGGGTGTTCGCCTATCAAGAGCGAGCCCACTTAAACAGGGTCAAATACAATTCGCTATCACGCCACTTTCAAACAACATATCAAATTGTTGTCACTTCCATTTACGACAGTAATGTGTACCTAGTAAATTGCACTACTGCCTCTGACTGCTGACAACAGCTAATTGTAAATGTCAGAGTTATTCATGCGCGTCTCCCCATGGTACATGATTAAAAAAGCACCTATAGTTCTTTTCAAATGTATGATAGAGAACATCTCATAGAAAATCTGTAAACATATATTTTGAGGGGGAGATAGCGGGCCTGGGAAGAATACCTCATTAAGTCTGTGTGATGCAGAAAAGGCGAGGATGCTGCGTGGACGCTGGTGAGGATTCAACAGCAAGACAATTAAGACAAAGTTGCTGTCTTGTTAATCATTCTCCTCTTTTAGTAGAAAGCCTTGGCATTGCTACATACAAACACTCAAGGACAGGAAATGTACAAGATTTGTGCTTTTATTTCTTTTAGATTTGGTGTTTTCTATTGTCTCTGAATGGTCAATACTTTTGTCCTGACCTCAGTGTGTGTGTGTGTGTGTGTGTGTGTGTGTGTGTGTGTGTGTGTCTGCCCACATGTGACAATGATTTGTTTTCTCTCATGACCATGATTACGGGTTGTCAGCCATGCTTTTACTAGAGCTGATGGGTAATTTCACTCTTTAACATGGTTTAGAGTTGACGGCTAGATTGGCACACATGGACACAAACACACACACACACACACACACACGCATGTGCACAGAGAAACATGAACACACATGACACATGTGCACATTTACCATACACACATGCCCACACACTCTGAGCACCCTAGGGTACACACACACACACACACACACACACACTGATAGACAAACAAATCAAGTGCCATGTCTATTAGAGTGGACTAATCAACAAGGCCTGCATGTTCTGTCACAACTCACACAAGAACATTATGGATAATTTGTGCCTATAACATTGCATGCAATTATTCCTGCATACATTCCTGTGTGCATGGCGTTTAATGAGCCAAGCTAATTAAATATGGAAATTAATGAGATACAAAGGAAATAGGGAAAAGCACAGTCCTGATGCATTTGAAGGAGTTGCTAAAAGCCTTTTATTACATTAGGGACTGTGAGAGAAATATGCCTTCCTCTAAGGAGCCTATTAACAAACACAATGATTAGCCCAAGCCAAAACAACACAAACCACTGTATCATATATTATTCTTAACACAGTGCAGTAACATCATTCTGAACATTCCATACATGAAATATTGAAAAGTAAACAGCTGTTGTGCTCTCATGTTGTTTCTCATTCATGCATTCTTATGTCTGATTTTTTTAACAATGACTTATGTCGAAGCTTGAAAAATCAACACAATTTAACTTAATTACACTGATTTCTTGTTTATCACTAGAAAAAAGAAAAAAAAAGAGTTTCTTTCAGACACACAATACTGTTTGTAGTGGAAAAGGCTCCTCTGCAGTTGTGAAAGTGAATCAAAAGCTTATGCAGTGTGAATTGCTATTGTACACTCACTCCTTTTCACACGCCATTTCCTTCTATGAGCAATGCATGAGATGATGGGAAGCCTCCCCACACACACAAATTCATACACACAAACACACACACACACACACAGAGTCAAAGAGGCCTTTCACTGAGAAGCAAGTCATCACATCATGCTGGGTACCCCTCTAAAATTCTTGCATCTGTGTGTGTGTGTGTGTGTGTGTGTGTGTGTGAGTCTGCATGGGGAGAGCCCTCTAGATACAAGAGGTCAGACACAGTTTACAGACAGGCCGACTCCATCCCCCAAAAAAAAACAAAAAAAAAAACACACGCCATGGGACACAAACCGGCTCGAGGGTGCATAGGCTCAGCTCCAAGCAGAGGAGGGTAACGGGAGGGCAGGGGGAGGCTGAAGTTCACCTAAAATTGCCTCACCCATGGGGCAAACACCCGATGAGGATGGGATGCTGGAAGAAAATTGAAGTAGGGGTTTCTGAGGGAAAAGTCACTCTTCATAGTGACGTCATACCAAATGGGCTTTTGCATTAATTTAATTGTTTAGGATCAGTAACATTTAATAGCTATGAACAACAGAAGGTGACCAGGTCCATTGTCCTGTATAACAGAGAGCTTCATATCCAGCAACAGTTTGGTATAACAACTTCACAGTTAAACCAATGTGTTTATGGCGTTCAACGGTTCATCATAAAACAAACTGTCATGCGTATTATAACATTGTAATGTGTTTCATCATGACCCTGATGTGGGTCACAAGGAGAAACACATTAATATCGCAATAAAATTCCACTATACTACAAGTGCTGCTGGAGCTTTGACCTTTATTGGACTCTTTACCTTCTCCAGGCAGCTCAGCAGCAGGTGAGGTTGTACCAAAAAAATCCTACTCAGCTTTAACCAAAGCACATGTCCTTATGTAGAGTGTCACTGTATGGCGTTGGTAATTAATGCTTGGGCAACTCTATCTGTGGCAGGCTGGAATGACCTGTGTGAACAGGCCCATCTGATTGGATGATCAGTGCCTCGACGTCTTTGAAAAAATTGTAACTCTCCAAAACCCCTTAATGTGATTGCAAGCTCATGAAAAGCTCCAGTGAGGAACTACTATAAATAGTTTAACAATTTTGATAATCATCAAGTAAAAAACCTATTTTTTACCACAAACACCACAATACTACATCAATATATTTTATCAAAAAAACAATTATTATGCCATTAATAGAAGGTTCTGCAGCCTCCCTGCTGCCTCACACTCCCAAAGATGCATGTGTCAAAGCCAATGCATTGACTCATGGCCTTTTTCTGCAAAAACAAACTATCATCTGTCTAACCTCCAACCTTCCTTGCTCCGGATGTCACCGTTGATGTCACTTTTTTTCCCCCCCTTCACGCTCTCTCCTCTGTCTTAATCTCTCCTCTCGTCACCTCACCCTGGAAAGAAAAGCGATGGAGGGAAGCAGTGAAGTGAAGGTGGAGGAGGCTGGAGGGGTTTGTTCAATCTGCGCGGGCCTCTCCCATAGGGCTTACCTCATCCTTCTTTCCGTTCCCATCCCTCCCACCACTTTCTCTCTGTCTTTCTTTATTTATACTGCACATTTTTTTTTCATCACTTTCCTTTTCTAGTAACTTTTCCTTGCAGCGGATCTCTTGGCTGCATAGCTGATAGCAGCAATGTAGTGATACATAAAAAAAGAGAATAATCTCTGACCCTCATTACCATAACCATCCTTAAGGCCTTGTTAAACCACTATTTAAAAATGAAGTCAGTTCATTTTAAAGGAACCCACAAATTACTGGATTTGGTTATGGGCCAAAGTAAATCAGAGTTTAACTTTGATGAACTTTAACCCACAAATGTGCACCACAGCGAGATCCTGACAGCACTGACCTGAGAGGGAAGGAGAGACGGAGAATATAAAAGTGAAGTAATCATCATAGCATCTTTAACTGTGTGTCACCATCTTATTTTCTTTAACTTCTCCGTTTAAATATAAACTGCTGCCAACCAGAGATACATATAGCTTGTGAAGCAGGAGTCAGTGGAACACATCCTTTGCTTTAACTGTGTGACTTTAATGTTCTGTTATGCCCCTTTTTCTCACAGGGCAGCTGCTAACATCTGGCTTTTGTCCTCATTCAGACAGGGTGCAATCAGAGTTTATTCCCTGGTCAAGTGACCCTGTGGTAGTTACAGCAGTATATGCAGTGTATTTTTCAATTTCAGCGACGGCGATGGAAAGATGACACTTCTGCCCCACTTCTGGTCCGATGTCTGGACAACATTATGATATCAAGGGAAGCCATCATGATGGCAATAACAGCCTATTGCCTCCATCAGTAACTTGAGTGATTCTCTGTGAACTCAGTCAGTCATCACTCTGACATCAGTTCGAGTGATAAAGTTTGAAAGAGAGACAGAGAAACAGAGACAGAAGATGGAAATGAATAACTGTTATAACATTCACTTGATGTTCCCTGTTTTCCAGCATGTAAGACATAAAAAAAGGAAACTTGTAGACCAACAACAGGAAAGGAATCAAATGTGTATTTTAAGTTGGTTTAGCTGGATTCATAGATCCTGAATATACACACTGAAAGTAAAAATGTGACCTAGAAAATAAACTTGGCTACTTCTTGCTAGCTGTTTGCTACTCAACAGTACCATTTCACTAACTGACTAAGTGATACAATCATGCTAGCATGTCCTGGCTTTGTATCATAAAATGTCACCATCAAAAAAAAACAGTTATTTATTTATGTTTGCTTTTCCTCTTGCTTTTTTTCTCTTCTTCTCTCAGCGATAAATTATTCAACTTTTCACACTAAGAAGTTGCAAATAGGAGTTCAGGTGGGTTTATCCTGCACTACATTCCTGGGTGACATTAATGACAATGATAGTGAGGGGAGAACTTCTTGGATAAATTTGGCTGCGGTTGCACCTCTCTGAGGAGCGTCGTTGTCAGTCTTCAAAGAAAATGTCAACTACAAATGAAATAAAGCATCATTAGTCTCTTTCTTTCTGGGGTGGGGAAAAAAAAAACAATCATTAGTGTGGTTCTCTATCTCTCTTTTTCACCATGCCTGCAAGACATCTTTTCTTCTTAGCCGCTGCTCTAAAAGGTATGTTGAAAATTTCTCCCTGAGTCTCCCTCTCTGCACGCAAACACACACACGCAAACTGATTAAAACCATCACAAACTACTCGCATTTGCATAGATAGCAAAACAAGTGATATGAAAGGAAAAGTTATTGCTGCTATAGCTTTCACCCTGACAAAACACAGAACGCTATATATGCTAATTAGCCATTTAATATGAATGTCTAATTAATGGTATGCAAATGAGACGCTGCCATTATTGAACCTGTTTGATATGGGGATGGACGGGGTATTGAAAATCCTTGGGAAAACAGACATCCGATGCTGTCGCTCAACACACACAGGAAATCAATTTGGTTAATTGTCAAATATGCAAACATGTAAATTGAAGTCGCGCATTGCCATGGCCGAGGCACCTAACCGTTGTCCCTGGAGCATGAATGTGAATGTAAGAGCGGGAACACACACTCACACACACACACATGGCCACGAGCACAAACACACAAGCAACACGCTCCTCTTATCTCATCAGCCCTTTAATGTCGTTGGTATTCAGTGCTCTGTCCTCTGACACAATGCATGCCACTAATTACCAATTCCCATGATAAGAGCATTGCCCATACAATACATGATGGAAGATGAAGGGTCTGCCTGCTAGGCCGCGGCTATTGAACATTCTGACTACACACCACTTTGAGAATTGACTTTCAATCAACATAGTGAGGACTGCTTAATTCTGCTAGTTCAGTTAGGAGCCCGTGCCGTCCTCCCACAATGGCCCCCCTGAAACAGCTGCCGTCCAGCCTGCGCAGACAGCTAAATGGCAGAGGACAAATGCCTGACAGTCTCCTTCATAAAATGCGAGGGCAAAACATTCTCATTCCCACAAACCCCCCTCCTTCACGCAAGGATGTCTGGCTGCGCTCTGAACTGCATCACCTTGCAAAACACCATAAAGCATTCATCAACAAGCCCAAAACAGAGAAAGTCACCGCATCGTTGGCATTCTCCTCCACTCACTGTGACTAAAATGAAGATAAAATGCGGGAAGAGTAGACATCACACTAAAGATTTGTTTTCTTTCCTTCTTTTTTTGCAGTGAAAGTTAATTGAATTTGTATGTTAATGAGGGCTGTGCATAGCTAACGAGCTCAGTGTGCGACCCATTAACACGTTGAATGATTGTTATGCCCGGGGCAAGAATCACCTATAGGAGCTCAAACACGGAGACAAAGAGCCTGTTTGAATACATTATAGATTCATTTACATGTTCATCTACATTACATACATGTTACACTGATATTTGGCCCTCAGTTTAATCATCAAGGCCCGACTTAAAAGATCCTGGTCAGATGGGAAGGTGAGAGAAAAAGTAAAGGAAACCACGTGGACAAAGAAAAAGGGCGAAAAAGCAGAGTGGTCATTCAAAAAATCTGCAGAAATATTTGCTCCTCACTCATTGAGTGTTTTAGCTCAATGAAGACAAGTTCTCACCTTGTTGGAGATAAAGAATTAGTGTGATTCAGCCCCCTCCCACTTCCCTTGTCACCATGACAATGTGTGAAGCACGGTGAGATCTTTCAGATGATATTACTATGAAAGCAACACGTCTTTAAATAGCCTCTAACTGAAGAAAAACAAATGTATTTTGGTCTATTTGTAATCATAGCCTCATCTTACATTCAGTGTCCTCATAAAAATATCAGAAAATCAAGCAACAGAGGTGTTATTTTGTTATTCAACATGTCATTGCTGTGGTGTGTATAAAACTAGCAGGCCTTGCTCTTCAGTTGCTGGCCAAAACAAGCTTAGATGTTTGCATTTTTGACCTTTCAGAGGAATTTTCAGAGTTATTCATGTATTTTAGTTCAGCCTTGCAGGCGTTAAACTAAAGCTGCCATAAAAAATGAACACAAGAGCTTGACTCTGAGGATGTCAGTCAGCCTGTCCACCACTTTGGTAGAGACTCTAGTATTGGGTGGATGGATTGCACCAATTTTCATGGTCACAGGTTCCTAGTAACCACAGCTTGAAGGATATGACTTTGCTAAACCCCTGATTTTTCCTCCAGATCCAACAGAAGGCTGAGAGTTTTAGGCCAAAAATGTCTAAAATGTCCGGAAAACTGTTAGATAGACTGCCATAACATTTGGGATGCAAATTTATTCATACACTCCTCGACATAAAGTGCACCAACTTTTAGTGAAGCATCATTCCTCAGATAAAATTTACAATTTGTCCCATACCCATAAAACTATTAGCATATGCAACAAACTCAGATATAATTTGTAATGAATGTTAATTCGCAAAAGCTAACATGCTGAACTAGTATAGACATCGTGCTTAGCATTTGTGCTCACATCACTCTGTCAAACATGTGGATGTTAGAGTTTACTTTGAAACACTGCCATTCCAGTTCATCTACAGACTCCTGCTGTTGTACAGAAGTAAAGGTCACTTCACTGAATGACATAAACAAGTCATTTTTCACCAGCTTTTTACTTATTCCGCCATCTGCCATTGTCCCTGCTTTACAGTGTTTCTGCTGGAATCAAAGAACAGCGTGGCTGTTTAGTTTGTAAAAGGATCTATGCCGTAAAGAAAGATGTTTATCTAAATATGATAAAACATGCAGCGCAGAGGCCCTTAAAGGCTGTCAGTTATGCTAATATCTCAAAATTAAAGTCATCAGTCATTTTCTCTGCTTCTTATATGCTGCATAACAATGCAAACTGAAGATGCAACGCACTCACATCTACTGTATTTATGTGGACAGTGTAAATTCATAATGTGTAGGCTATAAAGAGAAACATTACCTCTCACTCTCTATCCACTCTGCCCTCATCCACTCTCCTGTGTGATGACTTGATTGGGATTTGACTCCTGCTATTGGACTGTTGCGTAAGTCCACTGCAGCAGTTGGATTGCAAAGTGAATATGAGCCTCTTCATAGCTGCTGTAGAGCAGATAATAAGGCTTCCTCTCTGAATAAGTCTAGACATCTTTGCTCCCCTGGGGTCTTATTCATATCGCCGAGACATAGACAGGCTAATCACCACGGGCTTTCATAATGCACACACTCAAAGCACATCAAAAGGAATGGAGTACATGGAAAGTTCAGATCAACCTGGATGTATCATTCATTCCTCTCTCTTTCTCTCACATCCTCCTCCCTTGCTGCCTCAGCTGTTATATAAATTTGCTGTGCATCCACCGGCTCTGCCCTCCCTCCCTCCCTCCCTCCCTCTCCGTTCGAGTTCTTGCTTTTTTCCAGCTTAATGGCAGAGTGTGTATGTATTGACACAACTCCTCAAAGCCACGCAGCGGTGTGAGGGCAGCGCAAGTCCAACTGGGGGTCAGCTTAATGATAAGGTTAATGAGGGTGGCCGGGACTCAGGCATGCCTCCATGAGCTATTACAGGACAGAGAGAAGAAGACAGGAAATGTGAGGAAATGTGAGGAGAGGAAAGGAAAGAGGAGATGACAGAGGAGAAAAGACAAGGAAACAAGAGGAAAGAAGTGAAATGGAAAATAAAGAGAAAGAAACTGAAAGAGTGGCAAAGGGAGAGAGAAGAAAAAGAGTGTAAATTAAAGCAGAGGTGAAAGATGGAGCCAGAAAGATAAGAAAAGAAGGGAAGCAGAGGAAAAGAAAGGAAGGAAAGAAAAAAACACACAGGCTTAATCATTTACTGACAATAACCCCCCCCCCCACAGTGCATGCCTTCCTGCTCTCTGTTTGTGGTTTATTTTACTGGATGGACAATAGAAGCCACCTTATTGAGCACATGTGTCACTTAATCATCAATCCAGTTGCTGGTAAAGAAGCTGTCATGCTTCCAGCAAGATGCAGACAGTCACACCCTCTCGAAGCTGAGCGACATGTACACAAACACAAACACACACACACACACACACGCACACACGCTCACACACACACACACACACACACACACACACACACACACACACACACACATGTCCACTCAGTGCTCACGCTCGTCCCCTTCCAGCCCTGTAGGTGTAAATCCTCAGCTGACAGACATATTGTAGGTGTCCGAGCAGAGATTAGTCCATTTCCTTCTTAAGTCTGGCACAAAAAAAGTCCTGAATAAGCTTTAGAATAGTGCTGATGCTCATCTCTTCATGGCCTAATCTGCACTAAACTCTCATTCTGTGCAAGTGTGCAAATGTGTGCGTGAGGGTCTAGACCGTTTCTTTTTTTGAGATTAACCCTAAGATGTCAGTGAGGAGTTGTGAATGTGGACTTCAAAAAAAAAAAAGTAACTCAAAACAACTTATGCTACGGATCAGACCAATGGGATGCATTCAGGGATTTTTCCATTTTTCTTTTATTCATTTCCATTTGTATTTATCTATTTAGCTGATGCTCTTTCATGGTGTGACTTAAAAAAATGTGCGCAACTGGAGTATAAGCTCAGATTTGCCAGAAAAGTTCCAAGCAAACAGAAAGTGCAAAGGGCAAAGTTCAGGAGATGAGTGCCCTCGTAATACTGCACAATCCAGGCATTAAAAGCAAACTTAAAGATAAAGAACTATGGGGAACTATGACCAAAATAAAAATCATGAATTTTTTAGTATTGCAGGGATAGTGAACAGAGCTGTAGTGCGGTCCGGCTATAGTAGAATTTATTGAGTAAGAGCTTGTTTTCACAGGAGTGCACATGAACAGCACAGATATTTACCCAATCACCAACAGGAAGCAGTTCATCGGAAGTGTTCAATTTATTCTAATAAATGGTTAACAGAGTCACTGACTGTGGTTGCTCTTCCCTGTCCGACATGATGAGTCAAGCTTGTCCGTGACCCCGAGAGCCACAAACACTTGAACAAAACACAGTCTGTGTATGTAAACTGCTTTGTGTTTATGCACTGACGCTCTTTTGACCGTTTTACTCAAATGACTCCAAATTTTGTTTGTGAAATAAACTTTAATGACTTTTTTAAGGTGTACTGAGCTCAGAGTTCATCGCCCCTCCTTTACCAGTTAGTTTACACCACTGATAAGTTTAATTGTTTCCCAGCAGACTTCACTGGGTAAGGACCCATAATGATAAACCCAAGTATGACAGCGCCGCTGACGGTCAGATTACGTGGGGTTCAGACAGTGAATCATCTGTTCATTTCTCCAGTGTCATTTTCTGCTTGTTGTTTCCCTTCAAATTGCTCTTTTCATTCATCTGTCATGTGATATCTGAAACTTGGACAATGATTCATTTCATCACCACAATCCAGCCCTTTACTGCTTGTGCTTATAGGCCCAAAGGGGCCCTTTGCAATAACAGGTCAAATGTGACTCAAACACCTCAAAGAATTAAGAGCCTATTTAGGTGAAAAATCCATAAGCATGAAATCAAGTGTGCATAGTTAGGGCAAGGCCTTAAAGGCATTTCTCCAGGACAATCATCCCACTCAAACCTTTTCACAGACATGCTGAACCGTCCTTGGCTTCGGTACATCATGTCAGTGTTATCTAGTAGAGACCTTGGAGTTCCAGTTTTGGTGTTTTTTTTGTCAAATCAGAATATAAGATAAGGGCTTCTTAGCATTTCTTGTAAAAGCGTTCATCGTCAATCCTGAAATAGCCTGCAAACTAGACATGTTTATACCAACAATGTTGAAGTCTGAACTGAGACTTGAATTATGCTAATTTATGAATAAGGAAAACACACGGAGTCACAGAACTCTGTGTAGTGCTGAAATAATAAGACACAAAGCAGCAGGTTAAGAAAAGCTATATCTGAGGTCACTGGAACTGAAGTGAAACCAAAAATCTTTAGTGTTCACCCACACAAATATTGCATCAATCAATACAGTTGCAAAATTGTCAGTTGATTCCCCTCGGTGAACTTTAAAACAAGGAGAGCTAAAAAAAAAATGTAATACCAAAGATCAATGATATATTTATGTCTTTGAAAAATTATTTACATTTTAATTCAAATTTAAACTGAGTCTAGTATTTTATCTCAAACTAACTGGGAGAATCTTGTCAGAATGGAGAAGTTAATGAGGACTCCTACTCTAAACTCCCAGCAGACACTTGTAAATGGGTCCTTAACCCCAGTTTAAGGTTGTGAGCTGCTCAGTGGCCAGAAATGAAGTGCACCAGGAAGCTGCTGGGTGTGAATTTGTGAAACACGGCATCGCTAAAAAATATAATACGCATGCTCAAGTAGTCCCTCTTATATAAATTTACTTGAAAAAAACTTTGATTGGACCATTTGCCACACTACAAAATGTGTGCACAAGCCTGACTGACCAGCCGTGATGCCCAGGCGCTCGGGATTACACACATCACTTGTCTGCTGGCTCCGCAGCTCTTGTCAAGGCCTACTGAGAGGACATAATTGAGTGTGTGTACATAGACCCGTATACAGTGACACTTCATATGAGCAAACATAAAGCCTGATCAAACATGTGAACATGGCGATACAGCATGCTGAACGGCTCTCTATCTGTGATCTCTTGTGTGTGTGAAAGCTCTGCGTACCATGACGCTCTGCGCTTTGTACGTGTTAATGGGACCTGCTGATCAAATATCCTGTGATCGCTGGGAGAGTGATGTGAAGTCGACTGACCCTCATACATCACAGTGTGCACTGCGTCTTTGTCTGCAGAGAGCTAATACATGCAAATTTGTTTTTTGTTTTTTTATCAAAATTCTTTTAATGCGAGTAGATGGCCTCCTGAGACAGGAGGAGACAGATTGCTGCCCGGGACAACTGAAATCCTCCTCCACCCCCCTTGGTACATACCCTTAAAGCTAAATATAATTTTAATATCCTGCATTTTTGATGTAAGGTTGTAACAATAATAATATTTTAACTATGTGCATATTTTTTCACTTTTTAAAAGACTATAAAGTTAGTTTTTTATTTTTTTAATTTCAACATGCCTGGCGTTCCCAGAAAGCACTATGTCAGCTTCCATGGTGCACTAAGGACTGGAGTGTCAGTTTTTGAAGTTTCTTAACATGCACAAAAGGTAAACCTCTTCTGCTGAGCGCTCTCCTCACAGCTCTGTCTAGTTCATAGTCTTGTTAAGCTTTGCAGTTTCAACTAGCAGGGTTTAATGCATGAAAAGGGTTAGTAAAGTTGCGTCTTGTCCGAACAAGGCTAAAAAATAAAGCAAACAAAAGCTGCACTTCCTCAAAATGGCCAGTTGAGGCTGACTTCAAAAGTGAGTTCATTCCCATAGAGCCTCACATTAAAACTAAAAAGAAGCAATAAACATGTTTACAGTCTGGTACGGGAAAAAAAGGTTTTGGTCTCTGTTGCTAATTTTAGTTTTTATGGCAATTGTCATTGAGCCATGCTTTACTCATGCTCAGCGTTAACCAGGCAGCTCCACCACAAAATCATTGTTGTTGGCTGCTCCACAGGAGCGTGCATTGCATTGATTTGCTGCTGCACTCTTTTTGGTTCAATCACGTTACCAGTATTAACTCTGTAGGTCCAAACCATAATTTCAACCCTCGCGGAGAACACTAATGTGGGTGGGGCGATATAATGGAAAAAAAACAACAAAAAAAACCCCTTACATTTCTTTTTTTTCTTGTATCCAATTTAGCCAAACATAACCTAAAACAAACACAGAGGATTCAAGAGGGATTTCTTGCCAAAAGTGTATTTTTAGTTTTGAGCTTGACATTAAGCAACTGTTTTCAAGCGCCTAATCCAAAAGTCAGTAGGTGGTAGCTGTTCATGTGAGACACATCATTTGCATTTTACCTGCAGGTGCTGGTTTTCAAGTCAGCGTCACTGTGATTGCACATGTGCCTTTATAACCAGTACACAGCCCCCATGTGTAGGTTCATGTGGCACAATATCACAAGAAATAGGAAAAGAAGGTCAGAGATGAAGAAAAATACAGGAAGAAGTCAAACATCCTTCCTGGTTTGAAACATCTGGAAACAGCAGTGTGTTTGTCCACAGCTGTCAGCGACAGGATATGACAACATAAACCTGTTTTGTGAATCTGATCCTGCCTCATCACTCTGGTGCTGAACAGTAAGAGTTAGATGAGTTAGCTGAATAAATATTTATGGCTCCATGACAGGGCCTATCCCTCTCACCGGCCACTGGCCAACGGGGGTGTGAGAGTTAAACGTGGGAGGAAACGGAAGTAAAAATAATAAGTGTTCCCATTCAAAAACAAGGCTGCACAAAGGGGACTAATCGAGATAAATTACATCCTCGGGGATTATTTCACTCTAGCCTGATCTGATAGGATCAACTTTAGCTGTAGTCATAGTCCGAGAGGAGGTAATTCAGTCTGACCCAGGGCATCGGGAAGGCTTGGAGTGGCTTCAAAACCTTGAGAGAGACAAAGACAGAAACATAACAACACAGCATAACACAGCCTAAACACGAGGAGAGAGATGGATGAGGAAAGACGAAGAGAGAGAGAGAGAGAGAGGGAGGTGATGAATGGTGTTGTTTTTCTCTGTAAGGAGGATAACTGTATCCTCCTCTGGGAGCAGCAGTGCCGGAGAGCGTCTGTGAGCACCAGTCATGTGTCTCGGAGACAGCCAATGAAAATGCGTGGATTTGGTTCATACGCGAGTTTACTGGGTCAGAGTCAGAGCAGCAGAGGAGGCAACAGCCAATCGGAATGCTTAACAGCGTCTGGAGGATTAGCCAATGAGGTTGGAGTCTGGTGTCTGGTACCAGTTGATGTCTGACAGTTAGACAGACTGTATCTAATTACCACAGCCGAGGCTCAGCATGGGTCTGTGTGCGCTCACCAGTGTGTGTGTGTGTGTGTGTGTGTGTGTGGGTGAGTGTGTGGGTGTAACTGAGGAGAGAGGGAGTGAAAATTAGAATTAGAAAGGAGGAAGGTGGTTCCGAGGTTTTGGCAAAAGTTGAAAAAAAAACAAAAAAAACAAGGAATCATATCTGGAGAGCCGCCACATGAAAATGAATCTGAGCCAGATGTGTGTGGATATAAATATACAAGCACTCAATTCAGACTTTACTTACTTAATCAGCCATATTAGGCAGTAATACATCCCAGTGCTCTGTTTGCCTGTCATTAAATAAACTCATTTTTGGTACGGCGTGCAAACAAAGGGAACATGTGTAGTGGCTGAGTGTGTTTGTGTGTCACAGTGTGTGAATTTCTGTATATTTCTCCATTTCCTGTATAAATGAATAGGCCTTGAAACGACAGTCCAGTTTCCCACACTGTAACGGTCTATTATTGTCTCCAGCACATTGTTCTTCTCACTGCAGGCAACTTTACCCCATTCAGTCACTCTATTAGTGACTGGACAAGACAGAAACTGCCAGGTGTTTATGGCAGACACACACAGTCACCCACCCACACACGCACACACACACACACATACACACACACTGTACACACATATATGCATAAACACTCAGCCAGAGGTGAGTAGAGGTGACAGACAAGGGCAGCTGGATGGTGGGTTTTTCCTGTTTTGACTGCTTCTGTCTGTGCACAAAATTCTTCACACGCACACACACACACGCAGACACATGAACAATGGGACTGTCAGACAATGGCAATATGTGGAGTTACATTTTTCCCTTTGGCTCAAACACGAGCTTTTATACCCTAGAAATATTTGGAAATGTGCTCATTTGCTTTTAAACCAAAAAGTTTGATGAAGATAATTGACACCACTCTCTTATAATTCACTTAAATATCAAGCTATGACAAGAGGTTGCTTAGCACGGTGGAGCTTGAAGACTGAAAAGAGGGGGAACAGAAGGTTTGACTGCATGGTTTACTTTGCTCATATGATTAATAGATAACAAATGCCTCTTCAAGTAATCAGTTTCTGCCAAAATGTTAAGTCATAAAATTCATTATTAATATCATCCAACAAGTAACAAGTTAGATAACGTCAGCTCACCCAGTTAACAGCAATCAGACTGCAGGAAATATGCAATCAGTCAGAAGTCAATTTTTCCAAGTCCAAGTCAGGTTTAGAATCCAAGTTTTAACTCTCTAATAGTTGTAATGAGGGTTCTATCATCTCTTGTATGCCATCTGGTCTGCTTTTAAGACTGTGTAGCTATATCTAAGGAACTGAAAGCATGTACTGTAGGCTGTTATTACCGTGTCTTTATCTACAAGCATCAGCACTGAAAACTGCTCTGTGTACGATCACTTAAAAAGGTTACGCAATAACACGTGTAATCCATTTGTTAAAGGCAGTTAGTGCACAACTGTATCACAACAGGTCTCCAACTAATAACAGCTCATGATTCACTGTGAAATTAATGGTAACCTAATAAGTCAGTTACACTACATTGTCAACAATAAACCAGTAACCTGCCTGTAGCTGATGTAAATAATTACCATGATCTTTTTATCAGTCTAATGTCAGCCAGTTGATGCTCTCAGCGTAATGTGTTGATGATTAAATTATCCAATCATTTGTATGCAAAGAAATGTGGCAAGCCAACAAACAATCATCTTTTTAAAAATATCACAAACACCAATCTACAAAGCTATAGCGAGCCAATGATAATAGCTGATGCTAAGCTAAACATGTGCATCGTGGGTGCTAGAGTCAACTTTCATATTACTAAGTGACTCATCCATCCATGTGCATTTTAGTGTGTGGTAAGATTTGATGTGGTCAATCAGGCATCCATTTATGTACAGCTTGACTTGTACAGCAGACGATTCATTCAGCAGTTCTTTTTTATTGGCTCTCTGTGAAGTCCTAACAGCCAAGGATTCTCAAAAACGGCACAGCAGCTGCAGGTGTGCTCGCCACGGTGTAGCTGCTGCAGCTTACAATCATCTGTGCCTGCATGCACGAACGAGTAACGTTATACTTGATTATGGAGAGAACAACATTCAGCTCTTCAGACATTTCCTTGACAGTCAAGGTACTGGAAAAAAAAAGATTGTTCAGTGGTCTCAAAACTTGAGTCCAAGATGATGCTCAAGTCATGATGATGAGTCTGAAGTCAATTCCCAATTCATTGTGTGTGTGTGACGAGTCTAAGTCTCAGACTCAAGTCCTCATCTCTGACTGAAAGTCTCCCCTTTCCGGCGTTTGTGGTGAACTATGCTTACCGACTGCTGGTTATGGTCATTTAAAACACAGGTGTGATAATCTAATCCATCTTTGAATCTAATTCTTAATGAGAAAGCAGTTGGGTAAATTCTCAAAATTTCAAGCTATCAAAATTTCAAGTGTGACAAGCATAACTGATGCTTACAGGATGTCTGACAATAAGGTGTAATTATACAAGGCAACTTGTAGGGGGTGAATTCAATGAGAAAAAAAGAGTAGACCATATGTGAGCGCACATTCATGTGCATATGAGCATGTGTTCATTTATGTGCTCTGACTTTGATCACTGACAGTGCACAGAAGTACCCCATCCTAGCGTGACAATGCTCAATTTGTTTTGGTGAAGTGTAATTAAACAAGCCTGTCTTTTTTCGCCAATGCTGGCCAGCATTGGCATCAACACCGAACTGTTCAAATCCATCTGGCCGAAGACCTTCGTTTTCAACTCATCTCCCCTCTCCGCCCCTCTCTTCCGCTCCTAAGGATCCCTCTCTTATTAATAGAAACTTGGACCATCACACCAAGCAGGAAAAAACTCTGATCGAGGATCAGTATTAGAGAGATGAAAAAATAATCCTATGTTATCCAGTCAGTAGAGAGCATCAGCTCTGGCAGTGCTCCAACCCGACGAAGGGCTGTTGTTGTTATTCTTTGATCAGACCAGCAGGAATAACAATCTATAATTCATAATGCTCAGTCTAGTCTGGGAACACCAGGCACTGCACCTTTAATTATTGATCAAACAGAACAGATTTAATATCAATCACTGAAGCATAGGCAGAAGTGAGCAAATTAGGAGGAATGGAGGAATCTCGCGGGCGCTGCCGTCTAACCCTCTAATGAAAACAAAAAAGAAATACAGTACAGTTAATAGTCCGGTGGTGGTGGTGGTGGTGCAAACAGGAACTCAGGCTTAGCGTGGACACTGATTCAGTAAGACTACGACTCACGGGATACACCGTCTTTGAAGACTGATGCTGTTGGGTTGGGATCTGAAGCAACCAACACTCAGAACTTTTACAAATCATTCTACATTATTCAATATTTTCCATGAATTTGATTCCAAGAGAGGTGAGAAAACCTTGCAGGCAGCATGCTATCCTCTGAAAACAAATGTAATACTACCACCGATAAAAAAAAAAGGTGTTACAGCTACTAAAACTGAAAAAAATACAGTTTTACTACTTTTTCCTACTAAAAGTGGAACCACCATTGATACTACAGGTACTGCTACTACTGCTTATGAGACCATAACCACTATTATTAATATTACTTAAACTACTGCTTTAAGCTAGAGCTATTATTTCTGCTATTATTATACAATAATAATACTTATATCACCACCATTACAAAAACTATCATTGCCACTATTATTATCAGCTCTGGCAGAATGGGCGGGCCCCGGCAGGCCTGTTCATTCAAGAATTTGGCCCTCCTTGCAAAAGTCAGCATCAAAGCCATTTTAATGCAAGGGCTTATTGGAGCTCAAGACAATGTGAAAATGCACACAAGGTTTGTGGGAAAAAACAAAAAAAAGTTCACAGGGAGGATAAAAAAAAAAAAAAAAAACCCTTCCGCCTCATTTGTACATTTTTGTGTGTTTGTGGTGTCTGGATTCAGAGCAAAGTGAACCATCTGTCTTCACTCCTCATGTTTAGCACCTCTGCTCTGAAATGGAAAGATGAGTGCAGATGTGAAGTGTTTTTGTTATGGATATTTCACTGTGCCTCCAGTTGTCACCTTCACACTTTTAGTCTTTTTTTAATCTTCCTGTGGTCTCTCTCTCTCTGTCTGTGAGAAGCTCTGAACTTCAGTTTTAGGGCAGAAGCTAAGTGCAGTTAAGAGTTTTTAACTGTTCAGAATTAAGCGTTAGCGTACGATACAAGAGCAGAAAGTTTAAAAAAGGCTACATGAGTTTAGCATGCCAGCTAACAAAACATAAACATGCTTGACTTAACATGTCCACTTGAAAAAGACACTGTTAGAGCCCTGGTCTTGACTGCTTTGATTATGTACTTGGCTTTATGTGAAACCAGGAAGAAGATGTGTGATGTTCTCACACTTGCACTATTTGTAAGTAGAGAGAAGACACATGTGAGACGGTGCTCGCTTTTATTTTGTTTCCTTTTACTTTAGCAAAGTGCTTCGGGCTTGCTATCATCACTGATTCTTGCAAGTACTAAGACATTTATTACAACTCAGTGCTTAATTTGTAAATCACGAGACCCCAAAACACAGAGTGGGTGCTCTTCCAACAGACCAGGGGGAGGAAAAATGTCATGAAATGCAACAAATAATGCGATCAAAAACAGACATTCATTTACATGAATAAAAACATCCATATTATCCACTCAAAATCTGCAAGGGGAGGTGTGGGGTTTGTAAGGAACTTTTTCTCTCTCTCTCTTTCTCCTTTGCTGTCTCTTTCACATCCCTGCCTTTTCCCATCTGTCTGTCGATTTCTACAGTGGAGGGAAAATTGAATTAGGACCAAAACCTTGATTTAAAACCACAAAAAGCAAACAGGCTAAGAAACTGAATGACGTGTTCTGTCTTTTTGTCTTTGTTCATCAATCTTCTTTGTTTCCTTTCAGTACTATGGACAGTGCTGCACCTCCTTATTGATCCGTCCTCATCCATCCCATCCTTTCGCACTTGTAATTGTAACAGGCAGCATTGTTAACTCAAATCACAGCTGCTAAAATGAGCTCACCTGATGTGTACAGAACTCACTCGCTTCAGGCATCACCTGAAGTCTCTTGTTCTCTCTCCCTCTCTTTTAAAATCAGTTTAAGCTGCATACAAAATTACCTAACACGTGATTTATGATTAACTTCAATGGCTAATGATTTAAGTGAAGGATCTGATAACATAATGAAATACTGGTCTATGGGAAGTCCCAGAGGCTGCTTGCTCTGCTCCGGTAATACTTCTGCGATAGCCACTGCTTATACTTAAGCTGCCACAACTGCTAGAACTTATAGTACAAGTAATACGGTACTACAATCACCAGGCCTATTACTACTGTTGGCCCTGCTTGACTTCTGCTTCTTCTTTGACAACAGAACAAGATGTACCATCTGCTAGAACTACTCATGTAACTTTTCGGTTCTCACTTCTGCAACTGAACATTTTACTGATAAAAACGACATGGACTGTCTGTACAAAAACATTAATATTTAATTTAATAGAATCCAAAGAATGTGTCTTATTAAAATTAGTTCACATTAAGGAAAAGTTCACCGTTAGACAGACTGTTAAATGAATAACACATGTAATCCTTAATATTTATGTAAAAATTACAGTGTAAACCTTAATTTCTGCCAAAGGAGCACTGCTCTAACTTTAAATTGAGACATCGGGGGGGTGAGTAGCAAGGCAAAATGGATTTAGTTCACTGAGTAGGAGAAATGTGCAGCTGAAGTATACTGATTACACTGGGCCTGTAAGGGGATTGCAGCTGTAGAAGCAATTGAACACACACACACGCGCGCACACACATCCACACACACACACACAAAACACACATGCACAGGCAATGTAGAACCCCAAATACTGGCAGCTTCCTGCCTTTTACTGTCTATTGTTATATTTAGTGACACAGCTCTCACAGACCACTTTCAACACTCAGGGTGCAATTAGAAATGGACAGACATTTTCTTTGCACACAGTTTGATACACACACATACAAACACAGGAGAATTCCTGCAGTGTGAAGGGGCCCTAGCCTTCCACTTAGTACAGGAATGCAAGGAGAGAGAGAGAAAAAGAGAGAGGGAGAACGACTGGGACTTTCCCCAGGATCTTAGAAAAAGGAGGGAGAGAGGAAGCAGACAGTGGGAGCGACGGAGGACAGGAACAAATACAGGAGGAGGGAAAATGGATGGGTTGTCTTGTGTATGGGCTCGTTTCTGTTTCCCACAGTGGAAATGACCCACTTATTACTGCACACTGTGTGAAAAAGGCCTTACAGCGTGAAACAGAAGAAGATAAAAACCATGAGAAATGTATCAGAGAGACTGCACGTCAGTTTGTATGAAAGATTGTATGACTTTCCGTCCATTGTGCTGAAAAGCTGGGGAGGCTGTAACAAGTTGTCTGGAGCTACAAAAATGTGTCCCACTCTCAATCTCTCCTTCTCCTGTCTGTCACCCTCGCTTTGTGTCTCTATGTCTCTCTGTCAAGGTTAATGGTGTGTCTCAAGAGCTTACTGCAGTTGCCACCGGTGCTCCCATTGATCCCACACACAACCACCAACGCTGCTTCCCATATGGCACCGCTGAGGGAGTGTGTGTGTGTGTGTGTGTGTGTGTGTGTGCTCGTGTGATAGGGATCAGTCGTCTTGATTGTGACTCAGTTTGTGGCATGTGTGTATGAGTGAGTGTGTGTGGTCTTTTCGGTGAGCCAGCTGCTGACATTCAGGGTTGAGTGTGTGTCTGCATGTGTGTGTGTGTGTGTAATGGTAGAAGAAAACCTCTCTGACATTAGCAAACTTGCCATGTCATCTCAATCCAGGGAGGCCTCACTGATAAAAGAACAAGGAAGCCTTTCACCCCAGTGTGTGTGTGTGTGTGCGTGTGTGTGTCCACATTAGTGCTTGAACATGTGTGCACATCAGTTCATCTGTGTGTCTTACTATGTGTCTTTAAATATGTGTGTGTGTGTGCATACTTTTGCAAACACGAGCATGCATATCTAGGTCTTCTGAACTTCCAGGTGCTTTCTGAGTGTGTGTGTGTGTCTATATGTGCTTTTGCTGATGCATGTCTCTATGAGAGTAAACCTGTGAGTGTGTGTGTGGGTGTGTGTGTGTGTGTGTTCAGTGAGGGTGGTCTCCACCTGTGGATAACACTGTATAGGTCTGTATGCAGTTGCAGAATAAGGGGGGCCTTCATTTCTCTCCAGAAAACACAGTTCCCACACTAAATAAAAGTCCAAACATTGTAAGTATGTTTTAGCTAACCAATAGTGCCTAAGATATCAGAGAAAGACATGTAGAAAGTGAAAAGGAAAGCAGAGGCCCTCATTCTGCACATACTAAAATGTCTATTTTAATCCTGTTTGACAACTTTAACAGATTATAAATCAACTGATTCACACAGGAATGCGTGGGTTAGCTAGCGCTAGCTTGTGGTTTTTATCTTGGGTGTTCTGCAAGGATGCAACATGAGAACTGAATACTGTGTCCATTCATTCCAGTTAGAGTTGATCACCCACATTCTGCTACTCCTGACACATGCTCATTAGCGTCTTTCGCTGGCCCCACCAGCACGTCCCAAAGGCTTTGCATTGTGATGATGTCATAGACAAAGAGAAGACCTTCCAAGGCTTTATGGAAGTTTGGCTCTGCAAGCGCTGCCTAAATTTTACAACACAGAGTAAAAGTCAACCTTGTCTGCCCTTCAAGATGTCCTTTCAACACTTTTATTATGGCTGTCTGTGTGGAATTATTTTTTGGACCAAAAAGATTTGGACAGGATTTGTTTTTGGCCACTGGGATAAATTGGTAGCAAAGCTGAATTTCTGCATCCAGCTGTTTTAATACATCATGTCCCCATGTCCCAACCCCTATTTAATCTGGCCTCTATTCCTCAAGATTTAAAAGATTAAGTCGCGGTGTTGACATATTTGTTTGCTAGCTGGATGAGATTTTCTCGTGTGTCGTTTTTTGGTGTAATACTCAGTTTCTATGTTCTAACACTGAGCCACAACATCCATTTTTAAAGTGGAGTGGCATGAAACCTCAGACAGCAGTATGCTAAGATGGTAGAAGAGGTAGAAATCGCTACAGGGTACCTTGAGGACCATCCATTGGTGTTGTAGCTGTAGGATACATTTCTTACGAAATAATCTTAACTCAAAGTCCACTAGGTGCTTATCAATTCATCTAGCTCCCTAGAATTTGAGGGTTTCATTTCTGTTAAATGACAAGGTTTTCAATTTATGCCACCCAGTAGAGGTAACAATTTACTTTAGACAATAAAGACCAAAAATATCACGTCAGCTTTTTGTAAAGGATGGTGACAGCAGCACTCCAAAATATTAGATTTTTTTTTTTTGGCATATTATTTTAATAAAACACGTCAAGCTGTGGTAGACATTACTTTACTGTTATGTAGAAGCATTTAGCTCGAACTAAGAGTGGTTATTTTAGCTATAAGAACTGCATCAGTAGTGTAACTGAAAAGGGATTTTCATTTAATTGAAACTGTTACATTAAAGACTAAAAAATATGTCAAACCAAAAATATCAGTATTGGCCTTGAAAAACTCATATCAGTCTAACCTCAGCTGGCGTGTGAGAGAGAGAAAAAGACGGAGACTGCAAACCACATCTTAGCCTGCCAAAAATCACATTTCCCCTCTACAGTATAGCTGGTTTACATTAAATCTCACACATGCATGGCAAAGCCTGAGTCCACCCACTTCACATTTCATTACCAAGAAAAGCTCAAACTGCCAAAAGCCTCTCCAGTACGGCAGAAATCTCTAATGTGATTTCATCAGAACTTAAGATGAAAAAGAACTGTAAAAAGTGGTAGTTATGTGGTGAGGAGAAGGTATAAGAGGGTAGTGAACCACTGTAAATTCATCTCCTGGGATTAGGAGCTATGGAAACTGGAGAATCTGGGGTCAAACATGGCCCCCTATATGTGTGATCTATAGACCAGAGCAGTGCAACACTAATGGCAAGGGAATAGCCACATATTACACGTCCGTGCTGCTGTATTGAAAAATGTTGACTTAATGAAAGTAGTTCTTTAAGACAGCAGAGCAGCAAGACAGCAGAAGGCCTTTCTGCAGCTTGCAGTTTGCATTTTAGCGATGTGAAACAGATTAATTGACCCAGGGTGGGGATTTTGTCTAAATACATAAACCATCATAAAAGAACAGCATTCGTCATTAAAACAAACAAGTAAACCAGCACACATTACACAACACCAAGCAGTTTATGTCATGACTAAGTTTAAGTGTCGTCAAACGTTTTATGGAGTCATGACTGTTTATGGCGTGCTTTAGAAACAGGGTTGAGCATACTCCATTAAAAAAAACATTTCAAAGATCTTAAATGGAACTTTTTTGGTGCACCTAAGAAACCTTTCAAACACCAGGTGTATTTTGCATTTAGCTTCATCTAATAGGCTACACTCATCAGCAATTACTAGACATTTAATTTGAAAATCACTCCAAGATAACTCTTATGATGCCACCAAGGTTGTAAAAGCCAGACTTTAGGGTTAAACTTTGACCTGTCACAAATAATGGAGTTGGCCAGGCGGTTAAAGTCTCACGGTTGATTCTACTGAGTTGTATTATGAGGATAATTTGATCCAATGTGTCTAGACTTTGACCCATACAAGCAGTGGTGCAGTTCAGACGACACACACTGACCTCTCTGATGCACACCGTCAGTGGTGTGACCCGGGCTGAATGCCGAGAGCACTGGGAGAATTTTCAGCCTCCTGGCAAGCTGATTGACCCGGGGTGTGAGTGTGAGTGTGAGGCCACAGTTAGAAATGCTAAATGAAATGAGTGAATGAAAGAGAGAAAACAGCAGAAGACAGCTACGGTCCCTCAGAACTGTGGAGCATCAGCCCCCTGCCTACTTTTAACCTCACGGTTTGATCTCTGTCATCACACACGATTGGTCACATGTAGCTAGATATCTAAACAACATATCAGCCAGTGCATGGAGAACGCGTGGCAGAGCGGTGTGGCGAAACAATGGACAGTACAGGAGAAAGAGAGAAGGAGAGACATAGAAAAGGTAGAGATGAGATGGAGCACATTGAAGTAGAAAGGCTGTGTGCTTTTAAATTACACCAGCAAAGCGTGCAGTTGGTGTTCAAAAAAAGCAATAAAACGTACAAGCAGGGCTGACTTCGACAAATCACATCACAATTACCTTTGTAGATTTGATTCTTTGTTTTAAACACTAAATGCTATGTTGGAAAGCAAGAGACGCCTGTTGATTATTAAAAACAACAATGCTCCCTCCGTCAGGTGGAAGTATCGTCTCTCTCAAAGCTACAGGAGCTTAATAAAGAGCTTGATAAACACAAGTCCAGCTGGAGCTCTGATGAAATGCTTAGAGCAAAACAATCACTTTACTAAAATAGTTCATACAAATATCTACTCCTGTTGCCTTTATTATGGAAGCACAGCACAGATCAACTCTTAAAACTTAAGACACTTGGCTATTTTATCTATTTTGGATCTGCTTTTTAAAAATTTAGGTGAGAGGAATATTACTGGCATAAATGGTGAACAAAAAATATCATTTAAACACTCACATTTCAGGCTGTGAGGTAAGTCTCAATAAAATGTTGATACCTTCTTGGACTGACATTAGATTCTAAACCAAAGTTATTATGATCTGCCTCTGCCTGCCCTGTTTGTTCATCTCAAAACATTATAACACAAAGAACTTTGATCAATGAATTTATGCTGATACATGAAATAAACTACGCAAACATTACTTTGCTTTCAGTATTACAAATGACAACACTACAGCCATGTGTTACTGGCAATGCAGAGTTAATCTGAAGTTGCATACAGGTGCACAGGATGCTGCTCGGAAGTAACAAGGTTCCATGCTAACAGATAAATGACATGTTACTGCATCTGTGCATAGGTTTGTGTACTCAACAGCGCCTGATCCAGCATTTTTGGCAGTATCAAACTCATTCATATCAGAGCAGCTCTAGTTAAATGGAAATATATGCAGTTTGGACAAGTGTCAGGTCTCCTGTGTTCTTACAGTGAGAAACGATATTTCTGGAGGAGGTTTCCTGTGTCCGGCCGTTAAATTTTTAAAGCAAAAATGGTCTGTCCATTCATGGAGTGAGAGAGACAAGAAGTAAGACTTTTTAATAAGACATTTATGTTTTGTGGGGAAAACATTTTAGAAACAAATTATTATTCCATCCAGAGTAGTTCTTTTAAAAAAGTTTCATCAACAAAATTATTATTAAAAAAGATGTGTTGACCTTTGTTGTTTGTGGTCACAACAAAAATTTGCCTGCAACCAAAAAATTCATCTTTGAAAATAAGAACTGAGAAAAAATGTATTACATTTTTTTCAAAGATTAAAATGAAATTATTAAGGGGGAAACTGAAGACAAAATTAGAAATGAACTATACTTTTTAATATGTGGAATCACACATCACAGTCCAGCCTCTGCACCATGATGAGTAAAACTACATTAACTCGACTCGGCTGCTTGCCTTACTGATGTTAATAAGAAACATATTACCTTTATAACATTCTCTTACTTTCAGTAATGTTATTAAATATTGATGGTGCTCAGGAAAAAAAGATTAAAATCGGTATAAAATCCACTTATGTTATAGCAAGAAATAGCAACAGAACAGCTGGTACAGAATATAATGACATGCAGACATTCATAAAAAGGTACATTAAAGTGCATTAAAGTGCTGTGGATGTTAATGTTTCAGGTGCTACATTCTATCAGAAGTTTTATGTTTACTTTCCACAGCAAATCACTTGAAACTTTCTCTTTAATGAATGCACGTTGTTAAATTGCTGGAGTGTCCCTTTTAAAAAAAATCCTTATTTATAAACCGATCCACTGTGTGAAACATGTGTCTATAGACTTTTGGCCACATTGTGTGTATCTCTTTTGGAGGGATACCAAAAAAGCTCTCTCTTCTTCTGTCGTCTGTCTCTGTCCTCTCTGGGTTTATTTATATACTATATTGGTGTGAGCTTTAATCAGAAACACCACTGCCAAAACAGTAAGTGAAACCCAATATTTTAAAAATCAACACACACCAGCTAATACTGTACTGCTATATTTCAAACTGTATTAAGATGATAAAGTCTCTCTCCCTCTCGGAGCCCATATGGATCCGTTTAAATACACCCAAGTTTGGCCCACTTTCAGAATGTCACAGGACATTTATCTTTATTCCCTTCTTCCTCTCCATACCTTATAGAGAAATGGCTTTTACAGATGTGCTCTCTGCACACTCATCTACCCCTCCCTCCCTCCCTCCATCCCTCCCTCTCTCTCTCTCCCACTCTCTCATTTTACTTACATGGTTTTCTGCCTTGTGCCCTGCACTGTGCCTGTGTATACTTATAGAGCTTTCCATCTGGAAAATATATCCTTTCACTCGATGTATAGAAGCGCAGGAGGAGGAGGAGACTTTCATCTTCTCTCCTCGTCCTTTCATTTCCTACTTCTCTCTTTCTCTCCTCATCACAGATACAGTCGACAAAAAACAAGTCAAACCTAAGTACCAACATTTGAGTTGAGAACATTTTCCTAACCATAGCATGAATGAAGTGTAGAGTTAACTGGTTTTGAGTGTTCATTTCATGCACTGATGTATAGATTTGCTATTCAAAAGCAATGTAAAAGCATAAATTAGTGTTTTTCTAGGTATATAATACTTTTATAACATTGTCAATTATATTATATCCAAACATAACAATAATAATAAAAAGTATTGTTTCTATTACTGCGGTTAAATGGAAAGTGGAAACGACCATGTTATATATGAGTAAAATACTATTTTTGCTTCAATCTCTGCCAACAAGTAGTGACTCAACCTGTAGCCAGTTCATGAAAGCTGTTAGCTGAAAACACCTCTCACTCATAGAAAGCGATGTGTTTTGATTCAGCGGCAACAGTTTGGTGAAAATAACCACCTACAGAAAAATAGGGTTCATGAATGGACAACACAGAAAAGATGTCCAGTGATAAAATGTTGTTTGATTTATGCATGATTTATGACAGAACCACCGCAAAAAGCACCACTGCCATTTAAGCAAAGGAGCGAGTGAGTAGAAATTACTGTTTTTGCACTCCATCTCTGTCTATATCATAAGTATTCTGGGATAGATTATCGCAGATAAACTCTATGATACCATATTTTTGACACATATTCCCAAAGTTGACATCTGTATTGAATATGGCCATGAGATCATCCAAATTAAAGTCATCCGCCATCTTTTGTCCATTATATTCTTTTATTTTTACCACCAGTTTCCTCTAATGAAATACAATCAATGCTTTGAGCTCACTAACAGGATATGTGTGAGCTATGCTGACGTCATCGGGCACTTTCCACACTCTAATCTCATTTTAAGTCTGATGTACATTCAATTCAAAGGTCCCACAGTGTTGCATTGATAGTCAATGTGCTTTTTCTTCACACTGTATTTAGCTGAAGAAAGAGCCACAAAGCTCTGATGTTCCCTTCGCCAAACAATTAGCATTTCACTGGCGACAGTCAATAAAGTAAGTGGCTTGTGTCAGATTTTACGTCTGATACAGTGATCATGTTTGGATGAGTGTGCAAGTGCTTTTAGGCCATGGAGGCCTAACACACCCTTTCCACATGATCAAGCTAGAAATTAACTGTATATTCTGATACATTCTCACTGCCAACTGGTCAAAAAGGGAAGCTCGGTCAGCACCACTGTGAGTGTCACGTTTTAAGAACTGGTTAACGTGGTTAAGATTGTGAACCCATCCTGGTTTTAAACATGTGCTTAAAGTTATGAAATGGTCACAGCTTGGGTTGGTAAGAGCAACAAAACTACTCGGTTTGGTTTAGGAAAAGATTGTACACTGTTAACCAAACTCAAAGTCCAAGTCAACCCCCAGTGTTTGACTGGAAAACCTGTTTGTGACACACCCTTCCACCATTCTTAACATTTACTCGTTCTCTTCGTCATGCTTCTAGCATTGGTGTAGATGAGTTTACGCAGGAGTTGGCTGAAAGGTGGGTCACACATAGCTTCTGAAGAGGAACACCGAGCTTCAACAAGTGACACAAAGACTTGAGCGAGCTGCCAAATGTGATCGGGCGCAAGAGACGGCTGTATGTTCTCTCATCCACACAAATACTGCCATAAAAATCCTCAAATTCAAAGGAGCTGTGAAGAGAAAAAAAATACATTTCCTGATATAACCAACAGGCCAAAGACACAAGACATTTTGGCCAGTGCATCATGGATCTAATGACAAACATCTAAGTCATAAAAGCACATGGAGATGCCTGTGTGACGAGTTTAACACAGCTGACACGTGGTTTATCGGAAGTTACATGCCTGCCTATGATCACCCCATGCTGTAGGTCACGCAGTGCTTTTTCCTTTTTTTCTCTTCATCAGCTACATCCTTGCTCACATCCCAACCTGAATGCCTCTGCTTTTCTCTCCAAACTCAAAAAACAAGAGAAAAACACAAAACTCTGCAGAGCCTCTGTGTCAAGTCTTGTAAGTTTGCCAATATTCGACCTCGATCAGCGTCTAGACGAGCCGTGACACACAAACAAAACCTGAGTGCTTCTCCTGAGTGCACTGTATCAGATGTAATGACCCCGCCTGCCTCCAGTCCACTTATATAAGGAAAGATTACACAAGCGAAAAAAAAGAAAAAAAAAAAAAAAGACCGCGAGGAGCAGACGAATATAGCTCTGTGAATCTCTGTGTATATTTGATCAAGCGTGTGAGCTAAAGTATATGTGAGCGGAGCAGCCGAGTGTGTTTGAGAGAAAGAAGGATGTGCATGAGTCTATATGTCACAGAGAGAGAGAGGTGGAGGCAGACAGACAGCGATGGAGGGGAAGGAGGCAGGGGGTTGCGAACATTCTCTGTGGTTTGGGAGAGAGAGAAAAAAAAAGAGCAATTTATCATCTCAGCGCGGCCTGAATGTATAAACTGTTTAGGCTGTTGAAAATTTACATTTTATACAACTACTTTGACAGTATTGTTTCTGATACGAGTCACAGCAGTCAAGTTAATGCACTGAATTAGTGTGAGAACAAAAAAAAAAGGGAGTTGGGAGAAACAGGAGACGGAGAAGAAGAAGAGGAGGAGGAGGAGGTGTGGGAGGTGGAGGTGTGGGTTTGACTTAAACAGCAGAAGGACTGCTGGAGCTGCTTCCACACTTCAAGGGCTTTAGTGACAGGGAAGCTGCTCTATTCAGCACCGTCAGCAGTTTTGTTCATGCGTGCGCGTATGTGTCGGTGTGTATGCGGGTGTGTGTGTGTGTTAGTGGGGTACATGTGTGCCTTTCCACAGGGAATGAAAATTCGCCATGTTGTTCCTCTATAAAGCAAGGACACTTTCTTACATAGGCACAAAGGACAAACACACACACACACACACACACACACACACACTGCTCTTACACATGGTAGCTTGTTCATATACTGATACGGGTCTTTTATTGCGATCCTGATATAAGCCACATATTTTCTTTCACCTTTCAGTTTGCCTGATTAAATTAATTTTAAATGAATATTTGATGTATTATTATTCAATACTCCTTCGTTTTAATTAATTCTCATGTGACATTTTGATTGGATTTCACACATGTATGCATGAATATGTATAACTACAACTGCAGTGTCAGGCAAGTCACTAAAATTTAATCTATCTCTCATTACAAATCCCTCATTTACAGAGTAACTTATTTAACTAGCACTGCAAAAGTGATAACTCACATTACTTAACCATCATTACTGAGTCTAACTCAGTCCAAACTCCATCTTCTGCTTTTAACATGTCTAGAAATAGAAAACAAGACATTATAATTTAACAAGCAGCTGATCTAAAGTTAGGATGTATTTACACTTCATCAGCTGCTAACGTTAGCTTAGCCCCCGTGACCTGCTACATGAAGCACTCCAGAGACGTCTTCAACTCATATCTTATTGACTTGATGCAGGAAAAGATAATAGAGCGTACAAGATGTGTTCGGTTCAGAGACCGTTGGTGTTTCTCACAAACTGAAAACTGCACAGTAGCAGACGCGAGAAACAACTTCTGTGAGTAAGTATTCCAAGTTACATCCCTTGATCATCTTGATTTTGACAGGAAGAAGTCAAAAAAAAAAAATAGGTGTGCTTTCATGTTGTTGAGCCTCATTGCTTTCAAGCCACAGTTCAGGACATTGCACTTAATGTTCTCTCCTCAGACACTTCAGAATGTCACAGCAGTACTTCACATAAAAGTCTGACACAGGGGGACATATTCAGAGTGCAAAACCTCACAAATGTCAGAGAGAAACCACCAGCATGCTCTCGGTTTCCCTCGTGACCTGACTCATTCTCTGGTCTCGGAGGCTGCAGGCTCTTCCACTGCAGAGACCACTGTTTGGTCCCTGGGTCACAGCCACAGACACAAGTCTAGTCACCAGTGATGATCCTCGACATAAAGTTTGGATCATCCTGTTGATGAATATCTTCACAGTGCTGCTTCTGCCTGAGAGTTAGAAAATTAACAAAAAGCTCATGGACGTGATCGCTAAAAAGTGTGTAACTCCAGGGCTGCTGCTGATCTAGTATGGAAACACAATACTTACTCATAAAAGTTGGTACATATACATTACTATGCATGTACATCACTTTTGATCATTCCTCTCTAAAATCATTGAATTTAATAACCAGCAGTACAGTGTTACTGCAGTGTGCTTTAAAAATTCTTCTCTTTTAGGAGAAAATTCTTGGATATATCCAAATTAAAGCAGTTGTCTTTGTTGAAAAGTGTGCATTATCACAATAAAAAGCACCTGAAATGAATACAAAGTACAAATCTGTTACTTTTCTATCCAGATGACCCACATTAGTGTAACTTTACCCCATGCTGTTCACTTCACAGGGAGACAAACAACCACCGGGAGAAAAAAATCCCCACTGCAGCGTCGTGTGTTCTCAGACCCACACTGACTGTTACTAAACGATAGCAAAGGGATCACAAAAGAACACTTTGTATCATTCAGGAAGATGATGAGTGAAGAAAAACGAACGTCAAAACACACACTCGAGTCCGTAGTAAGCTGGCACGGTGGCACCCGGCAGTAAAGTGCAGCCATCCCTGGCTGGCACATAGGACACCCATTCACTCTGTGACAGGGTGTCACACCACATGATTTATGATGGGTAATTATGGTTATGGAGGTGACATCATATCCTACTGGCTGGCTCCCGCATGTATCCATGCTGTGTGTGTGTGTGTGTGTGTGTGTGTGTGTGTGTGTGTGTGTGTGTGTGTGTGTGTGTGTGTATATGTGCGTCTGTGCATGTGCGTGTGTGTGTGTGTGTGTGTGTGTGTGTGTTCGTGACTAATTAGTTATGCTGTCTGGATCCAGCAGCGACTGTCTTTGTTTTTCTACAGAACGGAAGACAAGGCATGTCACAACAACATATCTCGCAGTTCCTCCAGACGTGCAGCACCGCACTCACGCTCAGACACGCGCTTAAACGCGCAGGCACACAACATGTGTCCACAAAAGGCTGCCTCTACCTCGCCTTCATGCTCAATTTGGAATCTTTTGTTCATACGAGAACAAAAATTGGACTTTCTTCACCTGCGGATGGGCCAAAAGTAGCAAGAGAACACGAAGGATCACTCATATAATCTTTACAGAGCTAACTATCAGTTTACCACGGTCTGAAATTGGCGGCAGTGAGAAGCATACAATTAGAAATCATTACTCTGCACCTAACTGCTGCTGACAGGCATGGGCACGACAAATGAGAAAATGGAAAGATTATAACATAATTTCTTCCCTCCTGTACACATCTGCTAATTCACTCGCCAGGTCTAAATAAATGCATTCATTTGAAAATGATTTGACAAACCGTGCCTACCTTAGATTAGAGTCACAAAGGCTGCGGAGAGAATGTTACATATTTACAGGGAGCTTTGCACAGTCATATTAAATCCATCAGCGACCTGGAGAGTAATTTTAACACATTTTTTTTTTCCCTTAGAGAACTTTTATGTTGTTCGAGGAGTTGGGAGGCCTACAAACTCTGCACAGGTCACATCCTGCAGTTATAACATGCAGAGGTCACTGCGGGACACGTGAGAGTGTCCTTAATAAGCCAATTTGGAGAAAACAGAATAATGCAAAAAAAAAAAAAGGAAAATAGATTAGACTCACTGCCTTGAGTCACCGTAATGACTAGCTTTACTTGTTTTTTGTTTTGTTTTTTCTGCCGTTGAGTGGACTCATTTCAGTATTCACTCAGAAGTATGGCCATAGCCACAGGGGCCTCATTTAGGAACGAGCTTCAGAAGTCCATATCTGAACTCTAAACTGCTATTAAGTAAGGCAGAAAATCAAAAACAACCTATTCCTCTCGGAAGTCACCAAAGATCACTATTTAGATCCTGTGTAAAAAAAGAAAATATATAACTCTTTGCTCCCTGACCCTGCAAATATTTGAACAAAAGTGACCTTTTGCAGCATTTCAACCTTGGCTCAAGCACAGATGGAAACTTCACAAACTCTCCGGCTTCACTACTAATGTTTTTCAAGTCAGCGTGAATTGAACAATGCACACTCTGGCCTGAATTTAAATTATGGAGGTCATGAAGACATAATATTCATATATCACTGCTGGGCTGTTGTCCAAAAAAAACGTTCATGTCCATTCTTGCACAAGCACTGGTGAGTTAAATATTAAAAATTACAGCATTAACCATAAAAACCACTCCACTGTACCTGATCTTGTCCGGTCCGTCTGTACGTTGGCAGTCGTGAGTCCTAATTCAGAGACGGTGCTTCGTGTGGTTGGCTCTCTGCTCTCTCCTGCTCTCTTGCTTTTGCACTCGCAGAAGTGATTTGCTCTTTCCCCTCCTGTGCTGCCTGAGCATCAGACTGTTGCCTCCTGCTATGCTCCCGTCAAGCTGCGTAATTTTGTGGACAAGCACAAACACTGAACACAGTTACTGGTGCGTGTAACCTCTCACTTGAGGTGGGGCTCTGAAGGCTCATAAGAATAATGGAAAGCACAGGATTACACGCAATTATTGATCTCTTATTTTTTGCTAAATCTGACTTATGTCTGAATATTGCACTGAAAGCAACAAAGACAGATTACAAGTTGTATGATTTTTTCAAAGTGTATGTTGCATTTCAGTCCATTTCTTAGAAAGAGGTGGACAGTCTCTCTCCATGGTGCAGGAATAATAACTCAGAGCTGAGCACTGAAACCTGCTGGAAACATGGAGGGCTGACTTCTGAAAGAAACTGCCGGCTCATCATCCCCTTGCAGATGAACGGCTCAGTGGTGAGCTCAGCCTAGTCTGTAATGTTTTGATAGTCCACCATCATCCCACAAATAGCACATAGAACATCTCCTTAAGCCCACCAGAGGATTTTCTTCCCGAGGACCCCGCAGGTAGCCCAGAGCTTCACAACCAATTCTTAGGTTTCAGTAATCAAAAGCATCTTCACATCCTCCATCCCCTGTCTGCCTATGCTTTAAGCCTCGCAGTATTGCTGCTCAGTGGGCAGCCAGCTGAAGGAAAGGACAAGAGAGATTGTCATCACGTCTCCTATCGCTGTGCCTCATGGTAAAAAAACTTTTCATCTGAGAGACAGCGCTGATCCACCGAGAGCAAAAACAAGCCACAACACCTGAGCAGTTTGCTCAGGTGTTAGTCTGTCTGCCTGCCTGCGTCTGGTATCGACAGCCTTTCCAACCACCTCAGGCCCCTACGGAGCTGCGATCCTTCTGCTGGAGCTGCTTTGCATATCCTATTTATTAGTAGTCTGCTTTCACACCTTCCTGCCTCCTGCATAATTGCCGCCTGTATTTGACTTTATCTCTACTTGGGGGGGGGGTAATTCAGATCTTAATCCTGCACCAACTTGAGATGACAGCACAATCAAAGAGACACATATCTGCTAAGTGTCCGCGGTAATGTCATCGCATTTTTTTTCCCTGTTTGTTTCAAAAGCATTCTGTTATTTATCTTTTTTTTTTTTAAATAATCCCCTCATGTCTCCTCAGTGTCGTACGCCTGCGGTCTGCCTGTGCTGTGCCTTTTATTTCCACACCGTCCAATGAAAACCAGCTCTAAATGTAGTAAATTTAAACCGAATGACATAAAAATGAAAGGACCCCTAAATCTCATACTAAAAACACTTTGGAATAAAACCACTTGATTTGCGAAACTACAGCTAAAGCATCACATTGCTCTGAGTATTCAGTCCCCAGTCTCTTGTAGTGGATGTTTTCGCAGCCAAAACAGACAGAAGGACTCATTGTGCATACAATAGCTCTTGTATGTGGACACCCTGGTGATGTATTACCGGTAAGATGGACTTGAAACAACTGTCAACCTATAAACATTTCATTTTTGGTGTTAGGTAAGCGTGCGGTCTGTGCTTCTCTTTTGCTGATGCTGTTATCCAGCTAGTCTTCCTCTCATGTGATGTGTGTATAATCATTCACCTTTAACCGGGTCCTTTCAGAAAAATAAACCATTTAAAAACCAACTGGATTACCGCGCCTAAAAACGTACTGTCCCATGGCTGTAAACAGGGCTGTTTTTTTCTGAGCTCGTGAACCGTTGACGTGTGGGAGGTATGTGGTGTTTACATATGTGGACGGTGATGCACTGCTGGTTTGGGGAAGATTCAGGCAGCCACATGCCACCTTAAAATACACGAGGAGTCACCTCTCTACACCTGCAGGTGATGGGTTTGACCAGGTCTATAGGATCATGCTACACATGTGACAGGACCATGATCCCCCACCCACAAGACCGTCAGGCTGGAGGGATCAGGAAATGACCACACCAGCTGTTTATAAGTACAATAGATTCAGTTCTTTCCCACCTGTTTGTGCATTTAGCTGTGCGGTGAAAACAAAGTTTCTCATTCAGAAGTGGTTTTTTTTTTTTTATCAAACTGAACAGTTTCTACTTAATAAGTCACACTTTACCCCTCTGATTTCATTATTCATGTCGCCGTCCTCCATGTTGGCACCAAGTCAGACAAGCTGAGCGCCGAAATTATGACAACTGTCCAAGGGGATGATGTAATTGAGGTTGTGTCACAGTAACAATGACACATTCCAATTTGAGCATTTAAATTCGAGCTGCATGTAGGTCGCCTGTCTCCGGATGCAGTTCGGGAGCTTTTCTCAAATCCATATGATCCAGGTCACAACCGCAAAAGCACCAAGTCTGTGTCATGTCACAGAGGATAAGTACATACGAGTGTACAGTGTCAGTGTTACAGGAGAACAGTGTTTACACAGTGTTCTCCTCTGTAGAAACCAGACTCTCCACTCTGCCACGTAAGCCTTTAGAAATTATGATCCAGCCCTCAGTGTTCTCAGAACTTGTCCCTATCTTTTCAAGCATACTACAGAACAACACCTACCACTCTGACTCAGAAGTCCTCTATCATGCTAAACTGTTCCAGCACGAGGCTTAACAGCGAGTTCTCTCCGTGCATCACACAGTGTGCTGCGATGTCTGAGTGCACGCCGCGGCCCGTGTCTGGATGTAGGTGTATAGTGATGCTGTCTCTTGTGTGTCCTGCAGCCTTCGTGAGCGTTGTATTGTGAAGAGCCACGGCAATTAACCACTGTCTGCGCTCACGACTTCTCTTCTCCTCGCAACTCATGTCGCCAAGATAAACTGTTAGGAACCTGATGTACTCATAAACAGAATGAGTCAGACTCTGAGGCAGTAAGGGACTGTGGGAAAATAATGAGGAGGATAACTGAGGACAGGAAGAAGGGTTGTGTCTTTTTTTATGCTGCTGTTTTGAACTGGAGGTGAGCTTTGTTTTGCTATTTCTTCTTTTGCGAGATAAAAACAGGGGAGTCACACTTTGAAAAAAAAGCACAGACTGCTCTGGATCTTTATGGATGGAATTATTTCATCTGTATCAACAGTCATTCCTATTTTCACTTGACTCACTGTTTGCTAGAACAGAGTCGCACAAATATTCACCATTTTGTTGTGTCTGATGGTTCAGAACAGGACACGGTTCCGTCACTGCATCATGATTTTCAGTACATGATGATCATGACCACAAGACTTTACGATGACCATAATATTATGTGTTTTATCTCTTTTTGGGAAATGAATCACACTTAAAATAAGACTGTAGGAGGGTTAGGAGGAGGGAATTAGGAGGGTATCTGCTTTTGTTTTTGACACACCCCCAGAAATTCTTTGCCACTCTCAGTAGCTGGGTTTACATGGAGCCTAATATTCCAACTAGAATCGGGTTAGAAGCCCAAACCGAAAAAAAATGTTCCATATAAACACCTCAATCAGAATAAACAGGCCTAAACTGAACGGAATTTCATTCGGTTTCACAGGGGTAGAATATTCCTTTTCCCAAACCGATCAAAAGTAACATTTTATCATGTAAACAGTGAAACGGAAAGTTGTCAGGCTGTGTTCATTCTGCGCATGCTCTGTCTTGACGTAAATGCGCAGTGACGTTTCCTCACTTGAAAATAT
>JAQNCA010000009.1:4388160-4412868 GCA_029783725.1 Acanthurus tractus
CCCCCCCCCCCCGCCTCTCATCAGATAGATTAGGCCAACAAACTGTAATCATTGCGCCATGCACGATCGTTTAAAGACACGCACGCACACGCACTCACGCACGCAGGACTCCGCAGAGCCGCTGTCCAGCCCTCGCTGTGCTGAAGCGCGGCAGTCAGCAGGCGCTCCAAACAGCGTTTCATTGTCACGATGATTAACTGGAGGAAGAAAAAAAACAACTTTGCGATTGTTTGACTGCGGTTGCTGAAGCGTGTCTGTCTGAAGTTACCTTTATAGTCCACATTTAGCATGAGACGTCCTCGGATCTCCTACAAACTAACATTTTTTTTATACATATATACAAGAATAAAAGCTCGGAGTCTCTCCTTTGAGAGAAAGTGTTTTTTTACAGCCAACAAACTTCGGAGCCTGGGAAACTATTATCTTTAAGATGACAGATGCGTCTAAATAAAGAAACGTGGGAACTTAGGTGACACAAGACACAAAGAACTTGGATGCACTGCTTTCAAATAAAAGTAGGAAAAGTAGGAGTAGTAGAGAGTTGGTTGCAACTTACCTGCCAAAGTCCTGCTTGCTTCCAACTTTTGCTGAGTCCACTTTTCCGAACTCTGCCCATCAACATCCCGTACAGCTCCTTTTCCCCTCCGTCTCCTCCTTTAAAAAAACGCGGACACACACGGGATATAAGTTTGATCTCACGCCTCAGAGTTGTTTTCTTTCTTCAAACTTCTTCATTTTACACAGCTTGTCGTGTTTGTGCTTCATTCGACAGTCCAGGCTTGCAGATACTACACGAGCGCAACTGGCCGAAATCAATAGGACAAAGTTGGGCTGCATGCCATGACAGCGGTGTTTTGTATATTTCTTTGTCTCTGCATGCCTTATGACTCTGCGTCCCGCCTTCAAACTTCACTGGCAGCGTGCGATAACAGGAGCAGAGTAAAGCTTCTATATTATCCCTGTAGGGACTGTGGGGGCGACTTTGATCATCAAAACTGCGTTTATATGGACTTAATGGTTTTTCTATCTCCTTTACTATCAGTATAACATTCCATATTACTCCTGTAACATTCCCACAGGGACTTCAGCACAGTGAATCAGCTCAGCGGTGAGCAGTGATCTCCTCTCACTTTATGGTATATGTTTATCTTATGTGTTATCACTGTAATATTCCTTGGGACTCTGATGTGGAACTTGTGAAGTAAAAGTATGTAATAAACCTGTTTTAAAAGTGGACTTACACTTGAAATAACTCGGGGAATTGTATAGAAATAGCATAAGATTAAAAAGATTAACAATTTACAGTCACAGCAAGCGCTGTGGCCCCTAAAGAAGGACATAATAACTTCCAGCGGAGCCATAATGGGAATATATGGTGATATAATTTCATTAAGTACACTAAAGTGACTATTGTTGTACGTAAGTGCTAGTGCATCACTCAAAAAATACTAAGGGCTATTAAGAGTAAAAGTAATGCATTTAAAACTCAATGAAAGCAAAGTTGTATTATTAATACGTGTAAAATGTATTTAAAGTATCAAAATGAAATTCTATGGTTTCCTGAAATGTTACCTCTGACTGATATCTGATTAAATGCTATCTTATTGTTACAAGTGCGGATGGACTGTTACTAGTTCAAATCACATTTTACACAAGTTTAGTGTTGTAGTTTCTCTGCAGACTGGGATCCCTCCAGAGGATCACATTATATATATATATATATATATATATATATATATGGAGAGGGAATGGGGGGTGGGAAAATAAAGAAGAGAGAGAGAAAAAAAACAAAGTGAGGCAGAGTGGAAGTAGGCAAATAAAACAGCAGAAACTTGAAATGTTAGACTGAAGTACATGCACCTCAGACTTGTTCTTGAGTACACTAATTGAGTGGAACGGGAAGTAAACACACTATCACTAATTTTTCAAAAGGAATTGCAGAGAGAGAAAAAAAAAAACAACTATTGGAATTTTAATTTTCTTGTTAGGCAAATTAATTTCATCTGAAACTTCAAACAGCCCTGTGGCAGTTTGTATATGATTTGTCTTAATTACAGCACACTCATCAAACCGCTCTTGTGTGTTCTGCGTGTGTTTCAAGCAGACGTGTTTACTTGATCCTTCTCAAACTCACACAAGTTTACGCGGGGGGGAAACAAATAATCCGCTGTGATCAACCATGAAGCTGAAGTGTACGCTACCTCCAGTCCTCTCGTGAACGCATCTGCTCACACTCATGCATGAATCTGGTATGTGGGTTAGTATGTGAATGTGTCTGAGGAGAGCATCGACATCTCTCTCTCTCTCTTTTTTTTTTTATCTCCTCATATCCACCAGACTCTGGGAGTGATTGAACTGTTTTGTTTTTTTTTTCTTAAATCAGGGACACTTCAAACACACCTCGCACACTCTTTTTTTCCCTGTGTGATGTCAGGCTTATTGCAGCCATCTGGGGGCCGGTGTCTCGTCTTTGGGATGGTGTGTGTAATGACCATGCCTTATCTTTCTCATTACCCAGCCCGACATGTCAGAGGAAAGCTGGAGACGACCCTGCTCTCCTGACAGAGAGAGAGATGGAAATAATTACCAATGTCTCTTGTGGAATAGGGCGTAAATTGATACACACTAAATACTGTACCTTAGGGGTCCCTCTCTCTCTCTTTCTGTCTCTCTTTCTCGTCAGATGTACTAGACAAATGAATGCATCCAGAAGGAATTAATTGGATTTGGGAGCAGTCTCCTGCACGATCCACCAGGACAGACAAACACCCCCCTCTGCACCCTCACTTCCCTCCCTGCCTCCCTCCCATTGGCACGCACACACACCCACAGACACGCACACATACACACACACCTCCTCATCCTCCTTTATTCCAGTCATGCCTTGCAGAAATGTCTGACGCCGCCCCGCCTACCCCACCCATACCCCACCCCACCCCGATGGATCAGTCTGTGTCCCCTATCCCTCAACACACACACACACACCCTCTTTCTCTCTCTCTCACACACACACACACACACACACACAGCAGCAGCACAGCAGATTGCAGCCTCTCTCTTGGATACAGTGTTTCCATGGCAGCCACGTTTTCTGCACGTGTAGAATCAGACGGAGTAAGAGAGAGGAAGAAAGAGACCACTCCTATCGATTCACTGGCTGGCTATTGATTCACAGTCTGCAGCTGCACACTTACCTACAGCAAACACTCGCACGAAGGCATGCACACATGCATATTCACGTGCACGCATGCACAAACAGAGTGTAAACATGCGACGTTAGATTGTATCTTTTGAAGCTCAGCCGTGGAATGTGATCATGAAGGTTCTCCTTTTCTTGAGCGTGCTTTCATCTTTGAAAAAGGGCTTCAGTTATGTGTGACTGCTCCAGTTATTCCTCATATTTTTCACAGTCCAACATTAAGCTGTTAGGTAACCAGCTGATGGTACTTTAGCTCTGTTCAAAAAGGGTCAGATAGTTAAAAACCACAATATAAGAAACACTTTGTATTTTTTTCAGTTCCAGCTGATTTTATTTCCTTATTGTAAGAAAATAAAAACAAATAAAAAAAAAAACGACAATCTGTACAGAGGTCTGAGAGGCAGTGATTGACCCAAACATTGGCTGGTTTCGAGCTATAAACATCAAATGATATTGGCATGATTGGACAAAACATGATCATACACAGCATATTGCACAAATGAAAAAAGAAAAAAGGACAATAGAAAAGATGTCTCAAAGGTACAAAATAAAAAAAAAAGAAGAAACTCCTGGACCACAATCATCTTCAACATAAGGATGTCCAAAGATGGCTGTCCTAGTGCCTGTCGTTGATCATCATCATACATAAAACACACAATCTTTGCTTATAGTACAGTCAGTTTACATAAATATCTTCATGTTATTATTCTTTTAAAAATCTTAAACACAACAGCTATAGCTACATATACCTGAATCTGAAATACAAATGCTATTTGCCATGCCATAATATAGGAAAACAATTAGCCTGCTATACTTAGCCAACAGGTACAGAAAGGTTAAATACTATTTTTTGATGCAATTTGCGCAATAACAGATGAAGCACTTCATACATCTCCCTCCCTCCAAAAAGTCTAGGCAAAGTGGAATGAGTGTGAAATTCCATCCAGTGGTTCAAATAAAACTTATCTTGATAAAAAGCACACAGAGGTATTAGCTCTATCCAAACAGTGACTCTCTGGGATCTTTCACTCATACACTTTAGGGCTATGTGTACTGGAAACAGTCACCAACTCAGACTAGGAGCCTCAGTGGTGCTTTGTTTACTTGGCTGGTGAAACTGGAGTCACTGTGCCATTAAGAAGCATGTGGGTAAATACTGTAAACACTGTGTGAGGTCAGATTGTGCCAAACAACCCCCCCTCTGCATGTCTAAACACCAATGCAGATCCAAACAACAATGTCGTAGGCTACCCACTCGCCGGAAAAACCCCCGTTTCTATAGATTTTGTACAAAAATACAAGTAGAAAATCATGACACACTCAAATCTCCTTAAAAGTGAGAGACGTCAGACATTTTAAATAAGATACACTTCTAGCCCTTCCGCGCTGGATACAGACAGGTGTATGTGCACAAACACAAACGAGACCTGTACGAGGACAATACTTCTATGTATAAAAAAGTTTGGCCGGTATAAATACATCAATATAAAAAACGTCATCTGACACAGAGGAACTACAAAGTTGAAGCACTAGGCAGAAAGGATGCGCGTCGGGGAACATTGGTCCTGAATTGTGCACTGAGTGTTTAAAAAGGTTTCAGAAAAAGGGTTTCTGAAGTTTTGAGTCAGTCTTTGATTTAAGTCCTGCCGTTGAGAGAGAAGCTGGTGATAGTGAATTGTGTCCTATGGTCACACAAATTGCGTAATTACGCAGCAATGAACATTTTTTTTACGTATTTAACAACAACAAAATCCTCCACATCTCGGAGGGCATGCGTGTTGATATTGAAACTGTTTTTTTGAGTTTGGAAAAAAAAAAATTACACCTGAATAGCAACTTGATGGTCAATGTGAATCGGCTATATCTTAAACAAAACCCAACATGACGAGCTCTCCAGTAAATGCCCCTTTTCCCCCCCGACCCAAAATAACATTAAGATTCAAAGTTCAGTCTCAGTCCTCATCCTCTGCGGATTGTGGTGAACATTTGAGCTGAAGTCCGTGTGTTTCACTGCTCTCCGCTTACATTCACTCCTCCTCCGTGTCCAAATGCAAACTAAGCATTTCAACCCCCCCCCTCCCCGTCTGCGCGTTCCCGTCAAGCACACGGAGCGCTGTCCAAGTCTGTGAGCGGCGCGTACCTGGGCTTCATCAAGCACTCAGGCCACCGTTTCTTTCCTGTTTTCACTCTCCCTTATTTAGTGAAAGAATGGCGGAAATTTTGTGGTCTGGACGCCTGTCAGGGGGTTTAAACAGTTCAAAAACATGGGGGACGTCGCTGTTCCTCTCCACCGCGGTCGTTTTCAGTAGGTGAACACCAGGTTGGAGATGGTGGACTCCAGCCAGTCTCCTGAGATCATCTCGCTGACCTCCGGGGTGCAGTAGTCGGGGAAATCGAAGTGAGAACCCGCCCCGCACTCCCCGAAGCTCCAGTCCAAGTCCCGGTCCAGCTCTGCGTCGGAGAAGCCCATGCCGCCCAGAGACATGCTCTCAAACCCGGGGCTCGGGTTCAGGTCAAGCCGCTCGTCCTCAAACTCCTCATCTGATGATGAGGATGACACGGATGAGGAAGAGTGAGAGGCTGACGGTGTTGGAGAGGAGGCGCGAGCGTACCTGAGGCGCGCGGTGTGTGATGACTCGCTGGCCGCCGGGCTCTGCTCCTCGTACAGACTGAGCGGGTCGCTGGACTCCGCCGAGCTGCTCAGAGTGGGACTGGCCGGGACTCCCACGGAGGGAGGCCCGCTCTCCAGACTACCCACCCCGCCGAACATGTGGCCGCGCCTCGCCTCTCCGGTGCGTTTCTCCGGGATCTGTCTCGCTCCAGACACTGACCTGGATTTGAAGAGCGCCTGGTGATCACCGGGAGACGCATGGTCCTGCCCCGCAGCGCTCTTCACGCCCCCCTGTTTGTGCGTCCTGCTCACTCCTTTGGACGCGGGGCTTCTTTTTACAACGGCTTTGGCGCTGCGCTCCCCGCTCTTCTCTCCGCGCTCCGTCTGCTTACTCGCTCCGCTTCCCGACTTGACTTTCTTCCTCGGCCGGTACTTGTAGTCTGGATAGTCGGCCATGTGTTTGAGTCTGAGCCGCTCCGCCTCGCGGATGAAGGGGATCTTGTCGGTGTCTTTCAGCAGCTTCCAGCGTTTCCCCAGCCGCTTGGAGATCTCCGCGTTGTGCATGTCCGGAGACTGCTCCATAATCTTCCTCCTCTCAATCTGTGACCAGACCATGAACGCGTTCATAGGTCTCTTGATGTGCCCCGTCGGAGTTTTGCACCACGCCAAGTCGCTTCGCTCTCCGGATGAAGGGGACTCAGGGGTCGGAGACGCGTCCATCTCCAAGTCCATTTCTCCCGTGTCCGTGGAGTCCCCGCCGGGGGAATGAACGTGGGCGCTCTCTGTCTGGTTCATGTGCTGCACCATCCTTTCCTCCAAGTGTCAGGAAACACTGTTCAGTGCAGTGCTTTCACAAAGTTCAAGTGCGCAAAAATGCCTATCAGGTTCTCTCTCTCTCAAAAAAATAAAAAATATTCCCCACTTGTTCTTATTTGTCAGGCGTTTTAAAGTCACACCACTGCTGAATTCAGCTCTAAAAAGTTCATCCAAGTCTCTTCTTTTCAGTTCAGCCCGTTTTTTTGGAGACGCCTGGTCTTTTTAAACTTTTACCAGTGCGCTTCGCTGAAAGCAAAAAAAAAATATATATCCCGTAACTAACAACAACTTTCAACTGCCTGTGCGGCTGAAAACGCGCCCCGCAAGGTTCAAAACGCGCCGCTGTGGGCAACAGCAGTGCAAGTCCCTTATGTGAGTCTGGCTGTCTGCAGCGCAGCTTGTCTGTGCGGTTGAGGAACCATGTGGTTGAATGGAGCGGCTGCGCTTTCTCATAGTCTCCCTGTTTCCTGAGCGCTCTGTAATATTACTGTAAACACAACAACGAGAACCTCGCCGTTTTATACCCTCATCGCGAGATATAAGAGCCAATCAGCGTCTGTCTCCATCGTGATTTTTCAGTTGGGCCACACCTCCCTGGCTTCCTATTGGCTGAATAAAAAAAACGGGTAATAATAATAATAATGTGCAATGAGGATCCGTGTGTCTGACCTCATTCCTGTCCGACTCCTCTGGAAGAAAGACGAACTTGGTGTGTGTAAGTGTGTGTGTTTTAGAGGAACACAGTGTCCTTTCCCCTACTGCAAGGGGAAGCTTGCAAGGATATACTTAGAACTTCATTACTTTCATGTGGATGAGCATTGACTAAATATAGATTATGTTTAATGGTGGTGGTGTGTGTGTGTGGGGGGGGGGGGGATGCTGAGAAAACACAAAAGCAGCCACAACATGTTGTGTTAGTCAGACTGTAGTGTGGTGAGCAGGGATGTAGCGGAGAGTAAACCCACCCAAACATAGCTCACCCAACCTGTTATTTACAAATCATTACAACATCGTTACATCACTGCAGCGGGCAGTGTAAACAGAAGCAAGTGAGGTGTTTTTATTTACACTCTACATCAGTGTCTTATGGTCAACCAGAAAGCTGTGAACCCACAATTATGAATATTAAGAAAGTGTGTAGAATTATGTATCAGGGCCACACTGGAATAACAAAGTCACTCCAGCAGCTTCCTGCTTCACGCAGCTCTGCAATGCACAGATTCCTCCTCCTCCTCCTCCTCCTGCACAGCCCCATTATGTTAACATTTCCATGTCATTCATGTAGGATTACATTACACCCTGTGTCGCTAGATGTCAGGCTAGAGCCAAAAGCAGCTGATGAGGTGTACATTGTGTATGTGTGTGTGAGAGAGCACGTACAGCAGATTTATCTCCGTCCTGTAATCGGCTGCTTTTGAGCTGCCATCGTTAAATCATGCAGGTGATGTCATCAGCTGGCGGTGAAGGCTCCCACCACTTGATCCTGCAACACAACTGAATGGCATGAGTGTTTTAGGTGATAAATAAAAAAGAAAGAAAGAGTAAACTCTGTCCTTGCAGTTCCTCACTGCTAAACAGCAATCAGCTTCTGGTAGAAGCAAACTATTTCAAATGGTCTATTTATTTATGTCTGCTCTCCATGTAATCTAACTTAACACCAGTTATGAGGAGCATTTTTAATTTATGATGTGATCTGTGTCGGGATAAAACAGTCGTAAACTCTTTAAAATTTCAGCTCAACTCCATTACCCCCCCCCCTGGTGCTTACATAAATCAAACACATAAATAATAATGAGCTGCTTCATCAGTCAATATCTTTAGCTGCCCCAATTACAAGCATACACCTGCCACTGGATTAGTTTGCTATCTCTCTCTATCTCCTTCCAGGGCTCAACGCACTCTCTCTCACACATACACACACACACACACACACATAGTGGCATGCATGCACATGGGTTTGTTTAAACAGGTGTAGCAGATATACCTGTAATCTTATCTGATGTGTGAGAAGCAGCTGTCAGGTAGCTTTCCACTCTGTCACCGGCAGATGTAAGGCTCTGGCAGCGCTGGGAAGCTGAGCCCCATCACGCTGGCCTATCGCTCTGTCATCTACAGAGCTGCCGGAGCCATGTGTTTACCCCAAAATACACCGGCGCTTTGTCTTAGCTCTGTTGACGCCTAAAGGGATAGTGTCATTATGAGAGAGTGCTGTGGGAGGCTGGGGCTAGCGCAGCGACTTCTTAAAAGTGTGTGCGGTGCAAGCTGCAGTAAGACTGCTGAGGGTTTTTTGTTTTTTTTTTTAAGGATGATGCTCTGATGTTGATATTTCTGGGTTATAGTTTGAGTGTTTTCATGAATAAGAACATTTAAAAAAAAGACGTGTTTTCACAGTGGAAAACCTGTGAAATAACATTTTGCTTACCTTGGGATTCTATAACACTCCATTAAAAGCTTTAACAGTGAAATTATTTTAGTGGCTTAGAAAAAAAAAAACATTAAAAAGACATTTATGAGAGCTGCTGCGAGTTGGGAGCCTCCATTATTTCTGAACTGACTGATGCCGTGTTTAATATGCGATTTTTAATAAAACATAAACATTAACCCGATATGTCAGGCTAACCCTAGAGCAAACTGCAGGCTAAATGAGCGTACAGCATGTGACTGACTGCAAGTCTGCCTCTTTGCAGGGAGCCGGGTTTATTATAACTGAGGCCAGAAGAAAAAAAAAAAAAAAAAAAAAAAAAAAAAAGAGAGCACAGTCGTCACAGTGTTGTTAAAAAAAAAAAAAAAAAAAAAGCGAGGGGTGAAATTGAGAATTAAATAACGGAGAGCAAAGAGACGGAAGCTGTGGACGCAGAGGGGCCGGCCGGGTCGGCGAGAGAGTGTGTGTGAGTGCGTGTGCCTTTGCGTGCTGCAAACAGAGTCGCTCATTAACATGTACTTGCCTTTTACAGCAGCTTAAGAATGACGTGTCACTTTGACCTGCCTGCTCGTCATCCGGGGGTCAAACACAATGAGGCCTTTGTGTGTTTATGTGTGTGTGTGTGTGTGTGTGAGTGTGTGTGAGTGTGTCCAACCCCAACTGAATTGGACTTTTTCCAGGGATTGGAAGATTGAAAACCAGTGGGAAGTCCCCTCCACCATGCAGTTAAACAGAAAAAACTGAAGACTAAGCACTGATTTGCATACACACACACTCTTTCTCTCTCTCTGTGACTCATCCACAGGCAGTTTGTCTTCGCTGTGTTTTTTTTGTGTGGATGTGGCAGACAGTGCAGGTGGCCATCTCACCATATCACCCACCTACTGCTGTCAGTCCTTACACAACAACACGAGCAGAGTCAGTTATTTTTAAGTTAAAGTGGAACACACAGTACTGAATACTTCCTTGTATTCCTCTGTTTCTTCCTCAACTTTGACAAATTGGGTCCAACACAATATTGCAGGGTTATTATACTGCAGTCCAACATAATCACCCTGCAGCTAGAACTGCTTGTTCATCTGTTTTGTAGTTTTTTTTTTTAAGGCCTTAATATGCAGTGCTGTTACAGTGGGTTGCATTATGTTGTGTGGATGTGCACGTTGCTTGACACCCCCTCTAAACCCCCTCTCTAGATGACCAGAAATCTTCCTCTTCTACTTCCTGCGTTATGTTTCCTTATTAAGCGTACATCTGGAGATGCAGAGACAGAAAAGTCAGACTGGAGGAGCGATTCTTTAGCTTCTCGTTCCAAACTCACTTCCTGCCTCGATCGCTATGTGCTGTCTTCTGTCCATCACACGTCTTTAACTCCCGGACACACACACGGAAACAAGAGAGATGAGCGAATGAGTGTAACATGGATGAAAAGACAAAAAAAAGAAGAACGTCCTTGACTCTGTACGAGCCAAAGGTAAAATATGGAGTGACTGCGAGGCAGGAGTCAAGAGGAGACAGCAAATCAGAGAGGGAAACGGAGCGATTTGGAACTCCCTGCATCCTCACTTCTCTTTCCCCCCCTCCGTCGCTGCTGTAATCCCGAGGAGTCGGTCAAGGTGGGGAGAAAAAAAGCGGCGGGAGTCAGATGAAGGGAAACTGATGAATGAATGAGCACAAGATGGAGGTGTGGTCAGGCCGACAACGCCACGCCCCGGGAACTCCCAACATCCCTTGCCCTAGATAGTGATGACGAGGCAGGTCAGATGATTGCTGTGTCACGGCAATGCAGACAAACTCACACGAACACACACAAACTCATGTCGTGCACACACATACACAAAAAATGCGTAAACACACACAAACTCATGGCGAGACAGAGGCAGCTAAGTACCAGTGTACCGCTGCAGGACCCAGGCGTGCTGCAGAATTGAGAGCGCAGACACACACACACACACACACACACACACACGCACACACACTCACTCACACTCAGTAAAATCGCTCACAAATGTACACACACACACAGACACACACACTCAGCCACTCTCACAGCTGCACTCTACTACACTCAGACACTCTGATACAACGATCGTTTTTTTGGGGGCATTGTCTAAAAGCCAGAGGAGAGGGAAGGAGCGGAGAACGAGAGCAGAGGAGAAGGAGGGGGGGGGGAGGAAAGGAAAGGAAAGGAGAGCAGAACGAGGAGATGAAGAAGTCGTCAACAGAGCTTTTTTTTTTGCTCTTTTGCAAAATTTGTCATCCTGGCGCTCGTTGTTTTCCATCAAAAGGGCATTCGACAAGGACGAGCGGAGGATTGACACTTTTTCGAAATTCAGCATATTCGGAAGAGGACACCTCTTGGACCTGGATCTGTATGGAGCAGCAGCGGAACGGATATACTGCAAGAGAAGAAAGAAAAGAGTTTCTTTTCCGATTTAGTTCTGGGGAAGTCGTGTCAAGAGTTTGGAGTTTGCCGGGTCGCTGTGGTTTTTTTTTTTTTTTTTGCAGAAACGTCGATGGCTGCAGACGCAGAAGAATCGGGTCTGGGAAAGAGACAGAAAAGCATCATGAGGAAGTTAGGTGGCGAGTGGAGAAAGAGGCAGACAGAGTGTGGAGAGTCTGTGTGTAGGAAGGGGAATGCGGAGACAACATTGCATGAAAAATCCAACCCCCCCCCCTTGAAAAAACTCCCTGCATTTCTGTATATCACAGAGGAGACAAAGACCACCGCAATCTGCCCCTTTTTACCTCTCGCTTTGCATCTCCCTGTCTGTTTATACATCCACGAATAAGTCTCACCTGAAAAACAACATACGCTGACTAAGCTTTCGATAGCACACAGACACCTCATATCACCCCCCAAACCCCTCCTCCTCCCCTCTCTCCCCCCTCCTCCTCCTCCTCCTCCTCCTCTTCCTCCTCTTCCTCTGTTGCAGGCGCATCCTCCTCCCGGCAGGTCAGGTCAGGCGAGCTGGTTCTGTCCTCACGTAGCCCAGGGACCGGTGTCCTCAGCTCGGGCTGCTGCTGCAGGGGTCGGCGAGGACCAGGCGTGCAGCTCTGAGGCTCTCTGCAGCTCCAGACAGGCTCCAGACGCACTGACCTACATCAGCATCAGTCAGACTGCGCGAGAGAGAGAGAGAGAGGACGAGAGAGGGAGATGGAGACGGAGAGAGAGAGAGAGAGAGAGAGAGAGAGAGAGGGAGAGAGGGATCGGAGTGGGGGTGCAGAGAGAGAGAGAGAGAGAGAGACGGAGAGTGAGAGTGATTGAGAGACTGGTAAGCAGGCAAACAAAAATGAAGAGGCTTGTTTCGTTAAACAGCAACATTTATCAGGAAAGTGCAAGATGGTGGTATGATGCAGGGAGGGATGGCGGAGGAGAGAGGAGGAGGGAGGAAAAATAAAAATAAGACTAACTCTCAACCCTCCTTTTTCGCTTAAAAATTCCCCTATTGTCCTCATAATTTCGCTTATCTTTATCCTCGCCTCACTTTTCCCCTTTTGCCTCTTAACACCCCCCCCTCCCCTGCAGCCCCCCCCTCTCTGTCTCTCTCTCTCTCTCTCTCTCTCTCTAGCTAGAGTTTCATCGTATACCATCTGAATTGTCTCTCACTGTGGGAGGATTAGTCCGTCTCTGGCTGCCTGCTTATCTGTCTGCTCTGGCTTTCGGCTGCAGAGCGAAAGGAGGAGGAGGCGGAGGAGAGGAGGTGGAGGAGGAGGTCTGCGTGTCTGTCTGTGTGCGTGTGTGTGTGTGTGTGTGTGTGTGTGTGGTAGAAGGGAGGGTTTGGCATCTCTTGCTTAGTTGTTGTGGCTATATCAACTCGACTCAGCTTATTGCTGGAGCCGGGTAGCAGAGGCTCTGCAGTGCGGCAGGAGTAGGCTGAACACATTTGGTATAACTGTGTGTGTGTTCATGCAGGTGCCTGTGCCTGTGCCTGTGCGTGTGTGTGTGTGTGTGTGTTTGTGTGTGTTAGTTCTGCGCGCATGTCCCTCCGAAACCAGACAGTTTGCATCCACCCCTGCAATGCACAGGCGGTGTGTGTCCGACTGGCTGCGAGGGATCATTACTCCCCTTTGCCAGCATCGACACTAAACATGGATCAATACCAATAGTGAAGCAGATAGATCAGGCTAACGTTAGCGCTGCTCCCCCGGGACCCCGTGTGGCAGTGGAAGTCAGTCTCTAAAGCAACATACCTCAGTCACACTAACAATGTCTTTATCCTGAGGTGAACATCTATAGGCCCTGGGGAACCAGAAAAAAAAAAGGCGAGTATATTAGAAGGTACGGTAAAACCCAGATGGGTCAGTGTATCCTGGTAAGGTCAGCGACTCACAAAGAGATTTGAAAATCGAAGATGGTCCCGGCATTAGAAGGGTTAGTTTAGTTTTCTTCTCCAAAGCCAGCCTGATTTATTGGGAGCTGTCAGTCCTCGCAGTTCATCTATGAAGGACTAACCCCTGTGTTATGGCTGTGGACGTATTAAAAGAAGTGGTTCGCTAAGATTGAAGAGATCAGGAGCAATCAAACAAAAAACTGGTAAAAAAAAAAAAAAGAAAAAAATCCTCCACCACCACTGGCACCTCTACAAACAAGAAAGCCCCAGAATAGCATTTTTCTCATAAATCTTCCACACTGGCTAAATAAGGGGATATTTGTTTTATTATCGGTTCAAATATCACATTTTTCCAAGTGAAGAAACTCTGTACACGAAAGGAAATGTAAAAATGACAAGTTGTTGTTTTATGGGGAGGTAAAATGTGAGGTTGCCAGGCAACCAGGGGAGATTTAAAAGTCACTGCACTCAGTAAGAAAAAGCTACAGTATGTAACTCCTCTTAAAACCACAATTTGTCTGGATTAAACCAAAGAATTCAATGTTGATGGTGAGCTTTAGAGTAGCTGGTCAACTCATTTTTAGAGACAGAACCAGGCTAGCTATTCCCTGTGTTTCCTGCCTATATGCTAGGCTAGGCTAAACTAAACTAAGCTAATCCCCTCCTGGCTTTCTGGGAATTAAAGGTGCTGTTGGCAGCTTTGACAAAATCAGGGTGTGTGCCTTTCAGAAAAAAATTAAATTTAAAAAAATAAATGACTTGTTTGAATTACAAAATGGCAACATGAAACCTCAGTTCACTCAAAACCAAACAATGGTGCATTTTTGTCTGGGACAGATTGAAAGAGTCCCCAGTTTAATCCGTATGAAATGTAAACCATCCATTCAAATTACAAAAACCCATCGTAGCTTTAAAACAGCACCAGTCCATACTGTAGTTTACGTGCAAGCGTTTATCCATGATGGCGGTGGATGGTGAAAGCTATGCTCAGTCCATATTGCGCTCTCCCCGCTGCCTGATTATGGACGAAATGGGCTGCTGCCACCAAGTTTAAAAGTCGGTCCAGATAGAGACAGATAGAGATGTCAATGTCTAGATCTCTTTCCCATTACTGCTCGAGAAAGAAGTTATCAGGTCCAGATGCAAAGAAAACTGGGTCACAACACTAAACATGTGCCAGAGCCTATACTTCCCCATATGTGCAGGGACCCCCTGCTTACACTAGTGCACACATACACACATGCCAAGTCAGACCATTTTCTTCCCCGTCTCCCAAAATAGCACAGAGTGGGTTTTGAGTTAGTGTGTGTGTGTGTTTGTCTGGTTCCATCTGGTGTATATCTTACATCTGTACATACATTCATGTCTGTATGTATGGTTCCCCCCACAGTAAATTTCACAATTTAAACATAACTACAGGGCGTGTTTCACATGAGCTTTTAAGTTTGCCTTTTTTTCCACAGTCTTTTGTCTTAATGTCCTTCTCGCATGTCATCCAAACTAGTAGCTGCCTTAAACCCCCAGACCCTTTCATGCTGTGCCTCTGCCACAGCAAACAACAGTCATCTGACAGTGGTGGAGGAGCGCGGTTTGGCCCACGGATCTTTTTAATGGGGAGTTTACAGGCGAACAAGCAGTTTTGTTTTGTTTGTTTTTTTCACGGAGGGAGTTTAGTGTTTCTGTGCTCCAGAGGTCATGAGGAATCTGTTGGGACCTGTCCAGCTCCATTTTCAGGGGGATTCAGCATGTGAAGCTCTAGAAATGGAGCTTCAATATATCACCAGAATGGCACAAATAGCCTACGGCAAAGTACTATTTATGAGCATAGATGTATTTAAGGCCAAAAGTGCTCTGTCAAAGCCCTCGCAGAGTTTTCCAAGTATCGCCCGGCGTGACCTTTTTCTCAGAACAAAAATGCTGCACTTCCTGGTTGAAATCACACATACACTTATTCACCCATCCTGCTGCCTTCAGCTTTTTTTTTTCCTCTTCTTTTCTAGGCTTAACACTTTACAAGTAGTGACAAATTACCTTGCTGAAAGTGCTATGGAATAACAGCAATATCTGGATGAACCCAGAGCATGTAAACACTCGGGCGCAGACAAACACACACCACTGGGCCGGCTGGGAAGGGTAATATGATTGGACTGGACAGCAAGTGTCAACCCAAGGGGCAAATCAGCTGTGTTATGATGCGTAATCGGTCGGCTGTCTGGGGAGGTGTGCACATTTGTGTGTGTGTGTGTTTGTGTGTATGTCATGCTGCCACACATTCGGGTCATTCCCTAGCAATGCCCAGGGTGCATTGCATTGATTAGTGTCTGAGTGTTGGTCACATCTTGAGCTCACAATGTGGCCGTGTTGCTGTCATGACAGGGGGGGGACCCTCGGAGAGGCGGTATGTTGTTGATTCCTACGTGCACATCTCCCCCTCTGTGTGTGTGTGTGTGTGTGTCTGTGTGTGTGTTTGTTAAGTGTCATATCTGTAAACCTGCCCTCTTATACAATATCATGCCTGCAAAGAAAGGTGTTAGGGGAGCTGTAGCTTGTGTAGCTACAAGCTACAAGCTACTCTTAAACTGCGTACAGCAGTGCTACAATTTTGCTAAAAGAAGCTACATTACAAGCTAATCATAAAAAAGTAGTAAAACTATAAACCTCTCTCTAGCTAAAGGGGAAAAAAAATAGCATTGTACTTGCATAATATTGAAAAGCAACCAAAAAGCTACTTGGAACTGTAGCTAAAGAAGGGAGGGATAAACCTAGCATAGATCAAGCAGGTTATGAACAAGCCAACATTTAAGCCTGTTTGACTACTTTATATGGAGCAAATCTTAGAGTGAGCAATGCCAAAAACCTCAGCAATAATCCCTCAATATCCCTCTTTTTCTGCTCAATATATCAGACTATGAATGTTCATATCAGGACAGACTGGACGGACATAAAAGATGCGGGTGGAGAATTTGCAGTGATGTTAGCAATTTTTTTTGCCATCTTAACTTAAAGAGGAAATAAAATGCAGTGATGTATCACTGCTACTGGATTCATGACAACATTTTAACCCCAGTCACCCGACCCAAAGGCTCTCAGCTTGGCTTGTTGTTGCATCATCACTCTGGAAAACTGAAGTCATATGATCAAAATGGTTGTAAACAAGACTTGAGTTTAGCCACAAAACTACAGCATGTTTCAAAGATATTGTCAACCCTGTTTCCACAAAAGCTACATGCTGCATAACACAAAACTTAATAATTTGTTAAACCTTTCCACATAAACTCAATTGAAAACAATACAAAGCTAATATATTTAGGATTTTAGTTATGAGTTATTTCAGTTATTTTGATTTGTAACTATTCATGTATGATTGTTTTGAATTGAATGCTAGCGACATGTTTAAAAGGAGGGGGACGCAGGCTACAAAATGACTGGGATGGTTATAATAACCTTAAAAAACAAGCCACAGAAAAACAGGTTACACCTGGTTGGGTAATTTGATGTAATTTGGAGGCATTTTAGTTATTCTCTTTTCATCCTTTCCAGCAATTATAAAATCAAGCGCTATGTCAAAAATGAATTAGAATAATCTGATATCTTTGTCTCTCGCGGGCCTGTAATAAGCTTAACCAATGATTTAATTTAGCTCTAATAAAAAGACCAGGAGGCCTGCCTGCATACCTGCCTACCTGTGTTAACTCTGCCCGTGCACTTATTGCATAATACTGATTCTCCCTCAAGCCTTGTTAGATATATGATTAAACTTTTGGTGAGCCAGTTATAAAAGAATAGCTTCGAAAGAGTGGCCAAAACTTTTAGTTTCGCCTAAAATCTTTTAACACTTGACAAAGAAAATAAAACGTCAGAGACAAGAAGACTATGACCATGAAGAGATAAACTGCTTTCGAAACAAAGTTAAATGGGCCTGAAGTGTCACCATGGTTGCCGTATTTCTGCTGGACAGGTAATCTGGTTTGTTTTGGACTGGGGGGGGAATTTGCTGTGACACTGATTATGTCCATTATGAAAATGTGAGGTGTTTTCTTGCATGAGGTAGTGGGACACAATTAGTGTTAGCAATGATGCACTGCTCTTCTCTTACAGTAGGATGGATACTTGGAATATCTAGCTTACTCTTCATGGTTGCTCCAAAATTACCAGCTTAAATTGGTTACAGGTGTAGTTTAGTTTCATGATTGGAAAAAAAAAAGGTTCGGTTGTGAAGAAGCAAAGACGGGATGAGGTTGACCTCTCACTACTCACCTACTTCTCTAATATTTTTTTTCTTTTAATGTAAAAAAAAATATATATATTTGTTTTTCTTGTTTCCACTTTTAAATCAAACTCATAATATTTGGTTCTCTCAAGTTAGAAACCTTTTCATCATTTAGGATGAACAGAAAAAAAAAATCCTTATTTAATTTTAAGACCAAAATGTTACAAAACATAAACTTTAATGAGGGCACTAAACGGCTTGTTAAAGTGGATGATTCTCACCCAGCTTTTGGCTTTTTTTCAGAGAGCCCTCCTCTGAGGGCTGAGAGGAGGAGGGCGGGTTTTTTTTTTTTGGTCATTAATCTGCCCGCTGCTGTACTTTATGTGAGAAATGCAGAAATCGAACAATTTCAGCCAACACGAGCGAAGCAGCTGGGAGTGAGTCTAACTGTTTGTTACACAACAGTGAGTCAACGGTGTGGAGTTGTATGTACAGTAGAATCACACTGTTGGCACACAGAGAGAACAGGTGGAATAAACACTTTTCTGAAGACATTTACATATATTCTCTGTGTGTGTGTGTGAGAGAGAGTGTGTGTGAGTGTGTTTGATGGACTGCTGGCCTAGACTGACCAAACAGTAATAATAATACCATAACGACTCAAAGGGCCTCTAGGGATTCCACGAATAGAAACTTTGGAGAGGAGGAGGAGGTGGAGACAGGGAGGAGAACGATCAGACAAGAGAAAAGAAAATGGGTTGTCTATGTTTGTCACCCACATATGTATGTATGTGTGTGTGTGTGTGTGTGTGTGTGTCTGTTCATCGCTTCAGAACAGCACATTCTGGTTTTTTCCCTCCGTACTTTACACTTGCTGAATGTTTCTGCGTGTCAGACTCTTCTCCCCAGGCTCTTTGTTGCTTTTATAGCGCAGGCGGTCTTATCTAACCAGGTCTCCGGAGAGAGAGAGAGACAGAGAGAGAGAGAGCGAGGGAAGCAGAGAGGCTGCAGACTATAGAGAGCATGCGAGGGAAGTGGAGGAATTGAAAATCATATCAACAGAGCTGCTCTGCACTGCAAAAACATCCATTCTTATGAGTCACCCAGTCTGCCTTCAGTCTTAAAATATTATTTTATTCTTAGAAAAAAGCAGCAGTCTTGAAAACTGAGCAAGCCGTGTGCAGACTTCGCTTTAATGACATAAATTTTTGTTTGTTGCTTTCATGGCTGGTGTGAACAGGTTCACAGGTAAATTAGTAGCCAAGTTAGTAAGAGATTTTAAAAGAGGGGAATTCAGGGATGTGGAAACTTCTTGGCTTTTTAAAGAGTGAATTGTCCTGTTTATGCGGACTTGTTGGAAACGAACCAATCAGCTCGGAGCTACGCTCCACCTGTTTGGCTGCCAATCACAGCAGCAGCTCATTAAAAAAAGCTGCTTATGCAAAATGGTCGGGTCACACACAGGTGAGAGTGGAGCCCTGGGGCACTCCTTGCCCCTGTTGAGTCAGACTGTGTTAGACGTAGCAGCAGAGGAAGATGTCGTTAAATCTACTGGAAAAGCGAGAAGTAAATCCATCTTTCTGCTCTGGAAACTGTTAGTCAGCAACGATAATTTAGTGACAAACATGTATAATACAAACATATAATACAGCTCATTACCATAAACACATGATGTGACTTGTAATCCTTTGATGCAGGGTTTGCCAGACTTTCGGTGACCCTGTAAAATGAAGTTCAGTAAGATTTACGGTTCTGTCCTTCGGCTGAAATACACTTTTCATGACCACATCATTTAAAGTTCTCTACAAAGTGAATTTCATCATCTGCTTACATTTTCAAGGTTCTGCTTAGACTGTTGAGGAGCAGCACAAAACGTGTGTCAACTCAGACTGTGAAGGTGACAAACGCATAGACATCTAAGCATATGTGGATAACAAATGTAGTATAAACATGTGCACATGGGTTGTGCTAAGTGGATGAATGCTATGAGGTTACAATCAGAAGCCCCAGGAAAATAAAATGTCAGATTGCCTCCATAAAATTGGGTTATGCTATCTGGCAACTCTCTCAATTGATCTACCTGTATGAAGGTATGCTAACTTTTTATGGTCAAAACTCCAAATATGCCTGTAACATAAGGAATTAGACAATGTCTTATCACAATTAAGTTTTTCTTTCTTTTTTTCCCTCCCTGAGCAGCCTGGACAGAGGCAAAGTAATGCCAGAAATCCTTAATTTGAGGCTAATTTGAGATTTTCAATTTTCCTGCAAATTTTAAGATTAAAAAGTTGGTGCTGCTGTGACACATTTGCAGATTAGGAAAAAAAAACACAACCCCTGTTTGCTGCTGCAGAGCATCTCAGGGCCTGACAAGCCCTCAAACTGGACCTCCTGGTTGCTCCTCTCACTGGTAACTTTACACATCCTGATCAAACTGTTTAAGATTTCTTGTAAGTTCAGTCTGGATGTGGACTGCTGCAGATTTGTTCAGAGAATTGATTTTAATAACAGCATCAGGAGTCTGGTATTAGAAAACACTGATTTTGTCAGTGCTGATGAACACTAATGAAAGACTGTTGATTGATCATGAATGCTTTGGCTGGGAATTTTGCCTCTGCAGTGAAAATCTCCCGCGCTGCCTAAAAAATTCCCTTTGCTTCAATGAGATAAGGACTGACTGACATTTCAGGACGGACATGTTTTGGCAGCGTAAGGCCTTGTGTGTCAGTGTGTGTGTGTGTGTGTGTGTGTGTGTGTGTGTGTGTGTTGTGTGGACAGTGAGTTCACTGTAGGAGTAATCAGAAAGCTATCACATACAGACAGCTCTAAATATCTGCATGTTTCCTCTTGCTCACGCTGAGATGCACATTTATGTTAATGCCACAATACTGTACCACAGTGTTGCCTCAGCATCACATTACTGGAGCGTGATGTTCCCTGCTCCAGGGCCAAACTCTCTGTCTCCCTCTGTATGTGTGTGTGTGTGTTTGTGTTTGTGTGTGTGTGTGTGTGTGAGTGAGTGTGCGCGTGTCTGTTCTCTAAATCTGTTTGCAAACTGCTGAGTACAAGCCAGGGAGTGGGTTCACACTGGATTAGCTCTGAGTTGGCTAAACACCAGATAGCATAGATAACAGTGTTTGTGTGTGTGTGTGTGGGTGCGTGTGTGTGTGTGTGTGAGTGCATATGTGTGTGTGTGGAAGGGAGGGGGGCAGCTGATATCAGCAGGAAAAGAGGCAAACACTGATAAGACATTTTCAGGATCTGCAGTTCTAATGGTCATGACGGTTAGATGCTAACGAACAGGGCTGACGTTTATTGACCTTTATTATGAAATCTTGTTTACAGAAAGCAAAGGAGAGGATAAGAGGGGAAGATGACAGGGAAGAGGGAAAGAAAGAGAGAAAGAAAGATGACGGCAGTATATACTGATGTATCAGTGCAGTAAGGGAAGAGAAAAAAAACCAACAACAGAAAAACAGGAAGAAAAAAATACTAAAGAAGGAAGTAAGGCATTACAAATGAGAACATAAAAAGTACCAAGAGGAAACAACGCAAGTAACCAGGAAGAACAAGGAACACAGGAATGAATCACAAATGTAAGAGGTAAAAAAAAGGTATGATGGATGAGGGAAACAGACAGAAGAAAAGAATTATGCAAATAATAAATGTAGGAAAAAAGGAGGATGAAAAGAAGTTGGGGAGAAATGAAGGAATAATAGTGGAAGAAAGAGAGTGACAACATATGCATGGAAAGAAAAGACAGGAGATAAGAATGAACAAAGACAGAAAAAAAAAGAATGAAAAAGTCACTCAAGAGAAAACAGGTTCGCAATTCCTTCATAAATTTTCCTTCTTTTTCTTCCTCCCACCAGCTGGAGAGAAACCAAGTGGGAGGAAGCCGTCATCTTCACTTTCCCGTCTTTGTCCTTTCTCTCTTTCACCTTTCCTCCATCTTTTCTCCCCAGATTTAAACCCATCAAGATGAGGCTTTATCTCCTCTTTTCGTAGGAGGGGAAGGTGAATCTATAAAGGCTCCGCCTGTTCCCCTGTCGATCGACTGATGTTGAAGTGTTTAACTCACAAAGGGCTGCATAAACGGCTAAGCAGCCCGTGGTTTTATGCAGAGCACCAAGTAAATCTTCTACAGGACTCCATTGATGTTGCTTGTTTTACCTGAGAAATAAGACGCTAATCCCCTTGATGCGCACCAAAAAAAAAGGCGGGGGGGGAAGATATCTGCAGGGGCGAGAAGGGCGGACCTGCTGTCTGTCACCTCCACACACAACAAACAAAGCTGTTTCTGCTTCACCTCACTGCATGAACCAGAGAAAGCAACGCCGGTAGATCTCCCATAAAACCCCTCGGCACTGGAACAGGCAAAAACATCTCTTTCAGAACAGGAAACACATGACAACAAACCAGTGGAGCTGTTGTATATCCTAATTGACATGTACGAAATGTATGGCACTACAACTTGAAACAAACAGCGGCACCAGTAAGAGGATTAGCTGCCTCTGTGGCCCTTCATGCTGCATGTTATGTACAGTATGTTACACGTGTTGTTCACTTTGCTTTAGGAGGAAATCTGCATTGCTTTATGGCTCAAAAGCAGTTTTGGAGCAGGACAAAAAGTCCTGAAAAGCATGTTTTTAATCCAGTGCCCCTCTTAAAGAACAACTGGTGGAACTCAGGAAGCCTACCTGCTTTTCAGGAAGAGCAGCCAGGGTTAAAATGTGGCTCCTTGTCCAGAGTTCCTGGCTGAAAAAAAGGGCTCCGCTTTAGGGGTCATACTTTCTGATGGCCCAGAAATGATCGTGGCAGAGTTTGCAGGGTCGCTCTTGTGTCAGACACAAACACAAAGCGCTGATTAGCCTGGCTCCAGACCTCTGAATCACAGTCCACATCCCCCATTTGTTCAGCCACTTTCTGTTCATTTTAATGAGGATAATTAGGAGGATTTACATAAAGGAGAGCGGTAAGATCTGCAGAGTGATTTGTTGGAGGAATTTTCTCCTGGAATCATTTAATAATCTTTTATGACGATTAAAAGCACACATAAGAAATGAATGACATACACGGTGCTAACAGCTTCCAATAAGATCCAGATAGTGAACTGACTTTTTGTGGCATTAACCCAAATTTGGGTTTTTTAGCTATAAGCACTTTGGAGCCGTTTTTCCATTAGTGGCTCCCCGTTTTGTTTGTCTCATGCACAGAGCCTACTCACAGCTACTTTAACAGTTAGTGGGAAATTAGAAGGAGTTGAAGCACTGCAGCAGAAAAAAACATCCACCATATAATATGATCCAGTGTCACCGACAAAGTTTGCATTTGAGATGCAGTGCCATAAAGTGTTACCTGCTTCCAGTAGAAGATCAGAACTATTCCCCTGAGATAGATACACAGGGCAAGAAGAAGTGTTTGGGGTTCATGGTAGGAAAGAAAGGTGTCATTCTATCACAAGTCAAAGTATCACCAAAAAGGTTTTTAAGCTGTTATTTTAAAGTAAAACAGTTCCATCATGTTGATTTAAAGAGAAACTGTCTTCATATCCAGAAGCAAAAGAAGAAGTGTGACATTGCTCTGTCTGCAAAAAATGTTAAATCGTAGATTCAGGTGTCTGAAATTAAAAAGAAGTGCGTTTGTTGTGTCAATGCCTGAAAATAAAGAAAAAAGGAGTAAAGATGAGTCAAACAGTCACCAGTGAAAAAACCAGTATGTTATTAGCTTGACGTCTATTGAAAACAGAGTTCTAAATCTTCAGAAACCAGAAGCCCTATTGACTTCAAGGGTAGCTAAAACTGTACTTTGTGTCTTTGTCAACTTCAGACGTACACATACTCACTCATACGGACACACACATGCATGTACATGCACACTAACACACACACACACAATCATCTTTATGTGTGAGAGGCCTAAAAGAGAACGCTTGAGTCTCCACCAAATCCCTAAAAGCTGTCATTGACATCAAACACTGCGAATTCTTCACAGTGGAGCGCCTCTGCCGAGCGACAGAGCTGTCTGTCTTTTACTTTTCTATAGGATCCTTTTGATATGGCCTCTGCAGTCCAGACCTCGCGCTCCATAAGGCAAACCTGGGTGCTTTCAACTCATCTGAAATGAGCTGAGGATCTAGACGTGTGTACAGAAAAAACAAGCTGTCCTCTCTTATGACACACAAATAAATCCGGTGCACTTATATCAACACCTACACAGACAACAACTTTTATGGAATTCCTTCAGATGTGAACACATATTAGTAAGTGATGAATAATTATACGGCGGGGAGAGAAACACTGCTGCATATAAGGTGCATATCAATATACAGACTGATCATTTACCAATTTAAACACTGCATTAATTTTCATGAAGCATGGGTAATTTATGAGTGGTGTGGGACTGCGTGTATCTATCAGTGTCAGAGTGACATGTGTGGGGTGATAATCTATTCTGTGACCCAAATTTATGTGTTGAAAGGCTACAAAACCGCACTCCAGCCCTCCCATCCGATTTCACAGCTCATCACTGTCAGTACGATATGCTGCGTGTGTATATGTGTGTGTATATGTGTGTGTGTGTGTGTTTGAGGGAGAGAGTATGATAAAAGGAATGTGTTATCCATCTTATCCAGAGGAGATGTTTTGAAAGGAACTCTGTTATTAATAAATGCATGAGAGCCAACAGAAAAAGGAACATTCTGCGGCTTTGCAAAAATAAAAAGAGAGAGGGAGTGAAAAAAAAAAGAAAAAAATCGCTCCTTGTTAGCATTCTCCGAGACGTTGCCTGCGCTAGGAGCTACGTCCTCAATGAGAGACATATTATCTCTGGTCAGCTTTCCTATCTATTATTCACAGCTCTGTGAGAAACACTGGTGGCGAGATCAACAGCAGTCACTTACAATATATCCCAGAGCAACGCCTTCCTATTCATGTGCAAAAAAAAAAAAAAAACTTAATAATTACTGGTGCAGATAGTAGAGAGGCTGCAAAGTTGGCAAAAGCTTGTGAAAGAGCAGGGCTTTGATTTCCAGGGCCGGTATGGATTCAACACAAACCAGATTAAGCACAAAAAAAAAAAAAAAAAAAAAAAAAAAAATTAAAAAAATTGGTTTTTAGT
>JAQNCA010000009.1:4417904-4432797 GCA_029783725.1 Acanthurus tractus
ACACACACCCAATTTCAAACCCTTCACCCTATTGACCCCCCTGAGCAAACCACTCCGCATGTTTACCCCCCCCCCCCCCCCCCCCCCAGCAATAGGTAAACATCTCGGCTTTGAGTGATTATCCAGAGAATATCCTGACATGCTTCCCCCAGGCTACGCTTCAGACGAGCCACGGAGCTGTTGAACCCCTAGCCTATACCTTCCCTCCATAACACACTCACACACACACACACACCCACACACCACCCTCAGGGCTCCTACCTCTAACCACCAGCACTTCTACAGGAGCCATGATGAGGCCTGGTAACAAGTGTGGAACGCCCGTTACACCGGTCGCCGGCAACAAAGCAGGCAATTGCAGACAGTGGGGAATACAGAGACAGTTGATTATGACAGGAGAGCTAAATTAGCATCATACTGGGACAGATGGTGGATGTAGCTGCGGGTTGAAACATATGGACATGCAAACTCACAACGATTGGCCATCAATTCAAACACAACCTGTGCCACGCTTCCAGCTTGTACACAAGAGCCTACACACACATATGGACGCAAACACACACACACACACGGAAAAACACATACACACCCAGTTGCCGTCTGTCACTTCGGTTACGAGTGCCTTAGGGCTTGAGAAATGTTGGGCGGACAGATGATGCAATAATGTCATATAATGGATCAGAGTAATAAATGTAGGCCATATAGGCTGATATCTCTGTTTCTACAGTGTAAAACACACACCAAGAGAGTATTAGCAGCTGTGTGAGTGGAATTACACATGATATATATGTGACAGTAATCTTGACGGATCTGAAAAATGAAATGGAAGAAATGTGGATTGCCTTTGAAGCTCAGAGACTAGTTCCATTTTTATAATTGAGATCTTTCCTTCCTCTCTTTTCACCCTTTTTCCCCATTCTTCTTCCTCAGTCCTCCTCCACTCTTTTTACAAAGTGTAATTGAGGGGAAGTGATCGTAATCTATGGGTGTCTCCATGATTGACACAAACGCATTCAACCCAACCCCGAACCAACACCATTTCTTACTCACACACACACATACACACACACCATTAAACACACAGGACCTATATATGTCAGAGCAATTGAGCGCTCACTCTACACCTTCAGCATATACAGAGGAAAAAAAAAGCGAGGTGGAATCTAAAGCGAGGCGGTCGTCACGGGAGGTTTGACGTGTTTGGCATCTATACATTGAGAGGCTAAATAGCAGGGATGCTGTGGAGTGGCATGTGCGTTTCCCAGCAGCTCCAGCCAAGATGCCTGGGCCCTTTGCAGGGGGAGCTTGAGATGACATGTTAGCCTAAGGCCTAGAGGATGGGGTGGCACTCGGGCCCAGTGGCAAAGTTCCTCAACGTCTCATCACACACTTCCACACGGTTGTGGGAGAGATCTGACATTTCTTACAGCGCTTCAGGTATCTGGATACGTCAGAATCGGCACTAACAGCCGTGACATGAACATGACAAGAAGTGGGCGTCGGCTGATTGATGAAAGAATGGGAACAGGGGATGTGGGGGGGTGGATAGACCCAGAAAAACTGGGTTTACTTGGCTTTTTATTTGCAGGAAAAGATTTTTACCAGCTTTTAAAAGGCTGTCATAAAACCTCATGACCTAAATTCTTACAACATATCAAAGCAAGAGGCCTAAATGGTAACAGCAAGTGGTATTTATATCTGATGCACCGTAAATGCAGGTAGTTGTGTGTAAATATATTTTTTACATGGATAGTTTATTGTTATCCATGCAATACTACTAAACAGAGATCCCAGTTAATGCCCTCTTTTTTCTAAAGGTTTACAAAACTCTACAGTAGATACAGTTTATCCATAAATACTGTTTTTACTAGCAGTGACATCTAGATATGCAGGTTTTAAAAAATCCATCTTTAATGGGGTCAGTTTGTTTCAAAGGATGCGCTTGTCTAAATTGCTGAGCAACTTCTAAATCCTTCCCGCCCAAACCCAGACCAGACACACACACATACACACACATACACCTTTATACTTTTTCTAATTTTTTAAAAACTTTTCTTAACTAAAAATGTAACAGCAGCTACTGAATGTTTTTTTGTAGAGCCAGTGCCCCCTAAAAGTGTTTAATTTACCCAGTTATGGCAACTGGAGTTTCTGATGGCTGGTGCAACATAAACAGATCTGGGATCACATCATGTATTAACAACTGAAAAATAAGCAAGTGTCACAGGATGTAATGAAAAGGAGCTCCAACACACATGAAGTCAGAAAATGCCAGATAATATCGTTGTCTTTGCGTCAGGAGTTTGACAGGACAGTGTGAGTTCTGCACAAGACTGCTACACCAATGTTGAAAGAATGTTTTGCTTTTGTAAAGGAATTTCATGTATTTTTAGCAAATTAACTTTTTGAAAAGTTATAATCCAAAACTGCATTTTCATGTTGTCATCTTCTGAAAACAGATGCAGTGTTGGAGGAAAAGGCTCTGTATTCTAATCAAATTTGAGCCACAGGGTTTGATCCAGCCACACCTCAGGATTATTGTCATCAAACTCAACACAATGGGTCTCATGCATGAAGTATTGCAGGATTGCATGAAGACATTTAAAAAAAAAAAAAAAAACACACTATCTAGGACTAGGTAACTCGAGATTCGCCACAGAATTAGCTCTGAACAGTCTTCATTTGGATTATGTCTTCAGTAGAAAGTTTAATAAGCGTTAAAGGGTAAGATGACCCTACATGCATATAAACTGGAAAATATTCACCAGCACATCTGCAAGTGTGAAGGAGAGCAGCAGACACAAAAGGTCAACAAAATATAATTTTAATCCACTGAATAACAGCCCCTCACCCACATCCTCATTCCACATCACCTCTAAAAACACCAAATTACTAAATGGAAATCCCACTGGAAAAGCAATGGCTACGTTCGGACCAACATATATACGCTACACTGTATATATTAAAGGTTAATGAGCATGCATTTTTAGTTTGCAGTGCAACCAGAGATCAAACAAACCCACATGTGCATGAATTTGGAAGGCCGCCCTGACCATGCGGGGGGAAATATAAATGAAGAGATTGAGGAATCAAGGCATAAATGAGGCCCGACACTCCTTTCTCCCACAATCCATTTCCCTATTACAAAGGGGGACACAGTCCCCAAATGATCTCCCTCCATCTTCCCTCTGGCTCAGAATAAAAGTGGACACCAGCAACAATACTCATTTACCTTCCGTCTCTCTCATACAAACAAAGATGCAGGCGGCCGTTGACCTCCTACACAGGTTTGGAACTCACTCAGCTCCCGAGGAAAATGAAAGATAACTCGTTTGAACCCAGTGGACAGTTTCCAATTTTTACTTCAGACAGAATTTGATATCATAAACACATCTAGCTTGTTTATGAAACCAAACCCTTAGAAAAAAAAAAATGTTGAAACAGAGAGAAAGTACTGGAGTAAACAGGAAAAATGCATCGGTGAGAGGCAGGAGAGCCGTGGCCTGGCAGCACTCACCCTCACAGATTATGGCTTGACATTTGGAGTCAGAGCCAGTGAAATGTCAGACGGGTTATGACAGGAATGGTGATAGGCAGATTATGAGTGACCTCTGACCTGGAAGTTCTAAAAGGTCACAGCTCACTCAACCGTCTGTGAGCTGATGTGCTTTCAGATCACGAAAAAGGTAACTGAGACAAACAAGAAAAAACAGGAAAGTTTGTTTAAATCAACATTGCAGAGCAGATTTTTTTTCCAAGTGATGTCGTACTCAGGGAATCTCCGCTGTGCTGAGTTACTGCTGCTCTGTAGCACATTCTGTTCCTGCACAGCACAGCCTGGGTTTACAGTAATGTAAGGACAAGTTTTACTTCATCAAATTCATTGTCAGTTTTTAAACAGTCGGTCCTTGATCTCAGGCAGAGTGAGACACATGCAAGCTTCATTCCTGGACAACGGATATACATTCTGTCATTTGTTGCTAGCAGCTTTTATCATCTACTAACGTTAGCTTCATGTCTTGATTCAAAGCACTGTCTCAGGAAGACTTTTCAATGTTTTTAACTTGTTCATTTTAAAATAAGAATCTAGTAAATGGAGTCATACATATGCTTTTGATAGCCACATACATGGCATTTTGAGCTGAAGGACGGAAGCTATAGGTCCTCACCAAAACTTCAACAAATTGACAATGAATGAAGAAGACAAAGAGGATTCCTGTTTTGCAATGAGGAGTAAGTTAGCGTGTTTTGCTGCTTGGCTGGTGTACTTAGACAAGCAAGATTGGGTTTTAGATGTATGTGTTATTGTATTTAAAACAGTATCCTCAGCTTCACTTGAAAGGTTGGCAAGTTTATGTTGTCACAGAAATTAGCCTAAATGGCACTGCAGGAGTATAAACTTCCCCAAGATCCACTAAAGAGCAGGACTTAACCACTGACGTTAGCATGGAATTTGTATAGTAGCACCCTGGAAATGTTGCAGGCAATTGACCTAATGTTACTTTCAAGGCCATAATACTGATCTAATATGGCACATAACACTGCTTCAAATTAAACTAATTAGCCAGATGTGCTAGCGTTTGCAGACATGCTAACATCTGTCAACAAATACGCTGTATAATCCGTTCCTTTGTTTATGCAATGAAAGAAATAAAAAGGCCTTCTAGCCTAGTTACAGTTGCAAATCTATAGCTGGATGGCCATTACTTATAGGAGGGCTTTCGTGTAGCTATGGTCAATTGATTCCTGCTTAAATACCATAAAAGCATGATGTGCCATACAAACAACCGAGGGAGCCTTTAACCACTTTAGGTTCAGCAGAGTTCAATTTACAGGCTCTCTCTCCCTGAGAGCCAAGATACTAACCAGATTACGTCAGCCTCCAACAATCAATATATACCATTAGTGCTAATCACTCTTTAATTAGTAATATATTCAAGGCCTCTTGTTTGCCTCGTGTGTACTTGTTCCTATGTGTGTTTAGATGCAGTTTGCATGGCATTCAACCACAGTGAACACTTCCATACGCTCAACACCCTTATCATTACAAAGCAGTATATAACACACTCTATCAGATTAGGCTTTTAAGGAGATCTGAAGCGCTACCTGTTTCACCTGGGGCCGTCCCTCACCTTTATCTATGAAGCAAATTAAGAAAACCCACGGCTCTATCATCCAGCTAAGAGATCTCCTTTCTTGTGGTGCTGGATTTCCCATCACGAGACACTGAAACAACACGCATCAACTCAAAAAGCTCGCCGAGAAGAAAAGAAGTGTGTTCGGGCTTCTCTTATTGCTCATATGGCAAGGCATTAGCAATGCCTTTTATACACTATGAATGATCCTCAGCACAGACCGAGAAGGGAGAAACCACTCGCCTTTGGGCATAAAGACGGTGAGCTTTGATTATTGATTCACTGTCTCTCTTCTTTACACATAAGGTACTGTTTCGACCTGAAAGAACTCGCAAGCTTAAAAAAGAAGAGAGAGAATAGAAGAAAGGGGGTAAGTCCTTCGAGGGAAACACACATCAGGGGATTTAAACCCAAGCTGAATTGAAATTTAACAGTTTGGTAGGAGTATAGGATGAAAAAAAATAAGAGAAAGAAGAGACAACAGATCAACTTAAAGCTCATGTTGTTTTATAGCTTTGAGAGCTTTAAAAAAAAAAAGAAGCATTCATTCATTTAAATTGCCAACTTACTCATTCTGTTTCTGTTAAAAGCCCATGAATGTTGCAGGGTAATTTTCTATCAGAGTATGAAAACAGACTGCGCCTCTCCTTAATTTATTATGTCTTTGAAGAGGTGGTAATGCTCCCTGGTTTTCTGATGCTATGTTTGTGCATTTACATAATATGTCATGCCAAAAGATGAGAAAAAATTAGCTTGTTTTTCTTTTTATGTCCAAGGCTAAAAATACCCCTGGATGTTGCAACTGAACGGCAACACTCGCTGTTTTTTTGATTGCAGTTTAAGCTGCCCTCAAGTACAGGCCTGGGATCAGTTTTCCCCCTAAAAACAAACATTCAAAACCTCTGGAGGAGCTGAAATATAAAACTGACCAGATATCAGTGTCTGTGTGTGCGTGTGTGTGTGTGTGTGTTTCCCCAAATTGTTTGTGGTGGAAGCAGTCGGGGAGGAGATTAAAGTTCCAGAAAGCTGCTATTCAATTCAAAACCACTTGAAAACAAGAAATGCTTGTCAATTCCCTCTTCCCTCTTAATGCTGAGATTAAAAGACATCTTCATTCATGTATAAAAAAAGGGTTTCAATCCCAGTGAAAGATACAAAATATCTCCTCGGATTGTTGGATCAACAATGGTGAAGCCATTCTTACAAGGCTTTAACAACACTACAAAAAGGCCGCGCTGTCCTGGCTTCACAAAAAGAAGAAGTCTAAATTAGATTTGCTCGGGCAGAGATATTGTGTGCTCTTATGGTGGCCTTGCTTGTGTTTATTTCCTCTGCTGATGGTTCTATTCACTGCGGCTCAAGGTCACTGTCTTTATCTGCCTCTTTCGCAAGGGATTATTTGGTATTTCTTTTTGACAGCGCAGTGTGTGTGCGTGCGTGTGCGTGCGTGCGTGTGCATGTGTGTGTGTGTGTGTGTGTGTGTACAGGCCGGTCACCCGTTTCTTCTCTCTCTGTCTCTCTTGCACAAACACAGTTACAGAGGTATCAACAGGGGCTAAATGTGAGTGGCGAGCAAACCGTGTTGCTGAGCAGAACTGTCTATTATGTTGTGTGTGTGTGTGTGTGTGCATGCGGGGGGGGTGGACGTCAGTGCAAAACCTATTAGTATGTCTGAGCCTGCATCTCCAAATCTTGTTACTCTGAACTGATGCAACAGGAATGCAATACAAACTCCCCTCTCCCTCCCTCTCTCTCCCCCCCCCCCAGCCTGACTCGGGCTCTCTCGCCCACTTACTCGCTACCTGCGCTTCTATTGCAGCTCTTCCTCTTCGCCCCCTGGACACACTCTCTCTCTCTCTCTCTCTCTCTATCGTTTCAATTCCCCCCGCTGAAAATCCCCTCTGCTCCCTCTCTTTCTCTCAATCAAAATCACTGTCTCTGGGTGCTTTCTAATCTTTGTTTCTGTTTTTTTTTTTATCCTCCTCTTCTTCTTATGAAAAAACATTTCTTCTCTTTGAAATTGTTTGGTGCTGTCCAGACTTCTACTTCACCCTGTAAATCACTCCTTTTAACTAAAAATAGAGTTTGTTTCTTTGATGTGATGTCTTTTATCCCATTACTTTTTTTTTTCAAAATTACATTTCTTCTTTTCTCTATCCTTTTATCTTGTGGCCACCTTCTTGTTGTATTTTTTAAGTATGATTACTGTTGATTCCTACTCATCCAAAATAGAGCGAGCTTAGGAGAAGTAAAGCCTCAGTCTCATTTCAAGTGTTTGGGAAAGATGTGGTTCTATCAACCCATGAGGCTCACTGGAATTTACCCACATGTTGGTAATTGAATGAAAAAAATCATTTCCGCTTCCAAAGAAAGAGAAAAAAAAATCAAAACTAGAAAATATATGTTTTTTTTTCAGATACCAAACACCAAGTTACCATTAAAAATAATGAAAAAACGGTCACACATTTCGTTTCTCTGATCCTGCAGGTGTTTTTTTTCTAGACGGTAATCTTGGACCAGATAAATAAACTTCGCTGAGTGCAGTTTACGAATGTCACAGCCGGGTCCTCATTATAGAAAGAACACAACAACAAAAAAAATCTCAGGCTTGAACAAACTCAGCGCAGCTTTAAAAAAAGTTTGTCTTAAAAAAAAAAAGCTCTAAATATAGCCTCCATACAGTAAATCTACAGTAACACATAACTAAATCACTTCTTCCAAAGTCTGCTCTGTGTTCTCTGTTTCTATGACAACATGTCATTAGTTTTAATCGTTTGTTCCTGATCCAACCTGTTTGAATAACTTATGGCTCTGTGTGACAGCCTCGCAGCCTTGTTTCTGTGCGCTGTGTGTGTCTGTTTGGTCTCTTAAAGCTGCGTGATTGGTTGGAGGTGAAGGAACATCTGGCCAATGTTGGCGTTGCTTTAGCCAGCCTGCCCAGGCGCCAGAGTCACTGTTGTCCGTCCCTTTACAAGGTCTCTTCTTGTTTAAGCATCTCTGATCTTAGTTGCAGCTTGCAACACTCCGAGCAATCAGCAGCTTAACTGTGCGGTGCGTTCTGAATTACCCTTCTGGGATTAATAAAGTACTTTCTATTGATGAGTCCGTGACACTGTCCGTGGTGCTGAAGGAGAAAAACGTATTTGTGATCGCACGTTACCTCTCAGTCATGCCCTTTCTGTCAGTTTTGGGGGAACTGGATGGGGGATTGGAGTGGTATCAAAACAAACAAGATGGAAACAAAAACAGAACCGAAAAGTTGTTCTCGAGTCGGTTCACTCGTGGCCATCCAGCCTGTTGAAAAATTAACAACTCACCTGCTGAGTTTAAGGAGCTAAATCCACTTGGCTTCCTCACTCTGATTCCCCTCCTTCCTCCATTAGTAGAGCAGAGGAGAACACAACTCTTCTCTTTTTTTGTGAGATTCAACACAAGCATGTTGCTCGCCCCATTGCTTTTTGCATAGCGTCGGGGCAAATTTGCATAAAGAAACTATTGTTGAGCCCGCAAACCGGTTTCTCGTCCTCTTCTACCGCGGCTTTATGTTGTGCTCGCCATAGATTCATCCACAGCACCTGCAGTGCTGAGGAGTAATGGAAACTCCCACATGGATGAGAGAAAAGCAAAGGAGATGGTTTGTGGTTTGGTCTACAGACCACGCTGAGCCGTTTATTCTTCTGCAGGATAGATGCACACAACTAATGAGAACACTCAAGCACACCGAGTCTTTGTTTCTATAGGACTTAATTACTTTAATGCACCAGTTAAACAAGTGCGATTGCAGCAAGACAGTAATAAAAAGAGCTCAAGGTGCGTTGTCTGTTATCTTCAGCCTATGAGTCAAGTCACAATGGTGTCAGAGTCATGGTGCTGATATATCCATCTTCCCAGTGGGAGAAGCAGTCGGTGTGAATCCCCCTTGCACGCACAATAGACTCTTCTCTTTGTCTGGAGAAACTCCCCACCGCAGGGATTTTTCTAATACTCTCTAGTCCCAACATGGATTGTCACTGTTTCCTTGAGCACATGAATCCCTCTGCGGGGAGAGAATCTGCCCGACCCACATCCCCCCTGTCATCACCCCGATCGTGTGGCTTTCTCCCAGCAGCATCCTCGGGGTGCCGCCTTTTCCCCAGGGAGCTGAGGACTTGTCTCCCGCGGAGTTGGGTAAGTTATGGAATGTAAGATCCCCTTCCTCAATAATAATTCATGGCCTGTGTTAGCACTAGTGAGGCCTATATCTTTTTTTTATTGACACATATCTAATATCCGTCGACTCTGAAATGTATGTTTCCATTGTTAAGACCTGGCGCTTCCTTGTGATGAACTACTTCATCATGTTAGCAGAGGTTGTGATTAAATGCGTGTTGTTTTATGGCGATGGTGTAATTGAGGGAGGGTGTAATAAAAGTTGCCTGGGGCTTCTTTTTCTTTTCTTTTTTTTTTTTTTTTTCTTTCTTCTTTCTTCAGCCGTTGAATGTAAGAAAAGGGGCTGCATAAGAGGTGGGCTGCTGAAAAATATAGAGGGTTTCTTCTTACAACTCCCACGGCACATCTGCAATGCCGCAGCTCTCAGATTTGAAAACAGAGCAGGTATCACACACACAACAGCCGTGAATTGTGTCCTGTCTGGGGATTTGGTGAAATAACCCGACTCCAGAAGTCATAAATCTGGCTGAAATTGGTCTTATATGCCGGCCAAATAAAGTATTCCAGTGCCAGCGCTTGTGCATTAGAATGCCTGCTCACCCTTGGCTGGCGAGGAAGTGGCGGGGGGGCGGGGCGGGGGGGGAGCAGACAAACATGTAACATATAATTTGGGATATGCATTATACATGCTGTGTGAGCAAGAAATCATGTCACATAGGCGCACGAGGCTTGTACTGACACACTGACAGGAAATATAAAGTCGTGCAAACACACACACAGTCAAACATCAGAAACTAAACAATAGCAAGGGGCTAAATCATTTACCTTACATAGCCCTTGAGAGAGTGTAAAATCATTTATAAGAGGCCCAGACAAAAGCGGGTACACAATACGGGAACACAAAGCTCGCGCTCACACACACACTGTCACTGTCACACTCCGCTGCATATCACAGGGGCCAGAAGTTATCGGCTTGTTATTGAGTTAACGCAGCTTTGCTATGCAGCGCTATCAGATCCACTCTGAGGGGAGTGAAATAGAGGCAGCTGGTGTTGAATGGGCGCTGACGGAACGACATTTTCTCCGAATTGGGAAAATATTATAATACTGAGTCAAGAATTTCCTCATTACGGAAAGATTTTCCGCTTCGGTCTTGCTCAGCCTTGCACATACGCATCTCCACCTCTGCCTTTACTGTATGTGAGTGAGTGTGTGTGTGTGTGTGTGTGTGTGTGTGTGTGTGTGTGTGTGTGTGTGTGTGTGTGTGTGTAGGCAGCTGAGCCTGTCTTCAATTATTCACCTATGACAGCTTTTCAACTCAAGACGATCCCCCAGCTCTCCCTCCACCCCGCTCCTCGTGTCGCGCTCTGCTCAGCCCAACTTTCTCTCTCGTCCTTTTTTTCTCCTTTACTTCTCTTTTCCACCTCTTTTCACCCCGTGTCTGTCTTCCTTTCATGCCTCAAAACCTTTCATCCTCTCCTGCAACACCCCCCCACCCAACACACACACACACACACACACGCACCACCCATCATCACCTTCACCAACCCTCTCTCTCTCTCTCTCTCTTTACATCTCTCCCAATCTCGAGGTATCCCATCTCTGCTCTGGGTTTGACAAGTAATGGGTGTGTCTCCTTTTCTCGCTTCCTCCTTCTACCCTCCAAACTCTGCTCCGCCATCGTTCTTCCCCACCACACAATCTCCTCTCATGTCAGGGAAACCTGTAGGCATCCGGGTGCTACTTTTGATCATTGCTTTTACTGGGAACCCTTATCGCCTTGCTCTGCCTTGGGGTGGCAAGGAGAGGGAGAAGAGTGAAAGAATGAAAGGCAGAACTGAGTAAAGTTGTGTCAAGTCTGGCTGACATGTGCAGCCAGGCAGCTGCTGCATGCAGCAGAGAGCAGGGTTGGCACATGCGGCTCTCAACAATGAGCGGTAAATAAACCTCCTGTTAGAGCTTTTTGTGTGTAACACAGCACAGGATCACACTCACGCTCTCTGATATTGTTGTGACACCCCTTTTCCAGGTATTCCGGTGTAATCGAAGGGGAGATAACAGGAAAAAAAGAAACGGGCGAATATTAACATCGTGCTCCCACACATAATTAAATCAGATCTTAAAGAACAAGTCTTGTTTTGTTTTTTTTTCGCTTTTTGGCAATTAAAGGTGATGAAAGGCAAGCAGAAAACATCAGTCAGCTCCTAGCATCCACAGCTACTGTTTGCGTTTCACATTTTACTGTTGTCTCGGCTCTCTTGCAGTAAAATTCCAGGTAATTTGAAGCCCTTTTTTTTGTGCCTTTGTCAGAAAACACCATCAACCAAAAAAACTAATGGGGGAATTCTCATCATTGCTGAGTGGCATGTTCGACAAACTTCAGCACTTAAACACAGATGTGCCTCTTAATAAAAACCACAGCGGCAACCCTCTGCATGCTGCAGCACACTCCTGAGGGAAACCGTTCGCAGACATTTCTTTGTGCTGGATCAAACATACTTACATATCTTGTTTCAACTGTTTCCATGATGTGTTTACTATCATAAAATACATTTGCCTTAAGGAAACGTCTAGTGTGAATGCTTTTTTAATGAGTGCTCCACTGTTTCCATTCAGTCTGTCTAATTCCAAACCTCATAAAAGACTTGAAGGAAAACCAAGCTATTGACGTTATCATTTGTGCTAGCACGTGTGCCAAAGGGTAGAAATTAAAGAAACATGCAAAATGATCTCTTTCAATTACCCAGATAAAGTGATGATTACACACTTACCACCCAAGCAAGCAGAAATGTTCTTGACTTTGAAATGTGCTTAAACGTGTTGCTTAGAAAAAGAAAAAGAGGGTGTTAGAGATGTATAGAGGCAAAGAAAGTAACCTGGACCACGGCAGCAATAAGGGGACTAAAGGTCCACACAGCTCCAGTCACAGAGGCATAAAAATCTAACAGAGGTGTTAAACTTTGGACGACCTGCAGGACAAGCTGCATAAAACAGCGGTAAATTATGCCAATGAGGAGAAGTGCAGACTGCTGGAAATAAAAAGTTATGGATGTGGCTGAGAGTGTGAGGTGAAAGTGTGCACCTATAGCTAACAAACCTACACACACACACACACACACACACACACACACACACAGAAACAGTCCTCCTCTGTCTGTCAGGTAGAATAAAAGGTTATGAGTCTGGCTAAGGACAGTAATTTTCACAACTTGAGCCTCTTAATCACATTAATGAAGCATGCTGCTGTGCATCGCCATCATGCTTTACAACGTATTGAAAGTTTCTGCAGTAAAACAGAAGAAGAGTTCCAGCTGATCATAAACTGTGAAATTACACTGATGCGCGAAGCAATGTCATGATGAAGAAGAAAAATTCACAACACGCGTAGCTTTGACTGCTGGCACCGTTGGATGTCCTCTTAATGTCTGTGAACGTGACGTACAATGATGTGAAAAGGGTATACATGAGGGAACAGACAGAGGCCACCATGGCTTTGATGCAGCACACTATACCTCACAGGAGAGACACACAGCAGACACATAAAACCTTTTACTATTAATGAATGGAATTTATAGAACCGTCGTATCAAGCAGCCTTATATAACAGCATCAAACAGAATAGACTAACCTACTTCAGACTGAATTTCATGGGTATAAAATCTCCGATTATCTGTTCAGTGAGACGTAAGAGAAGGAGAGAGAAAAGTGAAGAGCTGGACCTTTATCACACTTTCACACTTTTTCAAGCATCACCTGCCATCAGGGAACCGTATGTACTGCTGGAACGAGCGGCATGCCACTCTGGGGATCAGCATATGCTGCTGAACCACTAGCGGCGCACCATCAGCCACATTTCAGTCTCGGCACTACAGCATCAACCGTCGTCTCATGACGGTCCGCAAACAGCCTGGTTTCAGTCACAGTTCGTTAAATACTGACACTTTAACACACCTCTATGTCTCAAACAAAAAGCAGGGAGTGGAAGCTTCTGAATGATACGCCCTCGGTAAAAAGCTCCAGTGTAAACACATATGTGCCAACATTTGACGCTCATAGCAACTGTTCCGTGCAATGTGGTGGAAAGAGCCCCAGCAGGTCACACACATGGAGGCTGGAACTTGAGAATGGTGAGAAAATGAAAGTAAAACGTCAATGTCAAACCTATAATCTTTTCCTGAATCCAACCAAGTTGTCTTAACGTTTACATACGTCTACTGTGTCTGCATTAGATGCAAAAATGGTTGGACAAAGCAGCAATACTTGACAAGCTCTTGTGTGTTGTTACAAAACACTGTTGTCAGAGGACAGTTTTATAAAGTGGATGGTGCACCACAGCTTATTAGCTTCAATAGCTTTTCTCATATTTGTATTCTCTGCATTCAGTCCACTTAAAGACCAGCAATAGTGTAAATTCACTTTAAAGGTTTGGCTCGGCACAAAGAAATATGTTATTTTCTGGCTGAGGCAAAATCTCTGATCACTGCTATTAAAATGGCTTCATTTCAAAACTTGAATTAATAAGTAAAACATAAGAAAAGCAGATGCTTTTATACAGGATACTGATGGATTACTGAATGCTAACATGCAAATTAAGTGAGTTGCGCTCAGGCCTTCGCAGTCTCAACAGCCCAACCCAACCAAATACTTAAGGAAGACTGAGAAAATATTGTATCTATGTGAAAGAGTTTTAAGGTTACTATGGTGGTTCATGGTCTCCAAACACCTTAGGACTTGAGCATACATGGTAGTTTTAGACCCCTGCACAAGCAAACGTAACACCTCATGTGTCACACCAAACAGACCTCTGCTGCCTTATTCCAACCAAACCGTGACCGTTTCACATTGTAAACCGTGTGTTTAGATGGGCTTTGAGGCAGGAAGGCTTTGCGTGATGGACACAGATGCTGAAGGGGACCTTGTGTATCCGCGTCAGGTGTCAAGGAGTGTGACAAAAGATGCAATATCTGACAAACCGGGATGAGAACGAGTCGACCCTCCAGGGAACCACTGATTTTAATTTTAGATATGAACCAGGAGGGAAACAGGTAAACCTCACCATAAAAATAATTTGTCCGAGTGTTTAAAAAAAAAGATGTTACTAATTATATTTATGCGAAATTATATCCAACATGCAAACTTATAACCAAGGAAGTTAAGCTAGCTGTTTCTTGCATTCAAAAGTCAGCCAGCTGCTTAGTCTTTAATCTTCGAGCATCCTTTAATACACCAACACAGTGTTTCCATGTCTTTGTGACAGCAGTGGAAATCAATGGCTTCCTTAAGGGCAATTACTCAACCCAAAAAATGTGTGGTTTGCTTTGGCTGCTATTAATAGGCTTAAGCATATAAAACCATCAGGAATAATTAGACTGGTTTAAATCTTGACTTTAAGTTTATTCGCCGTCATCGATTTCTTTCAGCCACAGAAAATTATATAGTGCCTGTTGGTTCACGCTTCCAACAGAAATATGTTAATGCACACCAACAAACAAACACAATGAGTCATTCTGACTGACGACAGAAACAGTTACATGGCTGACTTCACAGGTTTAATTTTTTTTGGTGCCTTTTTTTTTTTTTTTTTTTCCTCTCCTGCTTTTCTTCCTTTAT
>JAQNCA010000009.1:4443434-4454310 GCA_029783725.1 Acanthurus tractus
GGCTTCACTTTCGCTGTGCAGAAACCAATGGGTGACGTCACGGAGGGTTTGTCCAGTGTTTTATACAGTCAATGGTTGAGACGCATGGTGACAGTAAAAGTTAAAATATGATTTACGTAAATGGGACAGTAGCAGATGCAATCGCCCCTGGACGTTTGATTTGATCGATCTGATTGATTATGGCACAAATAAAAACCAATCTTTGCTTTTTGGAAGACACTCAGAGAGGATGTGTCAACAACAGTTCAGTTTCTGGCAATAACTTTAAAAGTTTAAAGTTGAACAAATTTTTTTTCCTCTTCAATACTTCAATGAATTAGTTTTAAAATCGAAATAAGTAAATAACTGAGTTCTTCTATCCGCAGAGGTCTGTTAAATAGCTGTATTACATCACAGGAGTAAATATTTTTTGCCATGGTTGGAAATTATTCATCACCACCAGCTGCTATTATATAATATTATAAGTATCACGGTATCACCCTGTGAAAACAGAGCGTGACGTAACTGTTGATGATGTAAGATTGTCATATTGTTTCCCCTCTCTCTGCAAATTCAGAGTGGTATTTTTAGCCTTGTAGGCGAGTGTGAGTGCAACAGGCCTGATGGCTGTTCCAGTCCTCCCACAGATCAAGAACTGGCCTTCTGGGTGACAACAAAGTGATGCTGAATTCAAATCAGCTTCCCCTCTCCCCCCCACCACCACCGCCTTCATCTGCCAGGCGGCGTAAAGATCCATCACTGTAGGAGACCAAAACACTCTTCGCAGCCCATTTTCCCCCTCGATGTATCTCCACTTTAGTTGTCAGCCGGAGCAGGAGGGATATACGAACATTCGGGCAGATTATAGGGAAGGTGTGCAGATGGAAACCCCGACGCCCTCCACCTTTTAACCCGCCTTGTTCCTTTTCTTTCCACCGAGCCGAACCCGGTGAATGATGAAAATCTTTCAGGGACTCAACTTAAATTGTTTACAATGTAGCCTCGCTCTCACCACTCTGTCTAATGGGCTGTGTATAGGTGGCACTTGTATGGTCCACAACATTCAGCCCTATTGAACATGACCCTGTCTTTTCATATGGGGGCCGGCCTCCGAGCAGTCACTCTACTGAAAAGAGGGTTACAGGTATGCGCCGCTGTCTGTGTCCTTCTCTACACATAGCCTTTTCAATTCTTTACACTCCATTGCTTTTGCCCTCCCTTCTCCTTTCAGCAGACACAGCAGCACTCAGTCTCTCTCCCCTCAAATCACCATCTCCATCTATGAGGGGGGTAAAAATCAATACAACACCAAACAATGGCTTATAGGCCTTAGGGTGCAGTGTGCAGAAAGGTCACCGCTATACATTATGTATGGTGGCCAGCTAATGGTCAGTGTGCTTGCAGACAAATGGACTGTAAGCATCTCCCCTGTGTGATGATGGCACATGGGAGATGCTCACACACACACATGCACACACATGGCCACTGATACAGACACATACACAGACACTTATTGGCAGAAATGGATATAAACAAGTACATGTAGGCAAATGTATATCAACATGTTTAAAGGCTGAACACACACACACACACACACCCACAGGCACGCATGCATACACACACACACACACAACATTTACACATTCTTTCACAGGCACTTTCACGGTGGTGCAAACACACATAAATGCACACAAAAAAACATACACACGTACAGGTAAAAAATGGGTACTCACTCTCTCTCTCTCTCACACACACACACACAGAGAAACACATACATTTTATGATTTATCCATCACTCTGGTTCATGAACCCGGTTCAGAGAGCAGCACTCAAGATTTTTCATCTTTTATATCACTTGCGAGTGAACACTTCTGTAAAGATTTTACCTTGAACTTGTTCCATTCATATTATGTGTGTTTTTTTACTTTGTCTTGACTTAGCCTTCATTTTGATCTTTTTCATTCTCTGTTCAACATATCTTTTTTTTAATTATTATTATTATTTTCAACTGTTTGTATATTTTCTAAAAGCTTGCCATTTTATAGTATTGCAAACAAATACAAAATGCCATGACTGGTGATGCTGTGGTCCTTATAAAATATAGTATAGTATAGTAAAGGTCTGACAAAAACATGAGAAACACACATTTTTGAGTTGAGGGCATCTTAATTAGTTTCAGACAACATTGGAGCTCTATTGCACAGAGGAAAACAATATAAATCAGGACAAAAGGGATTTGTTTTTTTTAAAATGGGTTATGTTGAGAATAAGAAATAATGTCAATCTTATCTTTTTAACAACTGTTTAGATTTAATTAAGTCTGCTGAATACTATAGAATACAACTGTATGACACAAAATGTGTTTATCATTTCAGAAATGATTAATACCAACGCAATCATTCACACTGCATCATTTATCTAAGTAAATTATTTCGTTTAGTCTCGTCAGCTACAGAGACTCAAAAGGCCTTAACTTTGTCCCCCTACCCAGACAAAAATACATTTACCTCCCTAATGAGCACAGAAATCTCACCAATCAAAACTGCACCCTGCCAGGGTTTCAACATGTGGCAGCAGCTGCGATGGTGACCACTGTAACAAGATTGGAAAAAGTGCAGCCACCAAAAGAAGGAAGAATGGTGTAAAGAAAAAAAGGGGGAGGATGACTAAATCTACAATTATTGCCTGGTGGGGAGCAGAGTAGATGCATCAGTATGATGTGGTAATTGCCTGGACATGCAAGTGGGGGCAGAGAGCATATTATTTATAGAGGAGAAGGGAACAACATGACAGGAAACACTATGTATGTAAGTGTGCGTGTGTGTGTGTGTGTGTGTGTGTGTGTGTGTGTGTGTGTGTGAGTGAGTGAATGTGCCCGCCAATATTCCAACAGGAGAGAGTTTGACCTTCATGTAGGAGTGCTGGAGTTGACACAAGCACGTCTGCACTGGGACAAGAGCTCAGGTTTAACAGGCATATTGAAAAGGTCAGAGCTGTCACTCACCCAAACACACATACACACAAAGATGCACACACAACCAAAGTCCATATAGTACACACAGGTTCACACACCCTTACTTACACCCACACGCACATTCAGGGAGGCAGCGGACGCATGCCAAAACGGTGAACCATGTCAAATTAAAAGAGAAGTCTGTGCACTCTCTGCCCATCTCCTTTAGAGACAGACTTAAACACACACACACACCCACACACACGCATATACACACTTTGGGCAGCTGCCAAAAATCCCTGGAGCTGGCAGTTTTTGCCTCGTCTTATTTTTCAACCCCTTTCCACAAACACACACACACCCAGACAGGGTCATTGGTGTACAAAGTTGTTTTGGTCTGTTTATGGATTGTGATTGGTCGCTGTGTTGCTAGCCAAAAAAACATTTCTTTCCTCTGTAGTAACAGCGCTACCTCACCCCCCGCAGCCTACCCAGCCTGCTAATCTGCGTCCTGATTGGCTGATTAGGTTCCTCATTCGTTCCTTTCTCTGCCTATACCTTTTCAAAAACAAGGCTTCTCCCATTAACACACACACACACACACACACACACTTGCACACACACACTCACCGGCTGGTGCTGTGTTGACACATGCTGGCACAATCAAAAGACATAGACACACATGCACAGAGATTTGATTGGCACACACATAATGAAAGCAGGGACGAGGAGTGGGAGAGAGAGGCTCCAAATATAACCAACAACACTGACCTGAACATCTGCACACACCAACTTCAGATTGTCGGGCAACAGTAACAGTATTTTGGTTTGGCTCCGCTTTCACCGCAGATAGAGCAAACAAATATAAAAACATCTGTATAAATTTAGACAATACATAACAGGGTTTATCAGGGAGTCACACGACTACTGTATATGGTTCACACTGAATTTTAATTATCGGAGTTAGAAAAAAAGGCAAATAAACAATATCTATTTCTAGTGGAAAAAATGAATGTGCTGTGTTTTTTGTCCCTCAATATAATGACAATGGCAGTAAGAAATACAAGTGAAAATCATGCAGCTGTTGCTATCGGAAATGTTGTAGAGCAAGAATGTCTTTTCTAAATGATATACTCACATAAATACTGAAAATCATAAAATGACTTTATATTACAGGAAATCCTTTGGTCTGAAATGGCAAAATAGTGATGTAACTGTTTTTACTTCTGACATGAAATGTTACAAAATTAAATCCTTTGCAAGTTGATTGATCCAATATACAGTAAGCTAGTGAACTGAAATGTTAGAAAACGTAAAACATTTGGCCACAACTGAAAGTATTATAGTTGACACCTAGCAAATTACACTAAATTAAAGGAGAGAAATTGCATCTCTTTTTTCCATTTCCCCCTTTCGTTTTCTTCCATACATGTCAGATGCATGGTGGAGTGATTGCCAATTATGTTGCAACACTGCTCACTAGGGCATCTTTGAAATGGTGAAATCCTTTGTTGTACACGTTTTACTGATTCAGTGATCTGCTCACTCAGTAATTCACATTCAGTCTTGTGTTACAGAAATATGAAGCATTTTGTGGGTAAAGGTAAAAAAATGACAATTTTGTTTGGCTTTTAACACAGAGAGTTTTGCCCAACTTGAAGCACTTACTACCTATATTTATGAATACATTTTGACAAAAATACAGATTAGATTAATGATACACTGAAACATAAAGCCTAATATTTTCTGGTTCCCTGCAGTTTTCTAATTACACTTTCAAGGGGAATTCAACACACAAAAATGTCATTTTATGACTGACAGATCCAAATAGCTAAATACAGAATTTTATCAAAGTGCATTTTTCCATAGTTACATGAAAGGTGATACATCTGACATATATCACATATATTACATTTAAAAAAAAGGACTTAGAGAGAGATTTAGGCCTGATTCTCTGAAATGTTTCAACAACTCCCAGGTACTTTTTTTACATCAATGGTCACTGGCAGACTCATGGGATGGAGTGCTGAATAAGATACTCCCACAGGTGGCAGAACATGATGAGGTGCTCAGTTAAGTGGAGAAGTGCCCCTCCAGTGGATTAAATGTGATGCAGTGCTGTGAAGGGTGCACCTCTACATGCATGAGAATGCAGGGAAGTTTCCTAATGGATGCCCTTCCACTGGAGATGGGTGCCCTTAAACTTGAGGTTCCCTACAGATGCCTTTCTGATGAAAAACACTCACTAAATGCCCTCTAAAATCCCTTCCAAGTTAAAAAAATCTCAGTAAAGAGAATGAAATGCAATGCCCTGTAGTCTCCTTAACAATGTGACCTTAAATGAAGACAGTGTAGGGTGACACAAATACTTTTATATGATTTTGAATTTGCCTCACAAATTCTGCTCACGTTCAAAACCTATTTTTATAGCAACTAGCAGTTTTTTCTGCTTTTTTGTTAGAGGTGGATAAGTAAGGCTACTATCTAGTATTTTGATGTAATCCCATCTGCACTCTTCCTGGAAATAAAGAAAGGTTAGCTGTATTGATGGTGAAAAATAAGGTAAGTTGTTGCCAATGATGACAGAAAGGCTTAAATACTTGCTCGTATTGTAAATAAAAAAAGTGTGCATTCTAAGTCTTAAAGTTTAGCCACACGCTCTCTAGAATGTTCAGATGTTAGAGGGGGTTTAATACTGTCTGACACTGAACTACAGTTTGTGAGGTAGGTAATACAGCAAGATTTTTCTGAAGCAGTAAAGATAGAGTTTCACAGGTATTACATCAGTAGATATCAATAATTGTATGTTGTAAGTGTTTCTACAGATGGCTGAATCACATTTTTAACCTCTAAGAGGCAGCTAACTAAACGGGTACCTTTCTTAGTTAATTATATGCTAAGTTATGGATTCATTTAGAAAATCAAGCAGTTGTCTTTGGCTTTTGCTTCTTTTCATAGAGGTGTAATTATCTTTTTAGTGTGAATTGCTGAATACCGTAATGTTAATCTTAGTCAGGAACTGGGAGTATTACATCATACGTGATGCCATGGGGGTTTTGCATGCTGGTGGGCCCTGATCGTGCGGTAAGTGCCCTTTTTTGTTTTTTTCACCCCCGCCCCTGAAACAGTCCAGCACTGTAATTGGTCTTCTGAAGACCAATCACACTAACTTGGACTAAAATGCTTAATTAAGAGGGCGTACAAGGTTAACAGTGAACCTGCATCAGCTTGTTAGCATTGCTATTGTGAGCATTATTAGCGTCCATTATTAGCATCTTTTGGCATATTTAGCTCAAAGCACCACAGGACCTGCTTACAGGCTGTAGACCCTTCGTCTTTTTTAATGCTGGCTGCATTTTCTACTGAATCTGCAAGTACCACATGCATGAAGAAACGTGCTTTTGCTTGTGTATGTTTTATATTGACTTCTACTGATATCCATGTTTTCACAATAAGAGGATATATCGTCTTATCATTTATCTTTTGTTGTTGCCAACAACGGTCTGTTAGGCGTGCAAAGCATTTGACAGATGGTGACGTGCCATATTCACTGTTGTGAAAGAAAACACAAAGTCCCTCACTTGAAAATTAAGAAATCTGATTAGAGCAAAACAGTTTTGGACTGTTGAAAGTCTGTTATACACAATGCTGATACCTCATTTCATTGGTTCATATCTGACAGCTTTTAAAGAAGGATAAACGGTTAAGTCAAAATATTTGTTGGATTCTCCTGTTGGTCTACACTGGCTGTTCACTTTGTTCTGTAAAAGTCAATATGAAGAAGCGATATCCTTTAAAACTGACTATTGCTTTGGCAGGGGAAGAAAATGTATCGTCTTATGATATATCTTCTCTGTGCATGTTGCCAAAAAACAGGCTGTTATCCCAAAAATGCATTTGACAGATGGTGACACACTACACTCAACATGAAGTGGAACAAACACACAAAAAAAATTCCCATTTTGGAACCATTAAAAATCGACAGAACAGCTTTGACAGATTCATACCAGCTATTACTGTGTTTTATTTTTGCTCTGCATATTGAAAAACACTATTTCTCGGGTTATTATGGTTTTTCTGTTTTTTAACTTTTGCTCGTTTGAGGTAACCGGCAGCAAGTAGTAATAGCTGTTGTATGCATCAACAAATTTGCTTGTCTTGTATACAGCAATGACTCCTACTGATATCCATGATTAAGTTGAAAACATAAGAAGAGAAATCGAGCTCCTAAAGCCACGCTGACTGTGAGTCAGAGAGAAATATAAAGGTGCAAGCCCACACATGCTCTTCAGAACACAGTTCCACACTCCCAAACACCTTCCTGGGTAATAATCTGCTGAAGGTGATAATTTATTCTCTGTCTTCGAAACTGTCCCCCCCCCCCCCTCCTCTTTTTTTCAACTCTCTGCACTCCAGCTGGCACAAAATCCACCCGCGGTGCGTGTCAGATGGGCGGGATGTTACATTTTTTTTGGAACAAGTTTCAGTGCTGCAGACGAGAAGTAATTGTCTCGCATTTGCCGCCTGACACTGTGGGTGTTTTCGAATGCAGAGAGCCTCCAACCCTGCCAGCTGTCGACATGTAGCTGGACTGGTTATTTCCGCAAAAAAACTACAAAAAGCTGGCATTGAGCCAGGTAGTCTTTTAGACAGACAGACAGACAGACAGACAGACAGGCAGGCAGGCGGGCGTGCAGGCAACAGGAATAGGAATGTAATATTCATCAGGTGATACCTCCAGTAACACTCTATTATTTATCAGGTCTGAATCAGCTCTGTCATCATCCACACTCTAACAGGCTAAGCCTCGAGCGCAGCCATAAAGAGAGTGTACGCAATATATAGATGGATTTCCCAAATGAATCAGTGGACTCAATGCAATCTGGTCCAAATACAGCTAATGAGAGGCCAGGCTTCATCTCAAAGCCGCTGCGAGGGGATTACACAGGTTCGAGTGCAAATATTTCATTTCTCGGCTGAACTCTGTTGGTTTTCTTTCTTTTTTTCCCCCAGGTGAACATCGTTGTTCTGCCTGCATAATTTGTTTCTATTCCTGTGAATGGCATTAATCAAATCATATGTTCCTCTAATGCACTTTCAGCGCTCAGTGTGTTCAATCTGGCCATTAACACATGAAACCTCCTGTCCAAATTGTTAATATGTGCAGCTTTAAATAGCCATAGGATGGATTAATGATGGAGGTAATCATTTACGGTATGCTTTATTAATCTGCTCTCCTGTTATTAAGACAGTTATTAAGGCTGTCAGTCATTGTTGGGTGATGGTGATGGTGGTGGTGGGCAGGGCAGTGTAATATGGACTGTAGGGATCTTTACTATTGATCTGATGTAATGTCTCACCCTTCGTACTTTCACCCTCGCTCACGCTCACATCATTCCTATTGCTAACTGATGACAGCTGTGCTGACATGCTGACTTATGTAACATTGGCTTCTGACCATCTTCAGAGGCCTGAAGAGTAAAGTGTTTATACAGCACACATTACATAAACTAACCCTCTGTAAAAGAATCCTCATCTTATTCAGCTTTGATAATCTCGAAAGGGTCACAGCACTGATTTTACATATGAATACCTTGCCATCAAGCCTGTGGAAACAGTTTCTATCATGTCTTCTTTGGCTCTCGAAGAGCTTTGTCAAGTCTGAGCAAACAACTCCTGGAAATATCACCAGGTGTTTTCTTTTCCTGCAGCTTGGAGGCTGCAAAACAAAGAACCTGGGTAAGATGATGATGTCAAGAGTGGGAATTCACTTGGGAGGTGGGTTTCAACAAAAAGTTGATATCAGTTTGATTATGGCAAATATCAAGCTGACAAGAACTGTAATGTTGAATAATTTGGCAAAACTATCAATTATGCTGAAAGATTTTTTGAGGTCCGCAAATATTTTCAAAATGACTTTGTATCCACAATTTATGTGCATAGAAACTGCAGAGTGGTCAGGATAAGAGATAGATCATGGTTAATGTCAACTAAGCTCTGGTTAGGTTCAAGCTACCAAAATAATGGGTTACAGTAACTGCAGGATTGTGATAATGGTTTAAAAAATGTCACATTGATCCACACTGACATCTTACAACTAATTTTCAAATTTAATATTGAAGGGCATAACATCCTGCAGTGGAACGTGTCACAGGCATTGGACATAGACAAAGATTATGCTTTGTAAATGGTTTGATTTAAATCTGTATTCCTTGGAATACTGGGCACGAAATCTGTGATTTTAAAGCTTGATTCATATTTGAGACTAAAGGTCAGGTTTATTCAGCTTGTGCCGCTTTAATACTGAAGATATTTTAAGGGAAGTTCTTATGCATACCCAACTTTCAAAAGAAGAAATACTAAATCATTAAAGAACCGTGGAAAAGTAAAAGTAAAAGCAAAATATTAGTTGAAGCATATTATTTTTTAAAAGATGACATATATGTATATCTGACGGTTTCACGAATGCTAGATGTTTGTTTACGTCACACAACAGTTTGCAAGTATATATATAATATATGGTTTCCAAAAAAAAAACAAATGTCAACAAAAGTTAAATGACTCTAAAAGCTGTAAAATGCTGTCCTCTTATCTTTATTTTATCTTTATCTTATCTTTTATCTTTGAAGTAGCCAACATCTCATCAAAATGCATCTTAATATACCAAAATTAAAACGCTTTCTATTCAAGCAGATGTTTAGTCTGTGAAACTGAAGGGACCTGTGAGGTCCAGGCACCAGACAGACCCTTGTTTAACTGAAAAAGGAAAAGTAATAAAATAGAGAGACTTTAATAGTCAAGTTAGATAATCAATAACTGCTAAAAACAAATCAAAACGGAAAAACAGGTACATCAAAACTGTCTTTTTCTTGAAAAATAACTTAATTTTTGAAGCAATTATCACAGTAGTTGGTTGTGCTTCAAATCAATTGATCAACCAGAAATGTCAGCTCTGATTTATTTGTACCGTCTTTCTTTCCACATTTCAGACCTAATTCCTTTGTCTGAACATAAAATGTTCATGCAGGGTTTCTATTTTCTGTACTTTAAATACCGTTAATAATATAGACACATTAATTTGCTGAAATTGTCCTTTTCTTTCAAGAAGTCTGTTTTCTGATCATGCCATTTTCTTATGTGTGAATTGCCATGGGCACAGACTGAGTTTACTCCACTATGTAGGTAAAATGAAATGTAAATTTATTAAAAAATCGTATCAAATATTTCAAACAATTACTAGCAGATAATTATGCACATTTGCATCAGAAGGATGCAGTCTAATTCTGCATTGCAGATGGACAGAATTAGTCTTGCTGGTGTGAGAGGCAGCTACATGTTGTGTGTATGACAAGGGCGAACTGAGAGTATGATCATGTTCACAGGTTCTCTGGTAGTTATAATGTTTTGTCCTCTCACTGATGTGGCATGTCTCCTCCTCTTGTCTTCATACCTCCTCCTCTTGTATCTGACACATGATCGGACATTTTTTTATGTCACACATCATCAACTTGGCAGCTTTCTTCTTAGTTCTGCTGCTTTTCTGTAACATGATAAACAGAAGGTTAGCTGACTGAAAAAACACAGAGATAAAATTGATCTGTGAGCAACTTCTTCAAGCTTAAATCTCTTTTACAAACTTATTAATAAGGATGTGACCAAAGCAGATCAGCCTACCTATGTCATCTAGATTTGTCACTTTGACAGATGAGGATTCGCTCACATTTCCTTCTTCACCAATTGTCCTCTGGATACCTGACTTGACTGCATTCTGTGGTCTGGGTCAGAGTGCAGGGTCATGGATTGATGCTTTCTGGTCTGCTCAGGCTGTTGAAGAGGGTTAAAACCTTCTTCCCTGACACATTTCATTCCACACTTTGTTATGGTGAGCAGGTCTTTTAGGCTCATACTGAGCATGACTCACAGTCAGGGTGCAAGCTTGCAAGC
>JAQNCA010000009.1:4454410-4494989 GCA_029783725.1 Acanthurus tractus
CACATCTTCACTGTCAGCCATCTTTCTCTTTCCAGTGCAGCTCTGTGTCTGGCTGCTTCTGGAGAAGTCGGCATGCTAGGATGGGGGTCTCCTATCATGCATGTTGTAAGAAAAACCCTGGCTGCTGCAGGAGGTGGATGCACCTGCATCACTTTTTCTGACCCCCTTGTGACCTGACAGCTCATGATTGTCAGAGTCTGCATCTTCACTCAGCTTCCTCTTCACCTTTGGTGAGATGCAGCTTTGGTTGTCAGTAAGGCTGCTGCTGCAGGAGGTGGATGGACCTGCGTCGCTCTTCCAGAACCTTTTGACGTCATCATGTGACCTTTTATGGTGATCAGAGTCGATATGATGACGCCGTACATCTTCACCATCAGCCATCTTTCTTTTCAGTCCTGCTCTGATGCAGCTTGATGCCTGGCTGCTTCCAGAGGCATCAGCGTGCTGGACTGGAGGTTTCCTTACAGCAGTGCCCCCATGGTTGTGGGCAGGTGGAGGAGGACGGGGGATCTGCTGGACAGGCTGGGAAGTCCTGGAGGAGGGCTGCTGCACAGAGTAGCACGCAGCTTTCCCAGCCTCAGAAGCTTTAGTCTTTTTACAGATGTCCATAATTTTGTAGCAGGACCGGACACTGCAAGATAATAAATTCTTTCGTTAGCAAACTTTATCAGCCATGTGATGACAGAATAAATATTGAGGTAAAGGCAGACAAATAAGATCAATCTTTAAAGTTTTGTCCTTGTCTATAATAGTAATATGTCTCATTTGCTAAGCAACAAAAATGCAAATGAGATATGAAATTACAGTATTGACTTACTGGGAGCTGAGTTTATACAATTCAGCGATGTGGCTCATTTTAATAAACGGGTGCTCCAGCAGCTGTCGGGGCGAATGCCGCTTATAATCATCAAGGCGAAGCATTCCCTCTAACATGTCCACAAACATCACCAAATCCGACAATTCTGCAACCTTATCCGCCAAATCATTGTGATTAGCTGTCCGGATCTGGAAAATAAACAACAAAGGTCAGGGATGTCACCAGTAACCACCGGGAGTAAATGAGTCCATGTTCAAATTATTGACTGTAAATGATCAAAAAGGAAACATACTTGCAGAAGATCTTTCAGAGACGTCAGCTTGAACTTCCTGGTCTCCTGTGGCTGGATTCCCGTCTCTCTATGGAACTGTTCTGGTGTCTAAACAGACAGACAGTGTTGTTGTTAGAAATTCATATAAAACTGAAGATTTGAAGTAAAACATTTGTATAACAAAGAAAGATCAGTGGTGAGCTGATGTGTACCATCAGTTTCCAGCTACTGGTGGGAGAGTCATCAACTCTCTGGAAGAACATGCTGGTGTTGTATCCGTAGCCAAGTAGTAAGTCAGGCGGCTGACCCAGAGTTTCTGTGATGTACCTCAGCTGAAAATACAACAGGAAGTGCGCAACAAAACAATGTGTTAAAATGCTCACAGGTTAAAAAGGTGCAAGTTGGATCAAATATAAATAGAATCATCACTATTTATGGACACAGGTGGGATGGTGCTGATTGTTTCAGTAAAACAAGAAACCAAACCTTTAAAATAATTTAAGTAAACTTCAATTAGTACTTACCATATCATATTCACTCTGGCCGGGAAAGAGCAGAGTGCCGAGGTACAGGGAGGCAGCCAGGCAGCCCAGAGACCACATATCTATGGCCTCTGTGAATGCATAGCCCAAGATCAACTCTGGAGACCTGAAGGAGGACAAAGAAACAGCTGTCAAACATACACATTCTCAAAACTTAGAGTACTATGATTTCTATTTGCACTGAAGCAAAACCACTCACAGAATGTGTTGACCTGCAAGTTGGATTGCTAATATATTTTTAGTAAACCTTCTTCTGCAGATGACAAAGGATTAATAACGGATCAAAAATGGTCTCAGTTATTTACCTGTATGGACGGCTCTGGATGTACGAGCCCAGCTTAGTCTCAGAGAACTCCAATGCCAGGCTAAAGTCAATCAGTTTGACTCTGTAGGGCTCCCGTGCATGGTCCACCAACATCACGTTCTCCAACTTGAGGTCTGCGTGAATTATCTTAGAAGCTCTCAAGTAATGGAGTGCAATGCTGAGCTGAAAGGTTAAAAAAACAACAATAATCATTTAATTACAAGGTCAGAAATGTCTGATTTGAATTCATTTCGTAACTGTGTATTATTTAAGCAAAAAATGCAATAGTACATACCTGCTGGATGATGGGTCTGATTTCCTTCAGATGGAGGGATTGGGAATCTCGTTCCTCCATGAAGTCAAAAAGACTTTTCTCCAGATGCTCGAACTCCAGGCAAATATGTTGGCTGTAGATGAAAGCCTGGTACCATCGAACCAAGTTGCACTTGTCCGAGTCAAGCGATCTCAGTTTTGACAGGGTGGACACCTAAGGACACAAGGGCACATTTTATGTTAGTTTAGCCAACAATATTGAACCACTGTATCAATTAATGGAACCACTGTGCAACATGGCCACAAAAATGGTGCCAATCAACCTGTGACTAGTTTAGCCACGTTGTTTCTTACCTCCTTCTTTGCCCAGTCGATGTTGGAGCCTACATCTCTTATCATTTTGATTGCCACTGTCTTCATGTCCACCATCCTTGTGCATTTGAAAACTTTGCCAAATGTGCCCTGCCCCAGGAAAGATTGCACCTGGTATTTAAAGGATCCACAGGAGATCTGGTCTCCAATAGCAGGGAAAGTGGAAGACATCTTGAAATCCATTGCAAAGCGTGATTTAAGCTTTTAGATCGTTTTTACTTCAACTTTAACAAATAGAAACTTGAACAATAGTTGAAGGTCGACAAAATTCGTGTCTCGATGCGTCTTAACTCTCTGAAATTACCAAACAAACTGGTATTCAGAACTTGTTGAAAGTCCAACAAGATTCTGATCTCACACATTCTATTGTGACGTCACAAGGCCAGACCGAGGACCGCATGGTTCTAAAATATTAATCAATATCATGTTCATATTCCAAACTGATTATTTAAACATTTCAGTATCTACATTTAAAATGCTTGAATCTTTAAATCAAAACACAACACTAATCTTTATAAAATGTCTGCACTGAACACCAGAACACAGTCAACTGATTCTTAACATCCAGCTCAGATACAAACAGAGGAAATGTTCTAATTGTATTTAATGGCCTCCAGTTTAACATGATCAGGACTATTTTGAGCTATTTACTCTCACCTGCACTGACAGCACTTGAAATATCTACTGAATCAGATGTTTTCACAGTGTTTAAGCTAGAGACATTAAATTAACCAGTACAAAAATATTTTAATGTATAAATTTATTGTAATTTCACTGTCTTTGTTCTTGCAATCATTGACGGTTACACAAAATGAAAAAAATACAACATAAGTTTATCAACATCGAACAAGAAGCACATAAAACAATACTCATAGATAATATTTCACAATATCTATATCTTGTTGGTGTTAAGTGTCCACTTGCTCTGAGACTTTGCTCCACACATTTTTTTTCCTTCTGTCTGTTACTGTTTTCTTTTGGACATTTGTTTATTTTACCTCTTGGTTTTTCAAGCTAAATCAACCACTGAAAAAAGCTCATTTTGGAGAATAAGACTCATCTCCCTAAGGGAACCTCTTCCCATATACATGCCAGTCAGGTTGAAAAATTAACATACTTTACCAAAGCATAAAACAGCCACACTACTGGGAAAATATACCCTGTTACATTTTAAAGCAATGCATTCAAAGTCTTAATTAATTAAAAGCTGAACAGAATTAGTACCAGATTTGAAATATCAAAACTTAAAGTATTAATGATAAGACCCATTTCAAAATCATTTGATTTTAATGATTTGATGATGATCTAAACAGTTTCATATAGAACTGGGTTGTTTGACCTAAATCATTATAACTTTGATTATATATTACATATATAATAATCATATAACATCACACCAGCATAAAAGTGATAGACAGCTTTGTTACGCTACAATTTGATTGTTATTTGAAAATCACTATCAAGATCTCTCTTGGCACACCGAGTCTGAAAACAGCAATCAAAACATTTTTGTTTGATGGACCCAACTTCATTCCTTTACTTCTTCTCTCTCCAATTTTTGTTCAAGTTAATTAAATTCACAACAAAATCAAACCATTTTAAAACAATTTATTCAGCAGAGTAATGCTGTCAAAGAACAAAATAATTCATTTTTTAAAAATAAAGTACACATCAACTAGACTCTTGAAAATTAAAAGTGTTTTGTATCCGCGCTTAAGATGTTTTTGCAAAAACTTTTTCCTCTCTTTTATTCGAAGAGAAAAAAGAACGGTTCCACAAATGGTAGGCACATAGCCTACCAAGACATGAACTAAATATGAGACTTGGAACTTGGAAACTTGGAAATTCTTTTTTATTGCACTGTTTCTTTCTTTTTTAACAAAAGAGGACTGTTAGTGAGACCAGATAAATTCCTATTTATTATATAACTTTGTCACAGGCCAAAGTATATTACTCTGATAGTTGTTTAATCCTGCCTTGCATCCACAAGACTTTAAAGTGCATTTGAAAGCAATTTGGTTACTTCCCCTGAACCCAGTGGCACATCCTCTTTGTTATTTTATCCCTATAAAACCTATATGAGGATAAAAATCTTAACGCGTTCTTTATCATTAAGTGACAATAACAGCCTTCAGCTGTCGTTAATGTGCTCAAATCATACACTGCAGGGGTGTCTGAGGTTGCCAGGTTTTTCACACATCAACATAAATACCATTGCATGATTTCTTAAACCTATTTACTGCATCTCTCAACCACAAGTTTAATCACATCCTTACTGAACGAAGGAGGAGGCCCAACCGGGAATGAGCAGTAATAAAAAACCTCAGGAACAGGACCGCACTCGCATCAAACTTTTTACTGCTGCACCCTCAATACCACAGAGAGCCAAAAAAATGTTCCGTTTTGTATGTTTTTATTGTCTCGCCTCTGGTTTCCAGCACTATGCAGAAAAAAAATAGAGAAGCCTTACAGTGTGCATAGGCGACATTGTGTCTATATTTAAGAAAGCCTATGGGACGGAAGAAGCTGCAGTGCGCGATGTAGATTTAGACTGAATAAACATAATCCATAATTAATAAGCTAAATGAGGCACTGCTACACGGTGCACCTGACTGCCCACTGAGACGAGCTTTAGGCCAGTCAAGTGTTGACTATACGGACTGCTGTGCGCCCTTACACTATGTATGCAGCTACGCCTCAGTGCACACACACATATTCAGAAGCTAACGAGGCCTTGGGAGATCGAACACATCTAAAAACGTTTCTCTGTTTGCTTGACTCCATATATATTTATCTGCGCATGAAGTCATGCATCATACAGATACTGTACGTCTCACAAGGGGAAGCTTTCACCACACTCGTTTACCCAGTTTGTGTTTATCCTGCTTCCTCCCATTACTATTTCTGCATCTGCCAATCACCAGATCCAGTGAAGCGTGGGGAGTTATTAGAACATTCCTGTATTAAGAAAAAAAAAATTCATATCTTACTTATTTTTTTAAAAAGAAAACAACTCCTCTCTTATTATCGCTTGCAGCATCACAGCTAATGTATATTTAAGTGAAATGATGAAGGGCCTCTTTTCAGTGTAACACGCTTGCTAGCTTTCACATATAAGTGTAGAGGGAGGGCCTGCCTGATGGGGAAATACATAAATGTAAGCGGACGCGCGCACAAACACACAAAAACACAGAGCCAAAGTGTCAGAACTATTCCACATCGTGAGAGGGCCCCCGACTCCTCTTCAAAGCTCCCCGGCTGACAGTGGCTAATGATGAACACTCAGATGAAGAGCAAAGAGACAGCGATCTAGACTCCGCATTAAAAAGGCCTCTTCCCGTCTTTTACACCGAGATAAAAGACGAGAACTCGTGCCCGACTGCGGCTAATGTGCGTTTAAGCACTTATACATACATACATAAATGCGTACACAGGCAGACACACTTATCATGCAAATGTAGAATAATTACAGTCTTGTCTGAGGGAGGAAAGCTGGGTTGCCTTTTGAAGATAGCGATCCTCAAAAGATTCATTGATGTTGTGCTTGGTAATAGAGGCGAGACAGAGAGCTGGTGTCTCTCACTCTTTCTCTCTCCTTCACAAAATCCAAATAGCCTGCACTGCTCTGTAGAGTGGTGTGTATTTAGATATGTTGTGAGGATGGAGGAGGCCGTGGGCAGGCATGCAACAAGACATCCAAACCTCTGAAAGCTATGATCGCCTGCACACACCCAGGGGTCAGGGCTCAGGTGCCCTTAAACCAACATTCACCAAGATGGAAACATCATGTGATAACAAGATGCATCCACACCAGCATTTCTCCTCTTTTTCAGACAGATCTGAAACTTCGCTGCGAACCTTAAAAATAAAGGAGTGATCAATCTCTTTTTCTGGTACAGGATGCCAGGTTACTTTGCAGAGTCTCAGCTCATTAATCTCTGTATTGTCCCCTTCTGCTCTCTATGATCACCTGCTGAGCTGATTTAGTGGCTCTTATGTATAATTTTTTTCTGCTTTTTGTGAAATGATTATTTGATAACTACTACCTGTTAACCAAGCTAATGGTAATTCCTTCACCTAAGCATCAATCAAATGACTGATGAATCTAGTCATCTGACAAAATACCATGAATGCATCTCAATGTACACTGTATGATAGGCTCATGTCTTTTAAAAATGATAGGCCACATAAACAAGTTGTCTTTTTCTGCTAGCAAATGGAAAGACTCTGCAGATAATTCAGAATGGAGAGATTATGCATTTATTGCTCATTACTCCATTCAAAAGGCAGAGCTCTGACAGTAAACAGCCACAGGCTGCGAGCACAGCTGCAGTCGCTCTGCCAAGCTGTGTTGGTTGAAGCTGTGGCGGTGGATGTGGTTGCCACGGCTGCGGACGTGGATATGGCTACGGTAGCAGCAGTGTGACTGCTCCCGTCAACATTAGCCAAGTAAGCATTGTTTAGCCACACACAGTTTGAACCTGCTGGGCTTCCATCAGATGTGACAGACGTGTTACAGGAGTTCAGAAATACAGCAGCCTCAAGAAAATACTTAATCATGTCAATGTACTGCACACACACACACACACACACACACACACACACACACACACACACACACACACAACGTGCATGTAGTTAGTGTTACACTGCCTCATGTTAACGTGTGGCAGTTACAGGAAACAACTAAAGCACAGAGATGATCACACTGACAGAAACAGTCAAAGCTCTGTCAGCCCATGGCTACAGCCAACCATCACAACTACAGTCAACCAGCCTCAGCAGAGGCTGCTGGGAGAATTCTGATAGCTATTCATCTGCTGTAGCTACAGTAGTAAAGACTTAAGCCTGAGCAGACACAGTTAAGGGTGCTCACAATGAACGCAGGTTGACAGCATCATACTGAATTTTAACACAGCTTAGCCTCTCTCATTGATAGTAAAAAAAAAACACAATCATTTTAAGTAAATAAATTCTCACTGTGAACAATCAGACGCTCTGTAATGGCAAGGCTGTATTTCACAACACTAAAAAGTACTAAAAAAGTTGTGAAATTAAGAGAGCTGGATCCACAGTGAAGTACAGTGTGAGCAGCAGTCTGGGTGATGGTGGCCACTGCCGGCTTACTGCCAACCTTGTTGTGTTTCCATGAAAAACTAAGGAGCTAGCAAAGAACCGAGGACACACACACACACACACACACACACATGTATGTACATACAAATGACCAAGCCAGAATTTAAACTCAGTCGCTGACACACATACTTTCACACACATACACACATAGATACACTCCCGCACTGGCAAGCACACAAACTAATTGGCCACCCCATTAGTAATTTATTAAGCTTGTCCTTGTAAATTTTATCAGGTATCCAGCAGGGGAATAGATTTATTGATTCGCTCTGCATTCATCAGGCCCAGAAAACAGAGTGAGAGAGAGAGCAGAGGAGTCAGAGGGAAGCAGACGAGGGAGAGAGAGAGGAGGAGAGTACATTTATCAGGGCGGACAGCATCGGGTTCCAGTCGGCTTTGCAAGAGATCAGGCTGGAGTGTGTTGTGATTCCCCCTGGGTCACCACTATATCCTGCTTCATTCACAGTGCTGCCTCGCCTCAGCTTATCAATGCGCACCCTCCCGATCAATGATTCTCATAAAACACCATCCAGGCTTTGGCTAATACCTTCTCGCTGCCCCTCGTCTTTCTCTCTCTCTCTCTCTCTAACACACACACACAAACACACACAAACACACAAGATGCTGTCAAACTTCATTTTAACCCTAAGGATCTGCAGTTAAGCTGCGAGGCAAACAAGTACACACAGGGTCACTGATGTGCTGGAAGGAAATTGCAAGAAATTTCAATTTGAAGAACACAGCAACTGTCAGAGAAACAACTGTACAATATGTATGAGGTTGTGACCTCATTACTGTACCACCTCTGGCCCACAGTGGATTCCAGCTTTTTCTGATCTTTTCCTTCATCAGGTATTGGCAAGAATCGATCGGCCAGGGAAATATGTTGTTATTGTAATAGCATTAGTCTCTTTGGCTCATCCACCCTGCCCATCACTTCTCTAACACTCTTCTCTGTTTGTGATCACCAGCAGTCCGGGGGGAAAAAAACCTCCTCTCGCTGTTTTCATTCCTCTCCCACCGTGGGATAAACATCGGGAACTAAGTAGGAGGTGACGAAGGAAATTAAAGGAAAAGGAAAGGAAAAGAAGAAATAGAAGAGTTGAGGTTGTTGTTTTTGTTTTTGTTGTTGTCGTCGTTGGCAACCGCAATGAGAATTGTGGCGTGTTTGTCTGTGCTCGAGTAAATATAGTATATATTCACCTTTGTGGGTGGATGGATGATTTTCCCCATGTGTGGGCACAGAAGTTAAATCGAAATGACAGCAAGCATGCTCGACTGTTTCTGATATACAGCCCTTTGTAAACACAAACCCTTCCTGTTTGTTTTTGTTTGTTTTTGCTTTTTTTTTTATTTTCGCTCTGGACGTTTGGAAGCAATCATTTTAGGGCGTGGATCAGAGAAACTCTGCTCCAAGATCCTTCTGCCTTCAGGCGTTGCCTTGACTAGCATTGTTCCAGGATTCCCCAGCATGGCTCACCGGGAGGCTGGTGCTGCCTGCTGCGGCAGTGCTGGAGGAACCCTGTGTCTGGGATTTGGGAATACTGATTCCTAATCCTCTGCATGGCTTCCTCAGTCTCTGGACGTCTCAGGTTGGAACATGTAGGTGGATTGATGTAAACACATGCACACACACACACATATGGACTGGAGCGATAAGGCCTGTGGATGTTTTAAGACCATAATTGTATGGATTCCAACTATTTAGCCTCAGGCATTTGGCCACTGTACTCTGCTGTAAGCTCTACATATATTCACAGTATTATTCAAGAAAGTGTTTAGCTGTATATTCAGCAGCATGAGCGTGTTTTTCAGCGCTCAATACTTCTTATTTTACTCTCACCTCATATCTCTGCTCGGAGGACTCTTTTCATAAACCTCGTTGAACTATTTCTTGATTTATCGCTACAAAACAGAGGATCTATTCTCTAGAATAGCAGAGTTTGAAGTTCTTACAGACAAGTGTTGCTTTCTAAAACTGAAGGCAATGTTTTGGATCAAAAACTTGTCTGGTATCTTTTTTTTTTACCTTCACCTCCATTAAGCTTCCACCTGTTGAGCTCTATTCAGAGGTGGTGAATAAAATTCAACAAGTAGGAAATACTCATTACCCTGAAATTCTAATATTTTGTTGTCTTTCTAAAGGTTGATCTGTATTAAAAAATTATCAAGGACCCAGTGAATTATCTATTTAAAAATGTATATTTTCACAGGTCAGAGTTTGAAGCAATATAAAATTACAGGAATTTTTCTTTGTGCACTCAGCCTCTTGGCAAATGCTTTATTTTTCTGTGTCAAAATACCTGATATCTAACTCGCGTCTTCTTAAATTTGTCCCTTTCTGTTTCTCTTTTTCTATTATTTCCTCAGCCCCTTACTCTACTTTTGTCATTGTTAAACAAGACGTAAAAATAAAGAAATAAATGGAGGAGAAAAGGGTGTGATGATAGGGCGGAGGTGGGCGTTGAGCCTGATTTGAGGAGATGAAGGAAGGAGAGAGGAAAGTGGGAAAGGAGAGGAGAGGTGGGGAGGCAACAATCTGTGCTGGTTAACTTCTCCCCGTTGACCCAGCAGAAGGGGCCGTGGCTCCCTCCATCTGCCTGAAATAATCTCTCTCAAACACACACTCCAATGTGCACACACACCTTCCCAAATGGCAAAAAAAAAAAGGATTAATGATATTCCAACAGTTACACAAAATCAGCCAGAATCCATCACTCTCGTTTCTGCAGGAGCCCAGGCGTGCCAGTATGTGTGTGTGTGTGTGTGTGTGTGGGTGTGCGTGTGTGTGTGTGTGTGAGAGAGAGTGTGGGTATCTCACTTTGAAGACTGCAAGTGTTTGTGTGGCTGCAAGTGTCTGTGTATTACGTGGGTGTGTGTCATGTCTGGGGCACCATATGTTCCCCACAAATTTGTTTTCACCCCTAAAAAAGCCTATCCATATGCATATTAAGCAGCTTTAATTAAGACCTCCTCTACTCACATGCATACTGTACACGGATGTACAAACACACACACACACACACACACACACACACACACACTCACTTCCTGGGAGAGGTAGTGTGATTTCTGAGCATCTCATTGCTAGTGAGAACACTTGAGAAACAAGTTAATTGACATTGACTATTCATATATACAGAGTGTGTTGGCTGGGCTGTGGGCAGATGGTGTTTGTGAGCCCCCATCTAAACCAGCAGCCAAAAAAGAGAAAAATGCTGCTTCAGTCTTGTTCCTAAGTGCCTTAACAGCCACGAGATTTAGACAGTTCTCTCTTCATGCAATGATGCACCCATTAAAGCTGAGCAAGTCGTTCTGATTAAATGCTGATAAGAGCATTGTTCATTTTCTGTCTTTAAGGTCACTGATAGCAGTTATTTGGTGACAAAAGTGGAAATCAGTCAATGATTAATAAAAAAAATGACTTGGATATAAAATAGCAAGTATCTGACTTAATAGGAACAGACATTAATTCTAAAAGCTTAGCTTACTGAGCTGACTCAATGTCAGCTAATAGTTGTGGCCTTTCTAACATTAGATTTAGCTAACTCTTGCAAAAGAGTGTTTATCAGCTAATCTTATCAAGCTTTTCAAAAAAAAGTTCAGCCGAGTTCAGCCAATATTAAACAGGAAAGAACCTTTCTAGATTAGCTAACAAAGCTAACAACTCAGAGCTAATTCTGAGACTTGTTGCAAGTGATACAAAATGCCCATAGAGCAGCCAAACAATGCACAATAGCTACATTCAGGCATGCAACAAAAGTCTCTTTGAGCTGGCCAGGTAACATTTACATTTATCATCTTGAGTGTGTCTTTCTCAGTCCAAATTAATGCAGAAACTTAGCAAACTGAATAAGCAGTTAAGGTGACTTCATCTCAGGTTCTCCAGGTTTCAAGCTTCTGGTGTGACACGTGCTTTTGCCTTCAGTGTCAGCCCCCGCCCAAAGTCTGGTTAAAAAAAAAAATAGCGAATTTCACACACATTTAAAAAAAAAAAGATTTGAGTGGATTCATAGGAAAACAGTTAAAATCTACAATATTACAGCAATATTGAATGGGTATATTAGGCTGTAATATAATGTTAAAAGATAACATAACAACATTGTGTAACCTTGTAGCACACAAATGATTTTTTTTTTATCAGTGTCTTTATTGATTTAATTTGCATCATTTATTCACTGTCTTTTGTTGTCTTTTTTGGTTGTTGTTGTCTAAATCCATTTTGCATATGTGAGCAGGCCAGTTTACTTTGATGAAATTAGTTTAATATGCAAACAGCTATGGGAATGCATTGATGCAAGAGTACTTATGGATGAGAATAAGAAATAATAAAGATCCTAAAAAGCACCTGATGGTACTTGACACTGTATTCTCTCTTCATCTCTATGCCATTGATATTAAGGATCTTTTGAGTATTATCTCTATGATTTCTTTTAATTGCTTTCTGGTTGTCCATAAGACAACTACAAGTCAAGTCTTCAATCCTTGACTTGCCATATTTACAGTATTTTCTGTTTTAATGCATTTAATTACTACCTGCATATAGTCTTTAAACTTACTCAATAAATAAATAGAAAGCTATGGTAGTTCTGGATAGTGCTTTGGATGCAAATCAAGGTTCAGAATTCTGATGTCTGTAGGTTAAAAACAGCCACTGAAAAGTGTTTTTATGGTCTTAATTAATGCTTTACTGCTCATTGAGAGTGTTGATTCAGAGGTCAGCCTCTTGGTTTAATGAATGGGAACATAGATTGTGTATGTACAGTTGTAAAGGGCACACTGCGGTAATGATGGTGGGACTCGGGAGGGGGAGTTGTAAACCACAGTGTCTCTACCAGCTGTTGAAATGGCTGTGGCACCCCCAAGTCACACATTTCTGTTTCCAATGGGGAGGCTGTCGCCATGGCGACACAGCTTTTTGGCTTTGCAGGGTGATAACAAGGTAGAGATGTGCTTAAAGAGGGGGGGCTGAGGGGAGATGGAAATGGTTGTGCACAGAGGGAGTGAGAGAGATAAACTCAAAATACTGCTTCCAAAGTATTTGAAACCCCAGGGGAGCGTCTGCCGTGGACAGAAGAAATACATGAAGGAAGTATACATGCGCACATTCACACACACACGCATTCTATGAAGATACATTTGTTAGGTTCTTACTTTCAAAACATGTTTTTAATTTATTTAATCCCATTGTAAAAGAATTATGAAAGATTTAATTAATTTAAACCCAACCCGTATTTCCTATATCTTTTTGCCATTAATAATTATGTCCACAATTCTCCGCTGGCTTGAGGAGTTTTACACACCTTAAGAGTGAGGCTCATAGGATTCCAAGTCCCTTTAGTTTTTTTTTTTAGTACCTTGAACTGACACTGGCAGATTTTTGCTCTTAAATTTGTCACACAAAGCACATATCACCTAGCAACATGTCAATGCATGAACAAAAAAAAAAAAATCACTGAATTTACACAAGCTCCGGGCTTGATCATTTAGAGTGATGTGTCTGCAGATGCCATGGCAACATGAGTTTCATTTTTTGTTGAAAGATCAATTTAAGATATGTTTTTTGTTTTCACAGTTTTTGTGAAAAACAGTGCAAAGTGAGAAAAAAACAAAGGCCTGGTAAGACTTACACAAAGAGAAACACTTAAAGCCAGTTTACACCGAAGATTTGCGATGCAGCGAAACGGTTGCAGGTGCAGTTGCCAGAGGCCAGTTTCCGAACGTAAGGCATATCATTTATTTCAACAGCCAATTAGCTTGTAGTGAGGTTTGTATTTTTTAAATTCACGTTTCGTCTGGAGATGTAACATTAGCTTACAGTAAGCAAAAGTTGTTCCTGGATCTCACTGTAACTGCAGCGCTTATCTATTTGCTGGACTTAATAGCTTTTATAAGTATGATTGTGAAAGAATGAAGTGGAGCTTTGAGTATCTCCATTCAAGTTTGCGTTAGGCCACAAAGTTTGTTACCTGCAAGAGTTGTTGCTATAAAAACGATACCCTGTCTCAAGTAGTTGCAGAGGTGTGAACTGACAGGTTTTTAGAATGTTGCATGCTGGCCCATTACAAGCAGTTGCAAATGTCAAGTTGTCTCATTGCGAATCTTTGGTGTAAACTGGCCTTTGCATTCAAACCCACAGGCAATTTTATAGATACCACTTTACCTGTATGTCTTTGGACTGGAAGCCAGAGCACCAGGAGGAAGCCCCACACACACACAAACATGGGGAGAACATGCAGACTGCACACAGAAAGGTCAGGTTCAATCCCAAGACCCTCTGGCTGTGAGGCAATAAAGCTAACCACTGTCATTGTTTTTGCTTTTTAATGACAGTAATGACAGTCTGTCTATGATTTTTTTCATCATTGCCTTTTTTATGCCATTTCCCACATCTAATTCTAACTCTAAATCCAAGGCTTAACCCTGAAATAGACCTGCGGATGTCTGGACAAATGCCCTTTCTTCCCTCATCTCTCAGTAAGTGTAACGGCATTTAGTCTTTGTTGTGAAAAAAACACACTCACATGGCACTCAGTCCCCTTTCTGAGTGGATTCAGATACCATCTCAGTCTTGTCTTGGTAATCAACTTGCCAGTGCAGAGGCAGCAAAGTAACCAGCAGACATATGGACTCTGTCTATCTCTCTCTCTTTCACACTTGCACGCACACACACACATACACACAAGTTAATCAAAGACGGTGACTGGGACAGCGTCCATGAAAACTGGCTGACAGGAAGTTACAGCCATGTCACAGGAAATAGGATGTGTCTTTTTCCGGGGCTGCAGTATCCCTGTGATTAGAGGGAGCAGATTGGGCTGTCTCTTTGCATTACACACACAGAAAACACATGTGCACAGACATACACACATGAGGGCACACATGCACTTTTCCAGGAAGACATATAAGGGAAAGGGACAGAGATGGAGTTACGACATTGGCCCAAACACACAGACACACACACACACACTCAGACATGCAAATAAAAACGTTGCCTCTTATTTTCTTCAGTGGAGGGGACTTCCTCGTCTCAGTTTGTTTGGAACAACAGAGAAGGAAAAAGCTTGGAGAGAGTGGGTGAACATTTCCTCCTGTTTTGTCTACCAACAGCCGACCACAATTGAGTGAAACACATACATACACGACAACACATGCACACATGGACAGCGTGATTGCAAGGTTGATACTGTGTTGTAAGACACAGAGGCTGACATGACAGGCTGTGTGATAAATCTACAGTTTGTTCCCACTTATTTAAAAAACAGGCTGCTTTTACATCAGATTGTACTTTTGACTTTTTTCCCAAAAGGGTTCCTTAAATAGGATTTTGCCTTTTTGCACTGAAATGATATTGCCAGAGATAGTGATTTAAATTCAATATACTTCCACAAATTTCAAATTTAATATCAAAAACAAATATAAACATTTGGACATATAGATATATATACTTTTCTATAATTTTATTTGAAATGAATCTGTTTAGAGTATATCAGGTTTTATATTAGTAAGATAACTCAAGTAAACACTATACTGTTATAGTGCACAGTTATTTGAAATATTTTGTGCAGACACATCATTATATCTATGGAACACTTAAAATAGCATTAAAACCATATGAGCAACAAAGCTATGTAACGAACATGTTTTCTCTTTTTGGCATACTTGTGAGCCACCAAACAAAACTGCTCCAGTAATATGCCAAAATAGTAGCAATGAATCGATTATTAATAAACCCAAACTCATCAATCTGAACAATTGTTTTATCTGGGGTTAAATTTCAATACTTGGATTACTTTGGGATCCCATTTAAAACAGACTAAAGACCCCGACAGATGTTTGACTACTCATGAGTGCTGTAATTGTTCGTGGACTCATGGTGAACTGTCACAGTCTGGCATGCGGCCACATGCAGACAACACAGTAGGTTGATTGATGCACATAGTGCAGAACCAAAGTTCACGAGCCCGGCTTTCGCCTGAAACCTTTATGTAAGCACCATATGTGAGGTTAGAACAACACGTTCAGGCCATTTTGTTTCATATGTCTTATGTGGAGACCAAAGTAAATACCAACATAATATGTGGATAAGAGAGGTGCTCGTTGTGTCTGACAAATCAGCCCTCATGCAGTCACATGACAGTCTCTGCCTGTTTGAATCCAGCATCACATTTCTTCACCGGGCTGTAAGAGCTGGCACCATAGTGTTGTCTACACGTCCTAATGGACTTCCATGGGTGAGCCCATGTGACAGAGGTAGCAGATGACAGCACAAGGGCTGATATTTTCCATTTCCTCAGACAGTGCTCTCTTGCAATTTTTATTCACCTGAAATACCGAAATGTTATTAACTTTAAACGTTTTCATAATCTCTCATAGAGTTAAACTGCATGTAATGAGAGCTGTACAATTTTAACATAGGCCAAAAACCTATTAATCACCCCTTGCATTAATTATAGTAGGCTACAAATCACAACTGCAGTGTGTCTAGCTACTTACAGAACAAAGGTAATAATCTCTAGTGAATTTTAGCTGTTTTAGCTTCACTAAAGGAGAACTTGTGAGAAATACAGGAGGATTTTAATCAAATGAGCTAATCTGACACTACATACAGAGTTGATAAAATGCTATGAAACCCAAACTGATCACATTAAAAGGTGAAAGTCTTAGTATTAGCATTAGCAGGAATGTGATGGGTATTTACATGACTAATATGTCAAAGAGAGTGTTGTACAGCTGTATAAAACAGAAGCTGCAGTTGGCACTTCACAAAAAGCTCCAGATCAGATGACCGTGTTAAAAAGAAATCTCTGGCTCTGAAAAAAGAGAAAGGATACAAGAATGTCAAGGTAACAATGTGCAGAGAGAGAAAGACAGGAAGATGAAGAGAAAGAGGGACAACAATGAGAGATCCAGAGACAAAAAGTGATGTAGCATTGGTGCGCCATGTCCTGTTGATTTCCTGTCATTCTGCAGAGCTTTACCTCCCCCTTATTTAGATTCTGAGCAAGTCCTTCCTGTGTCCCTGAGGGACCTCGATCCACTCCAAATCATTAGATGTTTTCAACGAAGAGAGGGTGAAGAACGGACAATTAGACCAAAAAAAATTTAAATACAGTTACAAAACATGATAATCTCTTGCTGATGGGGTATGATAAACTGATTTCCAGTGAGATTTTAAGCAAAGGAATGTCTTTTCTACCTGTGTTTTGAGTCGATAACAGTGTTTGCGGTCCCATAGCAGACGCTGGTGTTTAGAGAATATCAACAGCACACAGACAGCATCCTTTGATTGTGTTGCCTGCGGGCGGACAGATAAGGATTTCCAATAGAGTTACTAATACAGATATTTTTAGATTAAAGTCACTGATAGATGACATTTGGATTCATTTGGTAAGTTGTGTGGAAGGAGAAGAAATAATTACAGCGTATTGGCTGTCTGTAGACATATAGGAATGTCCATCTTAATGGTAGATAAAGTTGCTGACGCAAAGACATTTCTTCATAATTGACCAACATCAGGCCGACACATTGACAAACCCAGTTACCAGTCCCACAAACCCCACTGCTGCCCTCATATAATTAACATGGTGTTATGTGGCCATGGCTGTCTGATAATGAGGAGAGCTTGTTACACGGTTGGAGAGACACTTAAGAGGTGTTAGGGCTTTCATTAGACTTTGGTTAAAGGGATTGTTAGCCATGCTGCCAGCTGTTAATTGCTACTCAGGAGGCTTTAGTCTATAGTGTAAACCCACATGTGCATTAGTGGGGAGGTGGGAGAGGTGTTCATGTTGAGCTCATTGTCAAAAGGCCTTGCAAGGTCATGCCCTTAGTTGTTCCTTGATTCAGACAATGTAGGTCAGGACATGAACATGTGTAAGGTATTGTCTAGTGTTTGTAGTTTATGTAATACATTTCAACTGTACATGTAATTGCTTTGAATGTATGAATGGAATAGGATTTAAGAAATTGAAGCCAGGATTTGTTCCATCAATAAAGAAACTTCACCCAAAAACCAGATTTGTTATTGCATAACTATACTTATAACACAAACTAGAGCAGAATGAAGCAGCAGTATGTTGTGCAGCTCCTTTTACATGTTTAGATGAAAGATGTACAATAGTTGCTGTCCGTATCGAACAACATTTCCTATTTGTGTTAGACTGGATAGACTGCTGGCCTACCAACCGTTTCCTTATTAACAATTAAACTAAGAACAATTTACAATGGAACTTTTTTGTTTGTATCTACCAATTGATAAATATTCAGTATATCACTTGGCTGTTAGGAAGTTGCAAATTAGCAAATCAGCAATCTGTGCAGTGCACCGAAGCAGTGGCGCTTAATATTTTCTATCCAAAAAGGGCAGGCCATTTGATTATTATTATCATTCATTCTATTAAGTTTGTTTTTCCAATAACTGGCCCCTAGCCTTCTGCTTTATTGCAAAAGTGGCCCCTAGGCGAAACAAACTTTTGTAAACTTCATCACAAAAGAGGCCAGTCCATGAGCAAATTGAGGGATGGTGATCACAGAGGACAGAAAGGACTGAACACTGTAATAGTTAAGGCTGAAATTGCTATTATATTAAGGTGAAAAAGTTTCTTTTAAAGAGAGTGCTTTTGAGTTATAGCTTTGATTCAAACGGAGTTAACCTGCAAAACTGCTCTTCCTCAGTTTTTATGGGAGCTGTAGTTTTTGTCTTTTCTCACAAAGTAATCGCTGTTTAACATTAGAAAGTGCAAGTCACTATGGTAACTGGGATGCTCTGTGCTTCTGTTCTTGTAAAACTTTTGCAGGAATCCCCAGAAACAGGTCTTTACGTTAGTAAGTTGATGCAAAATCCTGACTGTAATTGTACCTCAGTGCTAAAGTATAGTCATTTCACATAATTTTATATTTTTTGCTTAATATTATACAAGGTTGCCAACAAGCTCTTGTGTTGGCCAAACAAATCTGATGCTAAATAAGAGGAAGCCTCAAAGCCACTCCTTCATGAAAAAAAAAAGTAATATAAGTATAGGCTTTCTGTGCACACAGGACAAAGTCTGAACATCGGGTTTTTTTCCAGAGCCCAAACACACAGTTTGTGGCTTTAGTTGACAGAGGATGCAAACACACACAACTGCAAATCAAAACAACACCAGAGTTTTTCTTCCCTTTGCTCTTCAGTTTAACATCTATGACAAATTTAAATGGCCATAAAAAGAGAAACTTTTAATGTAGTCAAAACAGATCAGGTTCACTTTTGAATGTAATCAAGGTCTTGACAAAACTTGGACTTTACTGGTGTGGTGTTGTAGTAGGATGTGTTATATGCTGACGGTGTTTTCATGTTTTTATTCCTGCTCTTAAATGTAAACTCAGTCCAGTACAACATTAATAGTAACTATGGCCTCATAATTAACCATTAGTTGTATTAACTTCTCTGAGATAATGTCGCCAAAAAATGATCATTTCAGTCTTTCTAAACACAGAATTTTGTGGCAGACCTGTTGAATTGGACTACATTTATCTGTGTAGGTGTACTTGACATGTGGCAGGAGAGTCTGTGTTAAAGGAGGATAAAGTTTGTAAAATGATCACTGCCGTAATACCACTAATAGCAGTAACAATAAAAGGAAGTAGCAAAAGATGATGATGATGGTGTTTATCAACAAAGTGTTTATTCACTGTATATAATCTATCAACAAATGGCCGCAGATCCTTTACACAAAACTCCACTCTTCCCGGAACCTAAGGGCTGAAATCCCTGCAAATTACACTTTTGATGAATTAATTATGCTGCAATCATGCATTATGCATTTGTATTTATCCACCTCATATTTATCAAACAACACCACTGGCTAATTGGTTAATTTTGTTAACAAGGTATAAAAAAGTAAATTTCCTTTTCGATTTTTTGTGTTGTAGGGTGTGTTTATTGTGTTTATCGTGTGGGTTTTTGTTTTTCGGATTTAAATTACACTTTTGTGTAAAGAGGTAAAGAGAGAGTCTGAAACCACAACTGTACAAAAACAAAATCACCAGTTCTCTGTGGATGATACTCAGATACTCTGGTTAGCTTTGGTGTCTCCTCAAGGCTACTGTGAACCGGGCTGCTGAACTGTACAACATTATTTTTGGTGATTGAGGAGTGATGACTCTGACTACCACTGGCGCTAATGTCACAAAAGACCTACTAATACCTGCACAATTAATAGTTTTAGGCTAGTTTTATTGCTATTAGCTTGCATGATAAAATGTTTTAACTACTGATATAATCATTAACATCAAGACGATAGCTTTAGCTAGGTAGTTAGCTAAAAATATATATTGTATTGATTAAATAATGTTTTTGATTTGTCTGAAAACCTTATGTAGCATTTCTACACTCCACAAACACATACACACACACAGATATATGCAGACATCAAATGACCTCACACCTCTCCTCTATCTGCACAACATAAGTGGATCGCATTCATGCAATTAACACGTCTACTCTTTAAGTAAGGACAGTAAGTCTTTCTCAACATGCACTCAACACAGGCACAAGCAGATACACACTCAGGCAGGGATATCTCACATATACACACCCACCCACACACACACACACACACACACACAAACACATACCAAAGTTAATCCAGTAAGCCATGGGAGATCAAGTGAGGCTCATGGAAACTGGGTTACTTACCTTACCTCTCTCTGTCACTCTGGTTGTTACCTAGTAATGTAACTGTGAGTCAAAGAGTCAGAAATCAACAGCAACCCTGTTTTATTTCTGTAGTCTTATGTCGATTATTCAGAAGTCTGATAAGAATGAGTTTCAGACCCTCCACTCAGTGGTCATGAACACATTGGAAGGTTGTGAAGTTAATACAAGTCTTGAGGAAAAACCTGCTGCAGCCTGCAAGATACTGCACTTAGGGAGCGATTCATTTTCCATGACAGTGACCTCAAGTACAAGGCCAGCACTGCACAGCAATGGCTTCAAAACAACAATGTTAATGTCTTAAAGTGGCCAAGTCCAGATCTCAATTTACTGCAACTTCATAGAGCTTAATATGTTTTGCAGAGGAAGGGGGAATATTTTTAGTGATACAGATCTATCTACACAGACTGAAAACTACTTGCCTTCTGAAATGCTTATAAAGTGATGGATATTGATTTTTTTTTTTTTTTTTTTTTTTTTTTAGATTTGTGGTTTTTTTAGAAAATGACAGGTGGAAGAGAGACAGGAAAGGCTGAGGGGAGAGAGAGAGAGGAGGGGGATAACATGCAAACAAGGGCCAGAGCTGGAATCAAATCCAGTGATCGGTCTTCCATTACTTTTGTACCCAGTTTTAACCAGTTTGTAGAGATTTATTTCCCTGAAATTGAGATAAACATCTTTGCTAAGTTTGGAAGGTGTCGGTGGAGAAAAACCCTCAGAGACTTATTACTCGAGCCTGCTGCTGCTCCTCTCAGGTCCACATTTCAGTTTCAGCTCATTGTTTTGGTATTCCAGCCCAGAACTTTCTTCTCTTGTATTGCTCCCACCAGCCACTTTTCTAGACAACAGACAGCTGTGTTTAGCATAAAACAGCTATGATAAAACTGACGTATACTACCTCCCTAACACCTAATACAGGGAGGAAAGAGGCCACAAGTCGGTGACAAAAGTGAAATATTAATCTGCTTACAAACAGATATTTCTCTCAGGAGTTGGTAAATAGCAACTCAGACACATAAATGAACAAGCTTTGGACAGGCTACTCCAAACAAATGTTAATGTTGTTCTACTTGATGCACAAATAGGCAGCTTTTTGCTAATAAGTTTTCCATATCCAATTTAAAAGATGTTGTTATGTCTATGATCTGATTACAACTTGTTTCCCCCGCCAACTGGAACTAGCTGTAAACACAACACTGGTATTAACTTGATTTAGCAAAGCTGTTAGCAAATAGTTGCCTGTCTTCACATGGGATAGTCAGAGCAACATTGGCATTTAATCACACTCATTTTTCTGGACACTTGGTGAATTTAAGTCCAGTGTTTAGTCTCCTGTAACTTTGTTTTGGTCTCCACTAACTCCTGAGGAAATATCTCTTGAACTTGTGATTACCACAGTATATCACGGTGGGTGAGATATACTTTTAATACGACTGCATGTGCTTGGCAGCTGCAGTTGCTAAATACTTTGCATGTTTATTACTTAGTAAAAATAGACAGGATACAATGTGAAAGATGCTTCTCACACATAAATGTGGTATCGAGGTATTTTTACTCTCTCTTGAGTAGAAAATGTAAAAACCTCTTCTATCACTGCACAATCCTTGAGTAGATATGTGTAATATATATGCGTTTGGTATGTGTATGCAGATAAACAACTTTATTCTTTCATTTGATGCAGCAGCTTTGTGTCTGCAGATCTCCACTCTCCTTTGCCTCATTAAACCTGCATGTTGTTTTTGTCACAGTAAAGCATGAAAGCTTCTTCTTCTTCTGTTCAAAACCCTGGAGATGTCAAACAGCTACAGTATGTAAATACACTCCAAAACACAGGCGAAGATATTCCCATGCATAAAGATAAAGAGGCGCAATCAAAGACGTGCAGCACATGCAGGCATGCATAATGTAATATAAATACATATGCACACAAACACAGACTCTGTTGTTAATGCACAATGATGGAAATGTGCTGAGTGTGCAGAGGAGGCTTGACCCAGTGTCTCTGACTCATAATGACTTCAAACACCAGTGCAAGTACAGCACTGTCAGGCATGCATAAATAGGCACAGACACACACCCACCCATTCTGAGAGTTAATGCAGAGCTGTCCGTGATAAGGTTGAGGGGGGGGGGGCGGCTTGTGTTTGCACAGTTTCACCAGCCACTTAATCCCTATCGGCCAGAGAGGAGCGAGAAAACAGAGATATAAAAATATGAGACAGAGAGCCCACTGATGGCTTTAGCAGCCTTATCTCACCAGGTTTTGTTTTGGACACAAACAGTTTATCAGCACTAAACATTCAGGAGAAGGAGTGAGGCAGAAAGAAAAGAGCCTTGGTCATCCTCCAGGGAGCTGCTCTGAGTGGATCCAGACTGTGCTGCTGCAACATGAGAGTGGAAACTATTTCTATCCTCCCCCACTTCTCTTTCTCTCTCTTTCTCTCTCTTTCTCTCTCTCACTCCCTCCCTCTTCCTCTCTCTAACACACACATACAGTTCATTTAGTGTCTCTCACCTCGCCTGCCCTCTCTCTCTCTCGCTTGTTTTCTAGCTCCATCTCTCTCTGCCTTCACTCCCTCGATCTCACCCCGGATCACCTCAAACTCTACCCTCCTTTCCTAAAGTCAACTCTCACGTTTGAGGAGGGAGGGGAGGGAGAGGAAGAAGGGAGGAGACAAGGTAATGAAAAATGGAGGCGGGTGAATGAAGCAGACAAGAGGGAGGAGGAGAGAAGATGAGGGTAGATGAGGTGGGACGACAGAGAGGGGAGGAGAGGAGAGAGAAGAGGACGGGAGGGAGAGAGGAGGAAGGGAAACAGGGACAGTAGAGTTCAGTTCAGTCCAGAGCAGATGAACAGAAGAGAAGCGATGCAGAGAGAGGGGGACGAAAATGTGTTTACGCTAAGATGCCATGGTCAAACAAGATTTATCAAGTGGCGTATACATGCCGAGAAAGAAACATTTATTTTCTTGTTTTGCTTCAATTGAGTTTAGATGCTTTACTCATACTGTTCCTCTAACAATAATATAAACAGAGCAGATTGAACAGAAAATTGAACAGAGGGAAAAAATCTGGATGAAAAAAGAGAGAATGGAGATAGTTTACAGGCAGACTGGCCGTGTATACAGAGTCTAGTCCAACATGAGGCTGCAGGGACTTCTCCAAAGTAGCTGTAACTAACTTATCGAGAGGTGACCTGAGGACAAACTCTATAGCCACGTGCTTCTGTTGGCTGCCGCAGACCCAATCTGTTCTATATGCGATGCGCATGTGTGAGTCACTGCAGTATGGATGAGAGGTGATGCCTCTACACAGGATTCACCTCGCGTGCACTTAGCCTGACAATGCACGACATGGGTTTTTAACCTGATTACAGCAGCTGCAGTTTGTTTATTATGACTCTGACAACCTGAGCGTGGCTGTTTTTTTTTTTTTTTCGCTGATCAAGTTGGACGATCTTGCAAGGTTAAGCATGTGTGTGGCATTTATTTCAGGTTTTATTTTTATCACTTTGATCTGAGTGACTCATGATGTATGCAATCATGGCTGATTGTGCAGCAGACTCTGTGAATATATGGTGGAAGTAATAGTTCGACCTGGACTTCTTTAACCTCGCTGGGCTTCATGACTGGAAGCAGTCGGGTCAAATATATATATATATACACATCTATATGTTTGAAGATGGACAACTCTCTATAGCTGTTTATCTTATCTTTACCTCAGAGGTTTCAAACAGGGGGATGAGCCCTCCTCGGGGGCAAAGAGCAACCAGGGTGCATGGATGGCCAGGGGGAAATTATGAAGTGAATGAAATGACTTTTGTAGGGAAAATAAACAAACACAAGTTACCGTACTGACCTCTGATTCACCCTAGAATGTATCATGTAATGACTTCACTCAGTCGTCTGACTGCTAACTTGGCCTCAATTAGTGTGTACGAATGCATGGATGCATTTCCTGCCCCAAAGGCTGTCAGGTTAGTTACCATGTGTGTGAAACTGTGAAACAACTGTATTTTATGAGGAAAAAAGTTTCTTGAATGTTACTTTGAAAGTTTTACCTTTACTCCTGCTTGAACCAGTTTCCTACACTTTGATTCGCTACATTTGCCAGATACCTTTGTTACAACTGCTCTGCTCTTATTTCTGGGACTGATTATCTGAGGGGGTTTGGACAGAGCACTTTGACTGCAGATGTCAGGATGCAGCTGCCTGGAAGAAAAAGAAGCACCACCTGTCTTTTTTTCCACAATGTGATGATGACAGAGTGAAACCTTGAACAAGAGGTGGCTTCCATCCCTGTCCAAATCTTTCCAAACTTTTAATACCAGAGGCTAAAAAGAACAATAGTTCCATGACATTTTTTTTTTTTTTAAATGGAAGCAAAAGCACTTTTCCTTGATTTTTTAGTACTCTGCTCGGCACAAGATACTACCTCTAAGAAATACATGAAACAATGCAACTAAGCTCATTGCTGTTGACATCAGGTTTCTCACTTTTCATTAATCAGAATAAGGTAAGAGTTGAAAAAAATAAGGATGGTTTTACCTTCCAATGTCGCATATAGTGTCCAAGCCTTTGGAAGTTATCATGTCACAATGTTGTTTCCCCTCATTCATGTCAGCAGGGAAGAGTTTTTGAGTGGATCAGTTCCCGTTGTCACTAACACTCCTGCTGTTATAAGTATTTTTCATGATTACTGCCTCTGCAGTTGAGCCACACTTTTTCAGTTTCAATGCTTTTCACATCTTTGTTTACTGAAAGGACATGTTGTTACAGGTGCGGTTATGTGTGCCCGTCTAATTCTACCTCTGTATTCACTGATTTAAATTATTAACTTCAAAGATGCTTTACCTCTATAGTATCATTGCATTCTTCTGCAAAAAAACGTATGGATAAAACAGCGTGTTACAAATAGTTAGCAGTCTAGTTGTGCTTCTAACAATTTTATCAGTTTTACCAAAGTACTACATGAGGAACGTGATCTACTGGGGAAATTTCCCACCATGAATGCCTTTGGTCTTAGTGCATACAATTCCGCCTTCACGCTGCCATCTCTCAGACTACTTGACCTTCTGTATATAAACAGAGGAGGAGGATGACGCTGTTGTTCGGTTGTTGTTGCTCCACAATTTCTGGAAAACGATCCCTGCCTGAAATAATTTCCAAATTTGAAGATCATCATGTTTGGTCTTTGGTTAAGGATCCTTTTTTTTTTCATTTTTGGGTCAAAACATTTGTTATGACGCAACTGAAGTTTGTTTGTAGTAAGCAGATCCGTTACAACTGACAACTGATGTTTGTTTGTCACTAAAGCACCAAACCACACAAAATACCAATTTCTACATAATGATGCTTTAATGCTACGTGATCATTCCCTGTCACAGGAAACAGATGAGAACGCACACATAGTGATGCATTCCCGTAGGCTTTTGTAGACAAGAAGCTGACACACAGCAGGAATGTGTTATGTTGTGCCTTGTTACACAGGTGGTGTTGTATCACCACCTGTACAGGCAAGGCTTCACCAAAACCTGCCAACCACACTGTGATGACAAGGCCTCAGGATACAGCACTTGGTTGTTGGTCTTGGAGAAATATTTCCAGTTTGTAGCTCTCTTAAACCAAACATTCAGAATGATGTCCATAAATGCATCCAGTCTTATGTAAAGCTGTCCCACACATCCTTATTCCAGCTTTGTACCTGATATTCGGACAAAGAAAGGAAACCCGTGCACCTATTCCCCTAAATGTTTAACTATTCCAATAAGCATATGCTCTTTCAGCTTGGGGTTATATGATACTGGGACTTCTTCGGTGTTGTCCCTCAAAGCCATCTGCTACAAAAGCATGTTTCCCACATCCTACATGTTGTGAAGTGTGTGTACCTCCTGTTAAGAAAGGTGAGAAATGTTTGAAGTGGTGATTAAAACCACTTTCACACACAAACATTGTGTTTGACACGTCAAAATGAAGCCCGCGTTTAACTTGTGGGTAACCAATCACACCAGATTGCTGTTACATGTTTGTCACAAGTTGTAAATAGTTGAAGGAATTTAGTGCTTAACAGAAGAATGTGAAAATTGAAAAATAGAGTTAGATTGTAATCTTATTGAAATGCATCCCCATACCTCCATGTGACATTTCAGGTGCTAACCTTTAGAAAGCATTTTCTAGTGTGTGAATTCTGTTAATAAAAGGTTGTAATGTTCACACAAGGCCGGCATCTATTGAACATCATTCCACAAACATAAACTGAGTCCTTAACATTGGTCTCTGCCACATTTCTGATGCAGATTCAAAGTGATGGTGCAAGCAAATTGCCCTGACTTTATAGGATTCCTTTTCTTTATTTAGCATCCTTATGAAATGTTGATGCAACAACTCACATTCCCTGCTATGTGAGCAGTGTAGAGTGGGAGTGGTGGGATTTGGCCCACAGCGCTGAGTGGCTTTACTGAAAGTCACCGCATCATCATTGTTCCCTCTCCAAAAAAAAAAAAGAAAAAGAAATCAGTGCATCCCAAAAGAGCAGCACGTGCTAAAGGCCTTAAGGGCAGTATTCACCTTGTTATGGAGCACACTGTTAACATGACAGCGTTCAAAATAAAGGTTTCAAAGGAGATAAAGAAAAAAGGCAAAGTGAAAACCAAAAATCTAGATGTTTGAAAAATCAAGTTGGTGTTCTGAATGTCCACTTTCATGAGAAACATCTTAAGATTTCTTTAAGGGTTAATTTTTCTGCCACATTTTAAACGGTTTACAGACAACAGAGACATTCACTTTGCAATACAAAGGCAGCAAGAACCACAAATGGGGGCTTTGTCAGTGGGAGCAACAGATGGCATGGCATTTCTGGAGGTGGCTGTGGACACGTTTAATTGACATGACAGAAATTCTAAAGCTGCTTTTGGATAATGACGCAGTGGAAATGAGGCCTTGCCAGGCTATTCATTCAGCTAATAGCTGATCAGGCACTGACCAAAAATATCAGAAATGAGCAACTTGTACAAACTGTTGGGCATTTTCAAAACAGGAGACTATGATCATTCTTGTGTCTCATTTTTGTCACACTAAGGATGTCAGTCAGTTGAGCGCTTTTGTTCTGAGTGAAATATCTAAAGAACTGAACAATCCTGAAGACATTTATGGTATCCAGAGTACCAATCTTTAAAAATATGTTGATCCCTTTATTTTCACCCACCACCATCAGCAGGAGTTTTCACCTGCAGTGAGATATCTTAACATCTATTAGATGGTTTCATGCACATAAATATTGTTTTTAACATACAGAAGTTCATTTTTTTCCCAGATGATGTGTCCTAATGGTTTTGGTGAATTTCCGTTGGCATCATCATGAAATTACCATTTAAAAGGTACAAAGTTCTGACAGAAATGAGATGGGGGGGTCAATATTTTCAGTCTAAACATTTGCTGCCCCTAACAAGTGAAATGCCATTAATAAAAAGGCCTTTTCAGGTTCACAGCTATGTTTAAGGTGTCTTCCATCTAGAACATGTTATATGTTTTAATGTTAAATCATGCAAATGATGCAATGTTTAAAAACAACATTGCTTTTCTCATGCTAAACAAAGATAGGGAATGCTGCAAATGTCATACCAGCTAAATGTCTGTTTGTTAGCATCTTTTTTTATGAAATTTTTGAAAACATACTGTGAAACTGTGCCTAAATACAGCCCAACAGAGCTGCTAGTGAATGTTATTCAGTCATTTCTGGTTTCAAGGAAATGTATGTAAAGAAATAAAGCCCATGTCTGTCACTCTGTTTCTCTGCTGTGTTCTTCTGTGAACCCATAAGCTTTTCAATTGACTTTGTTATTTCAAGTCAAACCTTCCCTCTTTTTTATCATTTCTCTTATTCCTTCTTTAAAATGAGCTGTTTTTAGGCACTGCACTACATCCTTCCAGTGCCACTGCTCTATTTGGAGTAGAGCAGATAAGTGTGTGCATGTGTGTGTGTGTATGTATGTGGGCGTGGTCGCTGCCGCCTCATACCCACATACCCCTTTCATATTCACATACTCAGCAGTCAGCCCCCGTGTGCCTGTCTGCCTGACTGTCTGTCTGGAAAAAAGGGCTGTTTCCACGGCGACTCGTCTCCATGACGACAGCCACCCCATTCCACATCCCCACTCCTGTTAAGTCTCTTGCCTCCATAATCCACCCCCCCCCAATTCCCGACTCCAGTCTGTCATCTCACCCCATTCACACCCCACCAGGCCCCATCATCTCGCTCTTTCTTTCACACTCTCACCCTGTATGTCTCTCTCTCTCTCTCAATCCGGTCTCCATGTCTCTCTCTCAAACCTCAAGAGAGAAAAAGTGAGGAAGATAAAGGGGGATCATTCCCAACATGAGCCTCTCTGTCTCGGATCCCTGAAAGTAATGAGAGTGGCCGCGAGCAACCAGAGGGGGCAGAGATGGATCGCAGGCTGAGGTGATAGGTTGGATGGATGGATAGAAAGATGGAGGTATGGTTGGGTGGAGGCTGTAATCCTCTGCACACAACTGCAATGGTGACCCTGTTTCCTCATCCCCCAAACAGCCAGGGGAAGGTGGGTTTCGTGCCATAAAACACACACACACACACACACACACACACACAGTGAGAGATGGCAGCGTGACTGTAGCTGCAGGGCATACATCTGGTGGAACTGTGGGCCAGTGGACACGTGTTGGCTAGGGGAAGATGAATCAGGTCGCACAACACCGCCTAATGATCTCTGAGGGAATGAGAGGGGAGCAAATATCCTTCATGTCAGTGTCATTAACCTGGGGATTGGCTGGGTGTGTGTGTGTGTGTGTGTGCATGTATCTAGTGGGGGTTACCGCAACTAATCATCAGGCTCAGGTGTGACACCCCACTTCCCCACCCATTGCACACACACACACAGGGAACCATGGGATTTTCCTCCCCTCTGCCAGATGATGAGAGCAGATAGAGAGAAAAGTAGGCCAAACAAACAACCGTCGCTGCTGACTACCGTTACATCACAGACAGAGCAAAAACAAAACACAAACAGGAGCACATGCATTCACATGCACATGCAGGCATAACACACAGACGGAATGGGATATCCTGTTTTTGTTTTGCTTGCAAATGAAAAGCATTAAAAAAAGCTAAATTATAGGGTGAGAATTGACTAAATATGACAACTCTCTGGCTGCAAAAGCAACTTTCCACGAAGTCTTGATAAGGGAGCATTTTTATAAAAGTCGCTCTGGACCATCATCTTCTGTCGTCCCATTCTTCATCCGTCTGCATTACATATTTTTATCCAAAGACAACAGTGTTTTCCAAGAAACAACAGCATGTGAGAGAGAAAGACCAGGGAGTCATGGAAAGAACAACATTGGGTTGTGTATTAAAACTATCAAAAATTATTAGCCTCAGGGAATGGCTGGCCTGTGTGTGTGTGTGTGAGAGAGAGAGTTTGGTAAAATGATTGTGCCTGCACTTACTTAAGTGTGTGTTGAGCAATACTGAGTGCATGCACTGCCATGTTGGATAAGACCATAGGTGGATTAACCTGCTAGGAGGCCCTGGAGCAAAAGATCGCTGTTGTGCTAACAAACTGTCACCACATCCCAACACTGCACATTTCCCTCTTTAAGCAGTGAGTATCCTGACACTGCCAAGTTTTTATTTAATATAGTTCAAAAACAGCACACTTTCAAGGGCAGCTCAACTGAGACCCACTTTTTCCAGACTTACAAACCACAACTCTGATTTGAATAGATCTGGTTTTATGCTCATCGATATTTGTTTCTCTGGTTAGCATAACATGTTAACTATTCAGACCTCTGTGGGTTAGACTAAGAATAGGGACCTTATATTCTGTGCCGGAGCAGGAACAACTGTGACAGGAAACTGTTGACAAGGAGAGCAGCAAGTGTGCACAAGATCTGGTTGTTTTGAGTTAATTTACACAAATTTTCATGTTCAACTGGCATTTTTCATCGACTTGTGTTACAAATCTTGATCCTGCAATAACAGATTTAAATTTTCAGCCAGTTGGGAGCAGCAGAAACAGATTGTAACCAAAAAACTAGCACACTATCATCTTCTTAAGTTAACATTATGATGGTAAACAGTTGCTATTTTACACATTCAGCATTTATGACGCAACATTAGCACTCATTTCGGTTGTTTTAGATCACTTTCATACATACACAACTCTCATTCAAGACGTTTTCTGTATATATCAGTATAAACCCCTTGAGATACATCAACTTATTTTCAAGGTGCTACTGAGAAACCAGTTTTCATGTTTATCATCTGTTTCTTCAGTCCACACTTTCACCGATGACCAAGACTATGGTTTAAAGCATACCTGTGTAAGTGACCTGCATGATTCACAGATGCGTCTACGTCAAAGGAAGATTTTGACACAATACCCTCCAACAAGAAAGAGCCATGCTAGGCTAATAATGTTTGACTTGGCTTAGGTGATATTGTATTGTGATCCTGGGTCCTGAGGCGGTTCCCTGTTTGCTAATCCAGCCTGGGGTTACCTGTATTTCTACATACCTCAAAAGACTGTTAGTCCCTGTTTATATTTGCTATGAATACATGTGTCAAGAATGGTGTGTGTGCCAGAGAGTGTGTGCATATGTGCTGATTGTTTCTAGCTTTTGATTGCAGTCCATGTGTGAGTTTCTGTATAGTGCAGTAACTGTTTGGAGTAAGCTCCTGCATAATCCTGGGAGTGTTTGTGTGTTTGACAAATGCAGGTTTCTGTGTGTACAAAAAAGCGTGCGTTTCAACCGGGTCACCTAAGGTAGCAGACAGAGCAGTCTGCTAGTCTCTGCAGTGTGAATCATCCTCAGGCCTGTTCCCCATAATCTCCTCTGCTCGTGTCCAAGCAATAGCTCTGTTTACATAATTACTTTCCTGAATACATTAATGCCTGCCTCTTATTCTTATTGTGCAGTCATCCGGGCCTTTCTTGCCTCACGCTACCTGCAGCGTCTGCTAATGATGGACTAAACTTGTTTGTTAATGCGACCAGGTATGATTGTCATCTGAATTAGCAGCAAGAAGTAAATGATTATAAGCGAACACTTTGTCAACAGCCCAGAGTTCCCGTAATGCCCTCCTGATGTGCATTTATGAAAATGATTAGCAGTTTCTCACATTGCTTACCTTTCACACAAAACCTCACTGACTGACACACACACACACACACACACACAGTAAGCCTGGCCTTGTTCTGTCTGACTTTGCAGTGACAAAGTACCAAGTGGGAAAGGTTGAAGTTTCCTGTCTCTGAGGTTGGTGGCAGTGCCGCGCCAACATCCTGGAATTCACACCACTCACACTCCTGCATACACACACGGTGACAGATGTAAACAGTTTTATATGCACTTGACAGCTGGTCACATAACCCCCAGTGACCTGGCAGCTGTAAAAACTTCAAAAGGGCAAGTATACTGTCTTAATGCATGGCTTAACTGTCAGCTGGGTTGGTAGTTAAATTCCAGGCTGTCTGTGGAGGGGAAATGGCTGTTTTTTCCACCTTACGTTCATTATTGATGCTGCAGCAACTGGCCAATCAGAGGCGACCAGCAAACAGCGCCAGGGTGCCAGGGTGGGGAGCGCAGAGCATGCTGGGAGGAAATGGGGGGCATTGTGGGATGGATGTTCTGGCAGGGTGGAGGGTTGTCGGTGCCCTGTACCGACCCTGTCCCCTGCTGAGGAACGCAGGTTAGGGATTAGGATTGATGGATTGGGGTGGAGGGAGGTGGAGGAGTCCTGCTGAGGCAGAGAGAGGGAGGATAAAGGAAACAGCTGGGACGAGCGAGGTGGAGGTGGGGGAGGAAAGGGAGACATGCCAGCGTTTTGTTCAAACTTCCTGGAGAGGCAAACACAAACAAACAGCATCGGACAGCTCAAGGGGGAGTGAGGGAGAGAACAGAGAGGAGAGGTGAGGAGGAGAGGGAAAGAATGATCTGACCCACAAATGACAGAAAAGAGCAGAAGGGAGAAAATAGGCAGATAAAAGGACAAACTCAGTCCTCTTAAAAATCTGACATACAGTCGGCCACACAATGTTTTCATGCTGTAAAATGATGCAATTTAATTAAGTGTTTATCCTACAGCCGGTGCTGGTCTGTTTACACAACACTCTAAAATCAAGGGCCTTTTACTCATTTGTTCCAGAGCTTTGGACCATCCCACACGGTCTCCATCAGCAGATGGAGTTTGTGTAGTTGCATCATCTTAGTCCAAGGCTTCTGATTGAGTGAACAAGTAAACCCTGTGTTAAGACTGTTTCTGTTAGTGCATCCAAGGTCAAGAGTGAATCGTCAACTCAGCAGAGCTTTAACATAAAAACATCCATAATAGGCTCAAGGTTCAAGGAATCTTTATTCAAGGGCTCAGAGATGTTTCAAAATTCACATACTTTTCATTAAAGTACTGGTTGTTGATATTTGTATGATTGTATTTTATTGTATATTTTGTATATTTTAAATTCCAACAATATGACACTTTGGATGACTTATTAATAAGCTTGTTTTTTCTGCAAACCTTTTTGTAATGTAAAGATAAACTGCTAAAATATTTAATTTGTCTCAATACAAATGGTTGTAAAAGAACTTAATACTAAATTAAAGGGGCAAACATTAAAAAGAAAGTATTTTTGTGAGTTTTATTTATCTAGTGAATTTTTACAAAAGAGTCCTGCTCCAATTCCCAGGAAAGAAAGCATTGTGAAAGTCCTTTTCACAGTCATACATTCACTCCTGAAAGCTGCTCAGTGCAGTCACAGCCTGATGTGACAGCCAGTAAGCAGCTCCACAAGAGAGGCTGAATTTCAGGGCCTTGCTCAAGGGGACCTCAGTGGTTTTGATGGATGAAAGAAAGCATTGCTCTTTCACTGTCCCTGTCGATTTTTCTTTCATTTCAGTACTTAAAAAAAGAGAGACACAATACTCAGCCATAAACAGGATATGTGACATTTCAACTGAAAACCCAACATGAATCAGTATGTTTGGTGCAATGTCATAATATTCCCAGTTTACTTAACTTCCCATTTCTCAAAATCCCCAGGATCACATCATCATGCTCTTATGTGTAAAAAGGTGGTAAAAGCTCATATTTGTCACTTTTATCAAACGAATTAAACAAATGATCAAATAATAACATTTTGGTTAATCATTTTATTTAATGATTAATCCATTAATCCATTAATCTCTTCAGAACTAATACATTCATTTACATATGACGCGTTGTCTAAATCATAAAGGAGGCAAAGAGAAGAGAGGAGGAATGAACGGAGGGACAGAAAAATGAGGGATGACAGAGACGCAGGGGGCTGCGGAGGTCAGGGAGTTTGTTTAAGGCCACGGTGGTGTCATAACACACAGGATCCTTTACCGTTACAGAAAGACAGATTGGATTAGACAGAATCAAGTTAGCCCTCTTCCTCAACCTTTCCTCAAGCACATTTAGACCAACAAATAACCTCTGCTTCTCGGAAAATAAAACCATCAGAGTGAAAGCGAAGCGTCATTTTAGTGTTTTATCCACAACTGAGCCGGTGGGAAGGTTTATTTGTGGGTGAAGGCTTGTTTTCATCATGCCCGTCTATTGTTTTATTTTTTTCTTTTTCTTTTTTTTTTTCCTTTGGTACATGCTGATGAGGCTGCATTTTACTTGATTAACTCTGTCTCCTTGGTTCTCACGCGTGCACCGGTTGACTTGTGCAGATTAAACCCACATCGTGTCAACAGGGTTAGGCTGCATGCTTATATATCCATTTAACCGCTAGCCACCGGCTGAATAACAGTGACTCATCCCCAGCTTCCCTCCATCACTCCCTCCCCTCTCCCCCCCAAAGCCAGACTGATCAGGCTAAATCCAAGACTCATCAGTTGGATGCCCCGGATTCATCCCCTGGGATAAATATATACAATGTGTTTAACAGCTTAACGGGCCTATGCGTGTGCATACACATACACACATAAACACACGCTCGCGGACGTCTGTGTGTACATTTAGCAGGGCTGGCTGGAGACAGTGAGAGATGGTAAACAAGGCAGAGAACAAACTGACCTCCATCCGTGCTCTTTCTTTCTGCAGTCCCCTTTTACTGCTTGTGCCCTGACCCCAATTAGTAATATAAAAGCCTATAAATCAGGTAAAACCATAATGGCTCAGTACTAAAAAGGCCTGTGCTCATTTGTTTGCCAGGAACATGTTTAAGCTTGTATGGTAAGTAAATGAGACTGCCATCCAACTGCAATAGCTACATAAGCATACGTCAGTTTTTGTCATGGACAAACATAAATTTCAGAGCACACGTAAGCTGTTGTCTTCTCCTACAGCTCTGTACATTGTATTCGTGTCAGGGCTTTTTCTTAGAGGTAGAAGGAATATTTGTATTAGTAATAGTTCTAACAAATGTGAATTGTACATCTACACTGCAGAGTCTAATCATGGTTGCCCATTGGTCCAGAGCAATCACATGTTTGCAGACAGATTGCTTGTGCTGTAAGTCATCAATCCAATCAAGCCAGTGTTCAATGAAAAGATTTTCAATCTACAGTTTTGATAATCATTGGCTTGAATTCCTTTCCACAGCTCCATGTCTGCTGTTTATTCTCATGATCACCTAAATGTCAAAACTGCCTTTGTGAGGGAGAGAAAAACGCAGAGGTAACAGAGGTCATGATGCTGTAACCAGGCCTGGAATTTTATTATTTTGGGGGCAAGGCAACTTGGCCCACAGAGAGGCCATTTAGGGCACAAAGGCCTCATGTAAGGGCATCGAGGCCTTGATTAAAAAAGCAGAATGTCATTCAGAATGTTGTTGATTTATCATTTTCACAATTTTGACATCTTCTGGCTGAACACATATAAAAGAAGACTAAAATTATTTACTTCCAGCTCATCCTAGTCATGCTTGCTAATTTAACTGTCGGTCACATAAAGTCCCGTCTAGGTGAGTCACTAAAACAGTTTTGATCTGAAGTCTTAGTGAGTCAAAATTGTCATTTCCAAAAAAATAAAGTTAATGATTTTAAAATAACCATCAAAATGAACCCTGTGGATTGAAAAGTTAAGTTTGCCTGCATATGAGCCAGCACATCAGTAATCTAGCAATTAGACAGTCCTGTGTCTCTTGAGAGTTTAAAACAAGCTTTACTAATTTTCTTCAGTGATTATATTTTGGAGAAAAAATATATTTTTGGCCCAATTTGACAACGTAAGTAACCAGTTACTCTGCAGAATCAAATAATAAATAAAAATAATAAAATAAAACAATAAAAATGATGTTTTATAGGTCAGACAAACCAAAAAAGATCCATCTTCACCTGCTGCAAATTTAAGATAAAGTGATGTACAACTAAATCAATTACTAATTATAATCCAGTACACTGTAAAAAAAAGGATCTGATCAATAAGTCACAGTCACTTCTTTCTGTAATTTAGTTCTGCTTAACAAAACGATTTATGCAATTTCAACTTAATTTCTTGATTTATCAATTTACCAGTCAGTTTAATGAAATAAAAATTTTTATAATGCCTAGATAACTTAACAGTAGAGTTGCAATGGTTGCCTGATCCAGAAATGTCCTGGACATCTTCACAACAGTTTTTGTGATAGAAACATAAATGCGCGATGTAAATAGTTTGGGACATTTGGTCTAAAAAAATCGTGTGATACAAGGATATAGGATTTTTTTAAAATTGCGGCAGGTAGTGCATTCACCTGCAATTTGGCAGCTCTATTAAAGTTTGTAAGGTACCGGTGCAGTTTGGTGTTAAGTTTTCGGCAACAAAGAGAGGTTGTGTGTGTGAATGTCGAAGTTTCAGTAACTAGCCGTGGCCCTGCTAACTTTATGCCTGTATAGCTAAATATAGTGTCAGCTTTTTGCTTCCCTGCTATGCTGTGACTGGATTGCCTGTGTGAATATGGTGGATTGAAGGATATTTGACGTTTTAAAATGAAGTACCTGTGTTTTTTCCTTCCAAACAGCATATTCCGCACATGTTGGTTTGTGTCTAGCTCGTGCCAATCCTGCCACTTTGAAGGACAACGGGATTAGGTAAATGGTGCCATCCTGGCTGCTTTATTAGTGTCAGTCATGTTAACCTTAAATTGATAGGGTGTTTTCATCAGGTGTTATTTCACTGTAGAGCTACAGGCAAGTGGTGTTTGCAGCAGTATCAAGGTAAAAAAGTTTTGGAGTTTTAATGTATTATACATGTTATGTTAAGTCGTGTTATGGCTAGCTGGCGTCTAAACGAGTTCATCTCACTCAGTGGTGTTGACTATTAACTGGCGTTTTTGTCATGTTGGCGCTGATGTTACACAACGCTCCAGTTCAGTTCCATATGCTCTATTCATATGTGTGACATTTTATTCTGTCATGTTTTTACTTTTGTCATACAAACTGATATAAAGTTTGCTACAGCATGTTGTGGTCCTGTTCTGTGTTGTAGGTGCAGAAGGTTCAGTCAGTGAAGTTTGGCTGCAACAGTGGATAAAGTGGAGCTGTAAGTTTTGCAGTTTTGCCTCTTACAATGAAAAAACAACCGTAAACCATTACAAAAACAGTCATGGACACGGAAGTTGGGGTTTCACCTGCATTTACAGACATCTTTCGATTGAAAACACTCCCAAAAGCATTGAGGAGCTGAATTAGGTGTTAAGAACAAACCTTGGCCTGAGAGGTGAATTCATTTTACAGTTTGAGAGTCCTGAGAGGCAACACTATGAGAGCGAAGCCAGAGCACTTGTGGAGAAACATCCCTGTCTGAAGGAATCAGGGTCTGACAAGGGCTGGTACTCATGGTTTCACAGTCTGAAATTCAAGCTTGGAAACTATTGGCAGAAGTTAGGTGCTGCAGGATGCCCTGAGGTGGTAATCAACAAAAGAAAGGGAGGCGAAGTGAAGTGGAAACATGTAAAAAAGTCAAAGAAGGGTGAGGTCAACTGCTGTCTGGATCCACCAGAAGGACACAGTCTTGAAAGCATGGAGGAGAAGCATAAGATGATGAAGATGGAAATGCTGAAAAAAGAACTTCATCACCAACTTGTAGAAGATCTGATGACTGCTACATTTTACCAGAGCAGAAAAGAGATTATTGGGGATGAGCCACTCATCACAGAGGTGATGTCCAGATGGCAAGCTCTGTTACATGACAGGCAGGTAGTTCTTCCCACCATTGTACCATTGTACAGCTATTTCACAGAAGTATCGGAAGCATGTTGTGTGTCAGACACTGTGTACTGTGGCCTACTCTGAAATGTTTGGTTTGACTAAGGGTTGCATGACTTTGGAAAATATCCGATTGAGATTATTTGGACTTATATTGCGAATGCAGTATGTTTTTAGATATGAGAGGGAATAACAATTTATCAATGTTTTCACATTTTCATAGAAAAATATTAGAATGATTATGGTGTTATTTGTAGAGGTATCTGACATAAACAAAGATGTTTTCTTAAGTCTGTACAATATAATGTGTGGGCCAGGACAACACTGTAGTGCTGTATTTGAATTCAGTTGTTTTTTGAGACACACATTTCTGCTTGAACAAATATTGTACCTTGTGTAATCTAAAGATAATAAAAAAAAGATTTTCTTTCTGTCTGTATCTTCTCAGATTAAGGCAGAGTTTAAACAGATGGTTACCACAGACCTTCTGGAATCTTTTCTGGATGGACTTATTGATCTGGTCCCAAGACTGCTGGAGATGTACAAAGCAGCAGCCAGATGTGGAAAGAAGCAGGCACTCAAAGATATTTTGGACTGCCTTAAAAAAAGATGTAAATGGGGGAGCTGATGACAATATTATTAGGGACCATTCGTTATGTTTGCTAAAACATCCTCATCTGTTGTCAGTTATGCTGTGAATGGGAATCACAAAGGAATATATTTTTATTATTATTTTGTTTCATGAAAATGGCAACTTGCTGTTGTTTCTGCTTTGGATGGAACCATGAAGGGGATGCAAGTTGGTCTACTGATAGGCTATGAAGATACTCAACAGAATGCCTTTCCACGCAAGATTTTTGACTTGGCAGTTGTTGTCGAGGAGACCGTTGTGCTGCATACGCTGAAAGGTGTGATGTGCAGCTTTGCCTTGCTTATGGGAATCATCTACTGTGTGAATCTTGAGTATCCACAAGTCATGAAGTATTCCTTCGAGTTTTTTCAGAGAGTGGTGATGAAAATCAAACCAGACCAAGCCTCTGTGTGAGTACACAGATTGAGAAACAAAATTAGGTACAAACTGTTGTAACTGTAAATGTAACACCTGTCTTCCTGATTATTTTTTACTTGAAAGTCTTCTGTGGAAAGAGTTAAGGACCTTGCTCAGATTTTTTTGTTTAAGCACAACCTTAAGTTTTGTACTGTACTTGTGCAGAGGACCATCACTGTCGTAGAATTTCAGAGCATGTGGAACATGGTAGAGGTAAAACACTGATATTGCCCTACCTATTGCCCTACTGATCGGTCAGTCTCACGGTGTGACAACTTCCGCCCTCCCACCAGTAGCTCGCAAGAAGGGAGATTAGACTGCGGGGGAAGCTGGTAGCAAGCTAAGTGCTAAGCTAACACACAAACGTCGACAAACAGGTATGTTTTGCGTAACTCTTCCGTGTTATTTATGCGATCAAGGTTACACTTGTCGTTCTTCCAGTGTTTTTCCCTACCATTAGGGATCACATTATCAGACCTTAACACTCATAATTTAGACCTAAAAGCTTAGCGCTATGCGCTCGTCATAAGTGACCGACGACCTCTTTACTACCAGACTTCAGTGACAGTTTGCTTAATTTCACAGATATCGGCCTCTTTCTAAATAAAGATGTTGCATCAATTGTAGACATTGTATTTTTCACTGTTGCTAGTACCAGAAAGTGCATCAGTAAGTAGGTTACGAAGGTAGCTGTGATAATGGCAGTTTTCACTCATGGAGAATAATTTTCCTTGTCTTCACAGGAGGATGGAGACCCATCCTGATGGACCACAGGCTCAGGTAGGCCTTTGCTTCCTCAATTTCATGTACAGTTTCTCACAATATTGTCATGGTGGGGGGTTAGGAAATTTAAAAAAAAAAAATCTTCTCTGCATTGTTGCCCAGTAGTATGACAGAAAAGTAAACATTTTTGTCATATTTTAGGCTCTTATACATATTTTGTGACAAGTGTGCATTTTAGGAAAAAATCCTGTGTGAATGACAGCTTGCACAACATTTTCATACAATCCTCTCCCTCTTTCTTTGTTCAAGAGTGGAACGACTATGGGGAGACCTTTGGAGTGTAACATGTCAGTACTACAATGTACTCCACAGTTCGGAGGAAGAGCGAGTTATTAAACTACCCAATTCTTTCCACCTCTACTGTATTGGATATGTCTTCATACCACGACTCCAATCAGATCTGCATCACTTTACAGAGAGCTGGAACTGCCACCCCTAGCGCACTGAGGGCAATCTGACGCCCAATCAACTCTGGATGATAGGGATGTTGCAAGCACTAGGGCCAGAGCTAGACCTGATAGAGGTATATACAAAATCATTAAAGTAATTGGTCCAAAGGTTCAGATGGGAAGTCAAAACTACAAGAAATGCAAAAGGCAAAAACAAGAAATGTAAACGTAACTTCTGGAAAGGCATTTCCAAATTGATTTTTTGTTTTCAAATCCATTCCTTTTGGGTGCATTTATAATGAAACAAAATTAGCTCCATAAAATGGCAAGTGGTATTAATGTGGTCAAAGTTAGTCGAACTCATAATCATTAGTAAAAAGCACAGATGTATTGTTTCTTACACAAGATAAAGCAAGTTTTCTTGAATTGCAAATGTAACATATTAAGTTGTTTACACTCAGAGTATCAAGTTTAAACAACACATGATAATTAAACAACTTGTATAAGTTAACTTTGTGAGTTGAAACAAGGTATATCTTGATGATGAGTTAACTCAGAAGACTGACAACCATGAGCTGTCAGGTCACAAGAGGGTCAGAGAAAGTGATGCAGGTCCATCCACCTCCAGCAGCAGCCAGGGTTTCTCTTACAACATGCATGACAGGAGACCCCCATCCCAGCATGCCGACTTCTCCAGAAGCAGCCAGACACAGAGCTGCACTGGAAAGAGAAAGATGGCTGACAGTGAAGATGTG
>JAQNCA010000009.1:4495870-4534253 GCA_029783725.1 Acanthurus tractus
GCTTGCAAGCTTGCACCCTGACTGTGAGTCATGCTCAGTATGAGCCTAAAAGACCTGCTCACCATAACAAAGTGTGGCATGAAATGTGTCAGGGAAGAAGGTTTTAACCCTCTTCAACAGCCTTAGCAGACCAGAAAGCTTCAATCCAGGACCCTGCACTCTGACCCAGACCACAGAATGCAGTCAAGGCAGGTATCCAGAGGATGATTGGTGAAGAAGGAAATGTGAGTGAATCCTCATCTGTCAAAGTGACAAATCTAGATGACACAGGTAGGCTGATCTGCTTTGGTCACATCCTTATTAATAAGTTTGTAAAAGAGAATTTAAGCTTGAAGAAGTTGCTCATAGATCAATTTTATCTCTGTGTTTTTTCAGTCAGCTAACCTTCTGTTTATCATGTTACAGAAAAAGCAGCAGAACTAAGAAGAAAGCTGCCAAGTTGATAATGTGTGACATAAAAAATGATCATGTGCCAGATACAAGAGGAGGAGGTATGAAGACAAGAGGAGGCGACATGCCACATCAGTGCGAGGACAAAACATTATAATTAGGACCAGTGAACATTATCATATTATAAATATACTGTGGTCATGTGTAACATTGAACAGCCTCTCACACCATCAGGACTCTTACTTGCTTGAGATTTTTACAATAAATAATTGAGCTGAATTCTTCTGATTCTAATGTGCATTATTATCTTAGAGTAATGTTTCAAAAAAATATTTTGTATCTGTGCAACAAATTCCTATGGAACGGTAAACGACCCAGATTGAACTTGAAAAAGCTGGTGACCGGTAGATGAAGGTGGACTGGGGGTCCCAAAGTTGCTATTTTATCATTATGCATTGAGCCTTTGACACATGGCGTACTGGGCTCTACCTCCTGAGAGAGCCCCCCCATGGTTTAGTCTTGAGGGCTCTTTGTGTAGCCTGCTCCCCCCTATGCATTATACCACCACTAAGCTTTCATCAGGGACACAGACCCATCCTATTATCTCACACTTTAAATGGGTATGTAAAAGAATGGCTTTCATGTTCAACTTTAATGCTCACCTCCACACTGCAGCTTCCATATGGCTCAACCCTAAGCTCTGCATAGGGAAATCACCATTTTTCATTTGGCCATTTTTCAGATCATGGGTTGAGAGGGGTATCCTGGTCCTTTGGGATCTATGCACAGGGGACACGTTTAAGTCTTTTTCTGATCTTAAGGCACAATTTCATCCGCCCCAGCAGCAGCTCTGAAAGTATTTACAGCTCAGACACCTGTTGCTACATACCTTTGGATCTCTTCCAACCCCTGCCCCTACTGCAAGCTTCCTCACACAAATTTTGAAAATCTTTGGTAAGGGACATGAAGCCTCATTGTATTATTCAATGCTCTTAAAATGCTCAGACAAAGGTGCATCTTCCCTTAGACTGACTTGGGAAGCAGACCTCAATGTATCAATCACAGAGAGGGAATGGAGTGGGATCTTACAAAACTTGAAAAAGACTAGTTTAGTCCAGACAACTCAGGACTGGACAAGTCCAATTCAAGATCCCGAATAGAGTCTATTAGACCCCCTCCATGCTACATAGAGTCAAGTTAACACACAGCCCAGAGTGTTGGAGATGCCAAAATGGGGAAGGCACACTGACTCACATGTTGTAGTGCTGCCATAAATTACAAGATTTCTGGTCTGAGGTTCACAAAATTATTACAAAAATTATAGGGAGTGATGGGCCCTTCTCCCAGTGGCTATTTATTTTTGGGGGACCCATCCCTACGTGAAGACCTCCCATCCCATGATGCAGAATGGGTACAGACTGCATTGATGCTGGGGCATAAACTTATTATTTAAGAATGACTTGTATATTATTCCATCATTATTAACACTGTGTCCGGTATCGCTTATTTGTTTGTTTTGTTTTCTGTTTGTTTGTTTAATTTTATTTGATATAAAAATTTATTTGGCGACATCACATAAAGGCTAAGATACAAGATAAAAGCTGGTTCCCACCAGTGCGATGCGAAAATGCGGTGCAGCAATGTGGATAATCCATATGCTTTTTTTGTTCTGCATGTCAACCATTCGTACAGAGTTTCAGTTTCGTCCCCACAAAAAAAAAACATGAGGAGAAAAGAAAATGAGGGAACATAGCGGAAAATATATCAAAACACAGTACATAAACTTGATAATCGAGCTAAGCATTTTAAATTAATCATTTATTCAACAATACAGCATTTTTCTTTTTTTAACAAAATTGAGTAATTGAAAAAAACATGTGAATACCAATGTATGCCAATACATTTGTGGGAACATATATAAGTACACTTTTTGATTACATTTGGATGAATAAGGCCTAGTAAGTTCATTATGGACCCAGAATTTGTCATCAAATTTAAAATTTGCAAGTAAACATCAGCATGACCATATTCATGTTCTTTTATTTTATGTAATGACATCAGCTGAGACAAAAGATCTCTTTCCTTTGTTGTTAGTGTAAAGCGGCTTTAAGAAATTGACAGGGACAAGAAAAAAGAAGCATAGGTGTGAAAAAAAGTAAATGCTTGTCGAATATAAACTGATGATGTAGTGAGAGACAGAGAAGAGTTGAATTTATTAGTTTCTGTGATACAAGATTATTGGAGCTCACAAACGTGTTGAGGCACAGAACTCAACCCACATCCAAGGGGCAAACTCCCCACTTCCACATTGAGGCCAACCAGGAAGTACAAAAACTTGCAATTCCTTGACTGACTGCTTGAGGCTGGCTCCAACAGGGAACAATTCTCATCGGAGCCCATGTTAAAATGGTAAATTTAAGAGCAGAAATAAACATATTTACAGCCTGGTTCAAAAAAACGTTTTTTTTTGTCTACAGCTTCTCTACCATCTCATGAAAACTCAGAGGGGGGTGAATTTTTTTCTAACTTATTTGTTTTATATTTAAGCTTAAAATTTGGCTGTTTTTGGGCATGGCCTCATTGATTGACAGCCTCTTGACGAATAGTCGGGGTCTGTTAGCTGAGTGGATGTGGTGTCTGTCCTTCGACCCCAACCTCTTTTGCTATATTTGGTTTTTTGTCTGTAGGAGGGCTCTTGGCGGAGTCAAGTGCAGACAAATGGCGGCATAATAATAACATAAATTAAAATACATGTTTTATATTATAACCATTAAATCTGTGTCTGTATTGCACATTCAAAACTTAATACCACTCCATAACAGACTGATGGATACTTCCAATGACCGGAAATTCTGTAGAAAAATGTAGTTGACTAAAATCTGCTCATATTTGGTCTAAAATATGGACTAAAACTAGACTAAGACTAGAAGACTTAAGACTTGAATAAGACTAAAACTCGTATGATCTTTAGCCTTCTCTCTTGGAGAGGAGAGGGATTATGTCAGAAGTACCTGTGGTCTAATTTTTCAGATTGTATTGTAACGGGACAGCTAATTATCACTACAGTATTGTTCTGATATCAAAGTTTATCATTTGAATCTTGTCCCTGACTCAATGCAAACATACTTCTGTCTTTCTCACAAAATTAAAGCTTTTCCCAGCATCCAGACAGTGAATATAATCTGGAGAGCAGGGGTAGCAGTGATGGCCCTGGTTCATTTTTCCACAAAAAAAAGAAAAAAATATATTTCCGGAGCTTGGAAAGGGAAAGTGTGGATTATGATTTTGAATGCAGTAGTGTCTTGAAACCACTTTGTGTTTGCTGTTGCATAAATGTGGAAACGAAATGTCATCTCATCAAGACTCTGTGTGCCTACAAACTTCTTACCATCCCTCAATCACAACTGCCCTGAATCAGAACCCCAGTTGATCTGTGTCATCAGGGAAACCGGGATGTTTCTGGCCCCGCTAAAAGCCCGCCTGCCTGTTCTCAAAAGGCATTAACAGCAGTAGGCCTTGTTGGAGTGAGACGGTGCCTATTGTCGTAGAAGCACAGTTGAATAGACAGCCGATAATGACAGAGGAAATGGAACCAAGCGCACTAAATGTCACACTTAGTCTCTGGGGCCCTGCACAATGCTTAGCCTGTTGGTGGACCTGTTTAGAGCCAAGACAGGCCGGTGGAGATAGAAAGAGAAAGAGTGAAGTAGGGGAGCTTGATGGAAGGACGGAGAAAATAAGTAAGCGAGTGACCATGTGTATGGATGTGCTTGTCTGCGTGGATGTGAGCATGTCTTGCCTACTTCCCTCTCCCGAATCTCCCTGTGCCTCTAATTCATAGTGACCTCTCCATTGTTAGGGAGCAGATGAGCTGGGTCCAATGCTACAATGATTGAATGGAGTCCACCGGAGATGTCCCTCTGTTTTCTACACTATTCCCCTGGCTGTCTCCCTTCATTCTCATCCCAGTGCATTGTTAGAGCAGAGGTGCCTGGGCAAGACACACACACACACACACACACACACACACACACACACACACACACACACTCGCATACATATAGAGAGCCTAGGGCAAAGAAAAGAGGCAGAGAGAGGGGTCTTTCTTTATTGCTCTGATCAAAACATTCATCCATCCTATCCGTCGCTCTCCTCCTCCCCTCTATTACACCCTCCTTATTAAATCATTCCTCTCCTATTTCAGCTGGATTTATCCATGGGTATTACCTTGCCCCCAGACTGAGTGTGAAGCACGCACAGATTCACACGCACACAAATCTCAATTTCAGGCAAATTTGCGCGTATGGTACAGTACTCCCCTTTTTTCTTTGAGATCAATTAGATGGTAGAAGGGATGTGAAGAGGTTGCATGAAACAAGGGTTGACCTTGACACACACATGCTACATGACACCGTCAAACTCAGCACACACATTTCCACGCTCTCTACATACAGTAGGCTGGGGTGTTCTCATGCAATCAGACTGAAGTTGGCAGGGGAGGCAAAAGAGGATGGGAGGAGATTCTGAGCTGTTTCTGTAGAAATGGGTCAGAGAACTAGAATTAGACTCCTCCGCACTGCTACAAGTACTTGTCAGCGCTTCTGGATATTTCTTGCAAATCGACAGGGTCTCTATTGTGAATGTCTTGGGGAAAGTTTAAATGAGAGCAAAGGATGAAGCAGGGAGCAGCGAGGTTGCTGAGGAGGCATAAAATAGTACTCGGGGGTCTCAGCCGTTGCGTTTGAGGAATTCAGTAATCCAATTACCTTGTAGAGAACATATACTACTTTAGGGTACAAGGCAGCACAGATGTTTGTGAGCCAGCACATCCACCACACACACACACACACGCTAAACACAATACTTCAAAGACACTCGCCTCCCAATGCAAGATAATGGAACACACAGGCCCTATGCTGTTTTAAATGCATACATTTTCTAAGTTCTAACACATACACAAAGACATAATAAATTCATGTGTGATCAAAGAATGTCTCGGGTAGGGTCAAATGAGCCCATTAGTACTTTTCTTGGGAGTCAATTGCTTTATCCAAAGAAGCAAATAACAATAGTGTGAAAACTGTGCACCCACAACGTGTAACAAAGGGATGTCAAACATGTATGAGAACTGATATCAGACCAGTTAAATGCATGAGTTAGGTCATTTTCCAATTACATAATGAGAATATTGGTCACAAAATGTATTTATGACAATTTGTATTTCAATTGGAACTAATTCACTGCAGCTCAAAATTAGCAACATTACAAGGACACCACAGGGTGTATCTGGGTGGGTTTGTTTTAGTGACTTGATAAAATAAGCATCTTTTAACTTGGTACTACAGATGCTGTTATAGTAATTCTTTTGTTTGGGCACTTGTGTGAAGTTATTAGAGCCAAAGGTTATGACAAATGGCCTTTGTGTCATTGCAAGTGTGTTGTCACAGTGTTGTTGCCACAGCTTGCGCTCATCAGTGGCAACACAAACCAGATGGTTACGCATGATAATAAGGAAGGGAATGACATTCAGCTCGTCAGACATTTTCTCAATGTTGATGCGCAAACAGAAAACAAAACAAAATAATGATTGTAATTAAGTCCCAAACCTCGAGTCTGAGTAAAGTCTCAAGCCTGTCTTGAGTCAAGTCTCAACTTACTTTGTATGGGACTTGTCCCCACCTCCAGCAGTGTCTGAGCACAGGGAGGTGGATGTGACAGGACACTTTTAAAGGGCTCATTGTTGCAATAATGTGGCTGGATCAAACCCCTGAACTGCAATATGATACAACGGCCATCACAATTGGACACACAGCACTCCATCTATCAAAAAACAATTATTATATTACATGTAATTGTTATAATTGACTGTTGATTATTTGGAGGTCATCAGGGAGTTATATAAGCACACTTCCAACCTGACCAGATGCTCTATATGCTAAAGCACAGCTGCTGGCTGGGATTATCGCGCTGCCCACCAACACACATACACGCTCCTTGACCAGCACATGCTGCTCTCCAATTAAATCACACACATATAAAATCAAGAGAGGTGTCCGATGTGACTAATCTTATCACACAGGACAGATCGGTACATTGTAGACACATCTGTCACACCTAGATAAATCACTCCCACACAGTTTCCCTGAGTCATATGCAGAGTGATATCGACTAAAGAGTGTGCGAGTGCCCATGTGCAGGAGAGAAAGAGGTCAATAAAAAATGTCATTGATGGATCTCTTTAGCATATGCTCCTGAATCACTAAGGACCAAACATATGGGAACTCACAGAAAAATATATGCAGCCACAGATTAACAGTCAATTGGTTTTGATTCATATGATGCAATCAAACCTTTTATTCTAATCCTGGCGCGGTCATCACATTACTACTGATGAGAACCTTGTTGTTTCTGCACATCCTCTAACCCCAGGGGCTCGGCTCAATCTATATTTATTTGCATGGCGGAATAATCCACCGTGTTTTCAAGTGTTAGCCTACTTTACGGCCATATACAGATCTGTACAAAAAAAATACAGGGATTGAGAAAATCCAGTCTTATATAACTCAATCCTATACATCTCAATCCAAAACATGCTGTGTTCAGTATGTGCCTGCAATTTGTTTTAGCTTGAGTGTACCCATGTAGGAGGAGCAGGGATTTGGGAACGCAAGGGATTTGAAAGATGGTGGTATTGAGGGTAGACGAAAAAGGAATAAAGTAAAGCTTTGGTAATCGGAAAGGGACCATAAATATAATTATAATGATAAATTAGGACAGTTCAACTTTTAATTATAACATACTGCTTTAATTATAATGTTTTTTTTGTGAGGCAGTCCTCCTGAGAGTCAACAAAATGACACTGTTTCATTAACTTGAAATGAGCATTCGAATCATTTCCTTGTGACTTCACGTAATGTTATGAAGCGGGACACAGGATCCGGGGCTTCCCTCATTGGACGGTGAATGTTGAATGGGGTCATGGGATCACTCGCAGATGGTGCAGATGGGGTACCTCAACCCCCTTCTCCAATTTATCCATGTACCCCCACTGACATTCTGTCATGGCTTTCACCCCTTAATGCTGCAATCACACTGCACCCTGAAATAAAACCTTAATGGGAGGCATCATGGGATATTGATCTCAAAGGTTTAGAAGTTAATCATACAGGAAACTGACAGAAGAAACTGTCAAGAGGTGTTTAGAACCTCATTTCTATTTTCACGTGTCTGATTGTTTTTTTCTCAGATGTTGAAATGTTGTAAAGAGAAAGGTTTAGTGGATTGTTTGCCATAAAGGAATAGGTTAGAAAAACTGGAGTACCAATGCATGTGACAACATCCATTCTGTCTGATTTTTCAACATACTGTTTATCTTTGAAGAGTGCGACTGTGCAGGCACAGCACATAGCAATTTTCAGATGCCTCCTGACACTAAACCTCACAGCATCGTAACAGTGGCTGCCTCAATCCCCCAAAATAAATCAACGCCTACCTCTAAGCGTGCACTGTAGCAGGTGTTTAGATACAAAACAGTAAACTTTGATACCAAATGTCAAGTTTTAGTTTCCCCTGACAGACAACTTTACTTTTTTTAATTATAGGAGGAAACCCTGAGGCAACAAATACTCATTACTTGACAGCCAAAACTCTGTTATTACCGTGATTAAAAGCAGAACCATTTTGCACATTGGGAATATATTTTTCCAAGTTCAATAAATCATCTCGTTTCTGCTGAAAATCACGCTGTGACCCCCCTCCAGTAATGTTTTATTTTAAAGCAGTAACAAGTTCAAAAGTGTCAACAACACAATGTAGTTAACTTCTAATAGCAAATTTTACAGGAAGTAAGTTGGCAGGTTGTTAATCATGGCGAAGATAGCATCTTGAGTTCCTCACCCCGTTTTAACCGGCAGCAGCCCCATCGGTCACACCCCATCACCCCTTCATTTGCTCTTGGTCATTTTGTCCTCTACCCAAATGCCCTTCCCCCCACCACGGTACCATCTGCTAGGGTTCCACCAGAATGAGTTTTTGAAGAGTGATACCCACACTGAAGCTCTCGGTGCCTAAAACTCTGTCACTGAGCTTTCTGTTTGACCTCTGTGAACTCATGAAAAATAGAAAGTCCACATACTCACTTTAGATTATACTGTCAGAGTGAAAAGAATAAAGCGCTGCAGCCGTTCGGTGCAGAAAATGACAAATGCAATAAGCTCAAAGGGAGCACACAAAGGCTTGAACTGGCAGCTTCTCAGGTTGTAAAAGGCTTAAAGCTTGGCACTCTTTCCTCGGGCAGCATTAAGAGGAAAAGGGATGAGATGATGTCATAATTACACTGTAATTACGACTGAATTTATCTCACCCTTTCTATTATCGTCGTTATTTGACCATTGATTACATTTGTCTCCTTCTAACAGTGGAAGCCAAGTAGATATTTTAACCTGAGCACGATTTTTCAGGCTTTTAACATTTCATTTTTTTACAACTCCTACACAGCCAACATGTGATATGTAATATATTTGTTTACACAGCAGTTCTGTTAGTGCATTGTGTAGTTTGGCTTGGCTGGATTTGATGACTTCTTAAGTCTTTTCCCTTAGAGAATAGGTTTGTATTTTTAGTTAATCTAAATACAATATTCACAGGCCATATGCGTATCAAAGGATTTATTGGTTGCTGTGGTTGTTTATATTGTTTATAGTGGCCATGAAGCAAAGCGCTGTAAGAAATATAGGACATATTCCACCATCTTTATTCAGATCCACAGCAGCTACAGATACCACGTCTAAATTAACAAATAACAAATAGGTGCAGAGATTACATGGGAGATGTTTGCTGCTGAGTAAAGAGACAAAGAAGAAAATAGTTCTTTTGAAGTGACATTAACTACATAAGTGCATTTGCAGAAAATGTCGCTCTATCCTACAAAATCAAGTAAAATGTGACTGTGGGAATGCAATTTAAGCAAGAATTGTCTCAAACATGTTTGCTGCATTGATCTGGTGTTGTTGGGAGATCAAATCAGTGAAACTTGATTTTACACGGAAAATCAAAACCTGAACCATCAGTGTTTGTAACTGGACTCCTTCAAATCAAGTACAGGTTAAGGTTACAGCAGCCTTAGTTAGCAAAATAAATTGAGTATCTGACTAAATTGAAGCCCTTTTCATACAAAATTCTGTCATTGTATTTTACCAGATTGCATTCTTAGCTGGCTTTGAGATGTGAAATAGGTGGTTCAGATGAGTACAGTATATATGGCTGTTTGTTTATAGCACAGTTTGATGTAACTTCCTTTTTTTTTTCCTTTTTGTGCCAGTCGAATTCTTTCATAGAAGCACACAAATAGAAGCACGCTTGTAAACAAAGGAGCCCGAGTAGTTGCCATTCTGAACATTTTTCTGTTTGTATTTAACCTCCCAGAGCTTACACTTGCACACAAATCAGGACATTTTTGCTCTCATTCGTCTCCTTTACTCTTTTATCGTTGATCTAATTTGAACACCTATTTTTCGACTTTCCGTGTGTAAGAGTGGAATTAGCAATCAAAACTCTCAGCAGCTTGTAAATCTAATAAAACACACAATTCATCCTTCTTACTAAAACTCAGTTAAAGGAGCTACAAACAGACAAGAAACTCACTGTGGCACTGATCAATCTCCCAATAAATGTGAGATCAATCAAACTGCACCGCGCTATATCCATCACATCAGAGACATGCGCTGACATGCTGATAAATGATTTTTAATAAAAGGGCCCAACACCAGCAGACAGATACATGGGTCCAGGACTAGCTTAAATCCCCCACCCACCCAGCCATCATTTCCCCCCACATCTAAAGCTCTGCGGCCCTCCCTTCAACCATCTCCACCCACCACTCCATCACTCTCCCCTTAAAATCCTTTCCTCTGTCTTCACTGGTGTCCTCTAATGCTAAACCCCTATAATCGTCACCATCGTCGTCCCTCATCACAGAGCCCCCTCACTCCCTTTTCTATACTTAGTGGAAAATGTTGATCTGATTACACTCTGCTCTAAACAAACGAGTGCAGAAGGAGGTTTTAGACACTCTTTTATTTTCTCATCAAGTAAAGTGCACTTCAAAAAAGCAGAATGAATAACATTTAGAAGTGGTATTGTAAAGCATAAGAACCTTAACGGGAACCATAACCCCTCTGACATCAAAACTCCAGGGACTTGATGATGATAAGTCACTAATCCTCTGTTTAGGTATGTGGCTTCAATCAGGTCGCAGTGGTAAGAGTGTGTTTTTTGGTGAGTGTGTGTTGTGTAACACCGCGATGCATCTGCCAGAATTTGAGTCATCATGTCTGAACATGGGGAAACTTACAGGAAAACACACACACACACACACACACGCATGCAGACACACAAACAGGTGTCCTGCCGGCAATTTGCATCACTTGTAAAATGTGACGGGGAAAACAGCAGGAAGGAGAGAGGAAAAAAAAGAAGAAAACCTCAAACACAAACAACAAATGGCCGATGCTGATTCTGTTATAGTTTGGATTGGGGACAGATTAGTGGAATATTAGGATGGGATTAACCGGCCAGGTTAAGCTATTTGATCGTCAACTAAATATGGCTTAGGAGCCGCAGACGAGCTGATGTCACATGGAATTAATCCAGGCATGATTTCGGTATGATTTAGAAATTCTTTGGTAATCCACTCATGATTTTCACATGCTGTCAAACTGGTAGGGGCCAAAGAAGGCTGTGTGTTTTTGTGTGCAAGTGATTGACGTCTGAAAGTGTATGTAAATGTATGAGTGGTTCTGTGGTGAATCTTTTTAGGTGTCATGTCTTGTTAGACACGGCACTTGGTTCACGATTTAGCCACTTTATAACATTTGGGTTATGTTAATCATGTGCTATGTAGTGTAATGGAGGAAAAAATGTTGCTAAATTGAGGGATGACAAATAAAAAATAAATAAAATTAATTGTTTACTTGGGGGATAACATCCTCAAGTTCTGCATTGAACATTTCGAGTGCCTGAGAGTTTGCAGATAGTATAATGAAATATGTTTGTTTTTTGTGAGCTAATCCAGCTGTAATCTTCACATTTACGTGTGGATTAATAAGTGTGAATTAATACATAATCTTTATACTGTATGTTTGTGTGTGTGTTGGAGAGTGTGTATACGTGTGGGCAGGTTGTGTATGTGTGTGTGCTGTGTATAAGGGAGAGTGGTGGTAGCACAAGTGTAATCTCACAAAAAAAAAAGAGTGTGTTTTCTGTCTGTGGTTATGTGTTGTGAGTGTGCCATGTTCACCAGAAGGGGTGTGTGTGTGTGTGTGTGTGTGTGTGTGTGTGTGTGTGTGTGTGTGTGTTTGTGTTTGCATGTGTGTGTGTGTGTGTGCATGTGCTGTTTTTGTTTTTCTATATTCACATCTGTGTCAAAGCCCCCTGGACCTCCCCCTTTATGCAAACACACACACACGCACACACACGCACACACATAAACACAAACATAGATACCAGATCCAAAATCCCCTGGAAGCTTTTGATCCTGCAGAAATGTGGAACTCCCCCTTCTCCCTCTCTCTCTCCCTCTCTCTCTCTCTCTCTCTCTGTCAGAAGTGGGATTAAACCTAACTCCCATCCACAGTGCTCCTGATTGGGGATCTCTTCCCCTCTCTTATAAGAAACAGAAAAAAAAACAATAAAAACTTTGACAGATCCAGAATCTGGGGAAAAATCTTGGTTAGGATGTGGATCAGTGTGTATGTGCGTGTATAGGTGTTGCACAGCACACTGCTATAGGTGTCTGTGTGTCTGTGACAGCTGTCTCCTCTAACACCGGCATTCCAGTCTTCAAAAGAGAACCAGTGGGAGCGTACAGGAATGCCGGGAGATCATCGTTTCCCTGATGTTCCCCAGAGGGATTCCTCCTGCATCCAGCTCCCACTGTCTTCACCTCGCACAGATATGCGCCGCAGATGTGCGAAACAACATCCCAGGGTAAAGATGATGAAAGTGAGTGAGGGGTGACCTAAAAATGTCACCGCAGGAAAAAAAAAGGGGGGAAAAAACACGTGGAAATGCGAGTGAGAGGGAAAGAAACAAGGTAAATATTAAAGGAGGAGGAGGAAAAAATGAGAGCTAAATTTGACGCCATTTAAGTTTTTTCCTGCAAATTATCGTCCCAGTGTGCACATGGGACATGTGTTCAAGGAGCAACATAGCGCCCCCTCACACCTCCTCCTCCTCCTCCTCCACACACACACACACACACTCCTCTCATACATATATAACACTTTTGCCAGAGCGACTTTTTCTTTTGCTGACTTTACATTTAAATGAGAGAGGGGATTATCCTAATGTTTGACGCTTAGGGCGCAAGTGTGGTGCACACACACGCACACACACACACTCTGCATGTGTGTAATGGGACAGTAGTGTTCAATGTGTTGCCATGGTGACAGACGGACAATGAAGGCACAGCGGGGTAAATCTCGAGTCAAAACATTTGACGCGTGTGGAGCAAGGTAAGGAGGGTGAGAGGGGTTTTTTTGGGGGGATTGCGAGTTCTGTGTGCGAAATTGGGACGGGGAGGGGTTCACCATTAGGATGCCCCCCCACCAGCACCCACGCACACACATACATACATACATCACAGTCTGATACACACAGCCCGGCCTTATCTTCTACTTACCTCCCCTCCTCTTCCTTCCATGTCTCCCTCTCTCTCTCCATTTCTTTCTCTTCCTCTCCTGGGCAGAGAGATGAAGCAGAAAGTGGCGTGTAATTACATCCTAATCTTTGGCTGGTATCTGCTCTGCTACAGGGGCTGCTAGTACAGAAAGCTGTCAGGGACACACTAACATACACACATGGACACATATATACACACACACACACACCTCCACAGAGATTTTCTCCAGAAGTCTACACATTAAATCTGTGGTTAAACGGCTGTGTGTGTGAATTCACTGCTTGACTGATGGAGGAAGACATTCTAAGAGACAGATGGATGACTGATTTTACTTCAGTATGCATGTGCGTTTAGTTATATAATTGTACTTTATAACATAGACCAGCTCTGCCATAATCATAAAGACAAGGACTGATAAAGTCTTGTTCTGTTAAAGCAGAACATCTTGAATGTGTACAGGCTTGTTATCAGTTTATTTTATAAGCCATCAAGTGCATAGCTTCCTCCAATTTGCCCCAAGTTCTAAGTCTCTCTGAGTGATGGAGATCTCAGAGCCAAAAGAGGTCACACAGCAGGGCTATTTATCTTTTACACAGAGGAGCAAATGTAACCCGGCTGTCAATTTCACACACACACACACACACACACACACACAGACACAGACACACACAGAGGCAGTGGGAGCTTCTAGCTAAAGATGGCTCACCAAGCCCAATGATATATGGATCTATAGCTGAAGAATCCTGCATTATACATGCAAAGCTAATTTGATGCGCGCGCACATGCAGCGTGCAGTCAGAGACACAAACACACGCATGGAAACATGCACTTAACACTGTTTAAAGTGCAGTGAAGTTGTTAGAAGTAGGCCAGAGGTTGCAGGGGCCAGAGACTGTAAACAAGTCCTGATAAGTTTGGTTCCCTTCCAGAGGAAGGACTCTGAATTAAACATAACATAGTCTGGCTCTGTTTATGCAAGGGCCAGGCACCGACCTGAGGCTATGTTCAATCAATCTGGCTGCGAATTAAATCAAAGGATATCTCTGAGTATACAGTACTGCTGGTTATGCTGCCAGGTAAAATACCATGAGGATATCTTATCTGAAAATACAGCGAGATGTCAACATGTGTACATTTGTAATTAGCATGCTGATGAGCTGCTGACATTAGAGTGAACATACTGCAAGGCTGAAGGTACATCACGAGGCTTGGGCACAAGCAGACACATATTTGATATCTGACTTAGTGAGTAATGTGCGCGTCTCTCTCTGCAGTTTAAACTCCAGCTCAGAATGCAACTTACTGAGGTATTAAGTGATTCATTAACACGTTCAGCTCAGGAGTTATCACTGTGTAATTCAGGCAGATCACAGCTTTCACAGGATTCACGGCATGGTACATTGTCACCATCTGCCTTTGTTAAAGGCTGATCAGAACTAGAAGTAAAGAGGCAGAAAATCAAGTGATTTAAAGTCAGTTTTGAGATGAAATACTATATTTTGTGGAAATGGAGTAATTTCTATGCTATCTACTACAACTCAACCTTTCCTTGAAGAAAACTAAGTCATCGCAATAAATAGTTTGAAGAAGACAGGTGAAAAAAAATATATGATAATTGACAAGGAACATTAATACACTAAGAAATATGATCAGTATTAAATAAGTGGGAATAATGGAACTCGCCTGCATTTTACTTTTTCATTTGACACTGATTTTTTTTTTTTCTTCAGGTAAATAGCAAGAATATCACATTTATGACTGAAATACATTTTATGTTTTCAGTTTCTGGCATTCACTGCATGTTAACTCATCTGCAATGACTCACTGGGACACTTCACAGAACAGAGAGATAATGCGATTAGATATACATGGGTTTTTCCTGATATTACTGGTCAAAATGGATCCACAAGATAAAAAGCCTATTCCCACAAGACTTTATTGTCAAGTATCCTGAGTAAGAGCTGAAAAATAACCTGTTTTAATACAAAATTGTAGTTTTGAAATTGCAAGAGTGAGGATGTACTCAGACTATAGCCAGCAGTACACTTTCAGAGAGCACCTTTGTGCACCAGGCAGAAACTGCCTGGAACTGGGTTATTGAACAGACTCAATGTGAAAGGGGTCACTTTGAGCGGATGATGTAAACAGTTTGCATCGCGAAGCTGTTACAAACCAGCAGATGCCAGTAATCCAACTCTTATGTATGCCTACTACCATAAAACCCAACAGAAGAAGAAGAAGATGGAAGCAGCTGTCAAAGGCCATCAATACAAATTTCCATCTGCATGCATATCCTGTTAACAGGTTTACCCAATGAAGTGACCTAATTGGAGAGAAATCCAAAACATTATGGAGTTACATGGGTGCTCCATCACCTACAGAGAAGCATCAGATCAAACCCTGACAGAAAAAAGACATTAAACTGAGCATTAAAATAAGATAAAAACATGGTTATCAAAATGTTTACATGGTTAATTTGCAAGTTATGTTTAGGGCCATGTGATCCTAACACTTCCCCTTCTGTTCCATAAAGGATCAGAAAATCCTTCCTGTTTGCATGAATATGGAAAATGTGGGGATATGGTGAAATTGTAGGGGCAAGGGGTGTATTGGTTGTACATACATGTTTGTACATTATATTTTTTTGTCCTCTAAATGTAAGATTTTGGATACATTCACTTTTTTAAACATTTTTTTTAATGATTTATTTATTTTACTGTTAGCCGTGAATGAAAGACTAATTAAAAGTTGATTTGTTATAATAACATCCTTGTATCTATGCTATCTGTGGTCTGTGGCTGTTTGTCTGTCCGGAATGGCAATAAGTGTTAAGAGTCGGCCATTTGCTGATACCACAGGAAATCCCCCTTTTCTGCTTGTTGACAGATATATCTCCATGCCTAAATTAATGTTATCCAAGTCAAAATATTACAGTGACACAGCGAACTTAAGAATAAGACTGAGACTCTTAATAGCACGCAAGTTTACATCCAACTATGTCTGAGACCGAGTTTATTTTCACTGAGAAAATACAGAAGAAAAATCTCTCAGACTAACATAAACACAGACAGTGAGTGCGAGATCAATTCTTATCACACAGCACACACAGCACTTTTCCCCTCCCAGCTACAAAATTCTTGAGGTCAATGTGAGGTCACCTGGGCTGGATCATCGACCTCTTGATGAGTGTGTATCCTGAGCCGACCTTGGCTCCGTCCTCACGCTGGTTCTGCCTCTCTCTGCTCAACACCGCCCTCGGCCTAGTCCTATCTGTCTGGAATGGCAATGAGCCCGGCTATTTTTAAAGCTTTGTTATGCATTTGCAAGCAGACCTATAGACCTCTGCTCTGATTCATACGGGCCAGGACATTATTCTGCACTAAAAGAGCCAGATACCTCAGATGGAATAAAAGAGCTTTTATCTACTGTAAAAAAAAAAAGGGGTGAGGAAGTCTGAGCTTTAAAACTGCATCAGTGAGCAAGAGAATGAGTAAAGTGTGTTTTTACAGCGGCTGCTCCAGCGCAAAGAGGGCCAAGTGTTGATTAAACACACCAGAAATACAGTGGGAATAAGAGACAAAACAGATAAGAGCCTTCCAAATATAACAACACACACACTTTCATTTGCACAACACTTCACACAAGGACATCAGCAGAAAACACAATATCTACCTCTGCAGAACTAGCAGTGTTATCATGCCAAGGAATTACACATTATATCTATTTAACTCTCAGGGTCTGGAGAGTCTTTGTCGAGCCAGCGGAGATGAACCAGGGTGAAGAGAAGAACAACAGGCAAGGCTGATTATTCACTACCAACTTTAACCCTGCAAGGACGCAGTATTTCCTCCACATAAAGCAGCCTTTTTTTTTAAATAACAAAGTAAAATCCATTAAGTCAAGAATACACGACGACGCAGAGGAGAATGCACAGGAAACAAAATATGTCGTGTTGTTTGCTGAATGGCAACTAAGAGCAGATAAGGCTTTAGCCTTCTCAGCTTTATTGATAATAATTCTGTAATTATTCACTCCTACTTTCCCAAATCAAACAACGCCCAGGCCATATTATGTGTGTACCTTCCACTTGGACATTTCGAACAATGGCCTGCCTGTGTCGTGTTGATAAATACTCTTTGCCTTTTGTCCATGAGTATACCATGTGAGAGTGTCAGCGCTGACGCTCAGGGCTGCATTCTCAGAAACAGCGGTACATTCCACACAAGTCACCTGGGGTCAGCGTGCACTCTGTGTTTCTCCATGGCCTTGTGGTGAATGGGGAATTTGGCATAGCTTAGTTTACTTCTTCATTGTTGGAGTTAGTTAAGCTTGTGGCTCATAAATTGAGGTGACAGGCTATGTCATATAATGTTGTCAAATGTTGATCAGGGTGGATTATTCACATTGCGAAATAGCCTGATTCGTAGCATGGCAAAAAGCCATCCTGTCTCCATATCATCACATTCAGGGTGATAAGGTCAGACAATGATGCAAGCAAATGACGCACAGCGAGCTTGAAAAAAATAGCTGCTCTTGAGCAAGGCACCAAACCCGAGTGCAAACAGAGGGAACAGAGAACAGTTTTCACAGAGGATTATGTATCCATTACATTAATGGAGCATTTTGTTTCCTTATGATTTGTAGTGCATCAAAGCAGTCACATGCTTATTGATTCAGATCAGCAGTTAACTCAAAAAGTTGGCCAAAAAACAAAGTTGGAAGAATCCTTTTACAAATACAAAAGGTCTTGAATGCCACACTTGCATAAGCATAAAAAAATATTGCAAATATACATAACATTACCACATTGATATGTCTAAAAATGACATATCTTTGGAACACATTTTGTTGAGTTGTATCGTATAATTATCTCAAATTCCTAAATTTTAGAAACCAACAGAAATCTAGGAGTCTTTTCATGGTAACAGTGCTTTTCATTCTGTCACCTGTCGCTGACTTCTGAGGTAATAGGAAGATGGCAAACTGGACTAAATGCAACATAAATAAAACTTAAAATTAGAACTTTAAGACATTGCCTTGTCAACAAACATTTCTGCTTGAGTTAGTTAGACAGACTTTCACTGCAATATAGCTGTTTAGTAGTAAAAATAAATAAATCCCATGATCCAACACTACTTCACACAATCATAGAACTACAGTATGTCTCTTGTCTTTATTGTTTAGACTGAGTGACCTCTGGCAAAAATTATATGTTGTAAATTTAAGTACTAAGTAAAAAAGTAATCACATGCAGAATGGCCCATTTTAGAATCACACATCTAAAATTGCAGGATAATCACTAGTGATGTCTTTAATAAGTCTCTACTTTAATGTTGCAATACATAAAGATGGGATTACTTTTAATACTGGGTAGTTTCACATATAATAACACATTATAAACTGTTACTTGATTTATATTTTGTATAAACAATCTGAATATGCAAAGTAACTAGCAAATAAAGCTGTAGAGGGAAAGTAGCCTAAAATAGAAATGCTTGGGTAGAGCACAAAAACTTTAAAATTGTTGGTATGGACAGCACTTGTGTTAGGTACTTTATATTCAAGCGTTTAAAAAAAAACTTTTTGCAATTAACAGAGAAAGATAAATAATTACTGTGTTACCTTCTGCCTTTGTTTTGGCCTGCAGCTTACACACATAACCCATATTAAAATGAACAAAACTGGCATTTTCACCACAACACCTGGCTTGGTCTGAATACAGCCTTGAACAGAAGTAATAAAGATGGAGATTGCCGGGTATGCCCTTCTATGTGCTGGGAATTTGAAGCTTTGTTGTCTACAGAGATAATGTGGATGTTGCAGTGCAGTTATTAGACAACCGCAGCTTACATTATCAAAGAGTAGGAAAAAAAGGAATGAAGCAAAAGTTTAAGCTTAGTTGATTTAATTCAAATTCAAAACCCAATCCATTAACGAAGAGATGAAGGCTAAAGAAGATGAAGTTCCAAAAGCATCATCTTGGTTGTTATGTTTAACATGATCAGGAAGCAACATAATATCACCTGGTGATAGGAACAAACGCTGTCAGTGTCCCTACAACACATGCTGTTAGGAGAGAGATTCACCTTTTTACTCAGCAATCCCCAATGATAGTTTTTTTCTTGATTACTTTGGTCCAGCTAAAACTTAATGTTGAATGTACTTTATTTAACTGTTTAATCATCACATATACATACATGGAATAGGAAAAGAAAATCACCCCCTACTCGCCTATACTAGTCAAAGGGAGTCGCTGCAGTTCAATGAAAATCTACTGACTTCAATTTAAGGCAGCCGGTACTTCAGGCATGACACCACCATGCACCACAACTTGGCCATTGCGTCCTTCCAAGTATGACCATCACAGACACCTATCAGGTTCTTGTACTTGTTTTGCATCCATGTAATGTGCACCATGATTATGATGGTGTTAAAATGCTCTAAGGCGAGACTGTTGGAGAAAGAGCGCAAAGCTGAGGTGTGTCTTTAATGTGAAAGGACTTGTAGAGGTCAAAATTAGCATTGAAAGGACTGTTACATTATTTTGCCATATGGACTGTTGAATGTTGGGCTACAGTGCCATCAACAAATGTGACTTAATCAAAAGCCACTATGTGTATGGTTTGGATTTGACTGATTTTGGTGACTAGCTTTGTTGGAATAAAAAAAAAAAAAGACAGTGACTGATAGCACTGAATGCTAAATAGGCAAGGTGTGTCATTAACACTACATATGTGTATAGCACTATCCATACCTTTAAATTAATGTGACTTTATAATCTATACAAACACAATTAGGGTAAAGGTCAGGACAACTGTTTTTACAAATGTCTGTCCCTGTAAGTGCCCTCTGTCCAGACTGCACACAGAGCTAATTGCACAGACGGAGCAGATGCATGTAAAGTGAACCCCGAGAGGTGTCTATGTGAATAAATGCAGACCAGCCCTCGGCAGTCTAAATTAGGGTTAGATTTGAATGTTTCACTTTGACGTTCTGCACTAATTCCAAAGCTGCGTCACTGAGTCTCATAAATATTCATGGACAAACGGAAATAGTTTGTAAATGCAAACTAGCTTGCACATTTGATAATATCCGTCGTTATTGGATATGTAAATTTGCACAAAACAAACCAAAAATACGCAAAAAAAAAAGATAAATTTTTAAATATTCTTTACAGTTAAACCACTGCCCACATTTTGTATCCCCTCTTTGTTTACATTCGCTGGTCCGGCTAGCAGTTTCAACAGCTCGCAACTAAAGAAACACAAAACACAGGACAGGACCGTGCTAAGAACGTTAATACAGCTACATTACTTTGACTCTGCTTTTAATCATATGTAACAATTAAATAAAAATCCCAATTTGTTTTAACCTTTAGCATAGCTTTTTGTATTAGATGTGTGATACTCTAAAATAACAAATGTATTTGCAACTTCTGCTAGCTTCTGCCTTTAAACACGTTGCAGTTAGCCACATGTTTATGTGTAACTTTCACTTCTCCACTGGGAACAACTCCCTAAGAAAAGATTTGACAAAATATTTACGATATATACTCTTCCTAGCCCAAAATAACTCACACAGAAACAGATTACAGACTGAAAAAACAAGAAGAATGCAAGCCCAAAAACTGCCTGTTAATCCCAGCAACACTGCAAGTGATAACAGCAAAGAGACAAATAAAAGATTAATCTAATAAGTCTGACTTGCTCGGGCCACCATAAACAGAAGACCACTGCTGCACAAACAGGATGAGGTAATTTTGTCTTTCTGTGTGTGTGTGTATGGGTGTGTATGTGTGTGTGTCATGGCCTGACAGGCAGAGAGGCTGCGCTGCACCAAAGCTGCCCTCACCATCTGGCCTTGGCAAAATGAACAGTGTTCCTTCACAGTCTCTCTCCCTCTCTGTCTCCCTCTCTGTCTCTCTCTCTGTTTCTCTCTGTTTCTCTCTCTCTCTTTTCCTCCCTCCCTCCCTCCCTCGATCATTCGCTGGGGGATTTGATACTCATCCATCCAGAGAGATTAAGCGTTTCCATATTCCAGTCATATTCCCCGGGTTGTTTTGCTTTCTAAAAACGGTGTTTGTATGCCAACATGTTTGCGGGATGGGTGGGTAGGTTCGTAGCCGGGCAGGAAGAGAGTGAGGATTTGGATGAAAGAAAGGCGAGAGGACGGGAAATGACAGGAAAAAAAAAAACAACATTTCAACTCTGGGTGCAGCTCGGAAACCACATGATGAAGGTGAAAAAGTAGACTGTGGGTCATGTTGTCATGGGTAATGACTGCAAAGCTGAATTAATATAGCAAGTGTACACATTCACAGCTCCATAGGATACCTGCAGGGGGCCTTAGAGGTGTTGTGTGTGTATGTGTGGCTGCTCATGTGTGTGTGGGTGTTCATGTGTGTGCGCTGTGCCTCGGGGTCTGAGGTTAGAAAGAAAGTTCACAAGTTCAGGGACTTCCAACACTGTGGAATAAATGTGAAAACACACGTGTCACTTTACCTGCAAGGCCCTTCCAGAGACTCACGTTCAATCCTGTAACCTTGACTTACAGTAAACTAAACCCTTAACTTCATTTCCCAGTCGCCCCCCCCTTTAAGAAATTAAATTTAGCATAACAGTTTTAACATTGACTGCTTTTTTCCTATCTTTGTATCCTTATGAGGACATCAAAAAGATAACATACAAAAAAAAAACCCCACACAAAACCTCAAATCACTTGACGGGAGTGTAAACCCACAGCTCTGTAAGAGGCTTTACCAGAAAAGATCACACATTTATGTACTCTTCTGCCCCGCCCCAACCCCCCCAACCCCCCCACCCCCCACTCTTTTTTTTCTATTTGCTTGTTTGTTCCTTCTGTCAAATTCACAGAAACTGATGACAGGATTAAAGAGTGCAAAGCGAGGCCAAATAAGCTTTCAGTCAATCCCACCGGACTGAGTCCCTTTTGATGATCTTAGGCCACATCTGTACGTCCCCTTTTTTTTTTTCGTAACGTGTGACTCATGGAGGCAACACTGCTGAGATGTGTGTGTTTCTACCGTATATGAAAACATAATAGAAGAAGAGACCCGCTTATACATAAAAAAAGAAGCACACTCTGTCCTGCGGCTTCCCGTGATAGCTGAGGTTAGCGTTCGCTCACATATTCCCCCATGTGCTAAATAATTCAGGGAGGACAACAAGACTCACCCCATCTCAGGTCTTAACCCCCTGCCGTGCCTCAGCCCTTACACAAACACACACACACACACGCACACAAACACACACACACTCACACACACACAATGACCTGTATTCACTCTTTTCAGCTAAGGAGAACAAACCCATCTAAGGACACATAACACGACTAAATATTCAGTTGTGTGGAACTGCATGTTTTCCTTTATTCAAAAGAAAGCGAGTGCTCATTACTGAAAAGCATAATGATGATGAAAAGCAGATTGGGAGGCATAAGGGAAAAGACATAATAACATCAAAGGGCTCAAAAACAGAAATCCACATTTCAAACAAACATGCACACACGCACAATGAACAACAGAAGTCCTTCGGTGTTTGTTTTTGACACCCTTCAGAGCTGCATATTTAATCTAAACTCTCGCCAGTTCATTTTTTATTCAGCCGCAGAGTGATTTTCCCTGTTTTTGGACAACTTCTCAGGAGATATGGGATTCATATGAAATGTCACCTGCTCCAGTTACTGATTACCTGCTAAAAAACTATAATCAGGAATGCGATCTTATCCAAAGAATTTGTTTTAATTAGAAGTATCACTTGATTAGTTTTAGTTAATTACTGTTATCCATCCGCCTGGAAAGATGGGGAAAACCCTGGAGACTTCACCAATCTACTGTTAAGCTAAAACACTGTAATCTGAGTTTTTTAAATCAGATATAACATTTTTTGAAGAATTCAGTATGCAATGAATTTATCCAAATTTCATCAGTGAAAGAGCTGTCTGCTTCAGGAGATTGCACTGGAAGCTATGAAACTGAAAAAAAACAGCTTAATTTTGGCCTTTAAAACCAAAATCTTAGTTGAAAGACACTAAAATACCCTGCAGAGGGTAATTGGGGTGTTTGTTTCAATGAGCAATCACTTGTACATTGAATATAATAATTCATTAATTGTTAAAAACAAAAATATTATGCATAAAAGCATCTTCAAATTTTTGTTGATGTAGACTGACTCTCTGCCTTGAACTCGTTTTGGCACATGTTTAAAACATATATTTGTCCAACAGGACATTCACAACTGCTGCATTTTAGAGTTTTTTTTGTTTGTTTTGTTTTTTTTGTTTTTTGTTTTCAACCAATAACAATGATCAGTTGTTGGGCCCCAAATGCAATTAGTAGATCATTGACTAATGAAGGCAAGATATACCTTGAAATAAATAAAAAAGCAGACTATCGGCTCTCAGACTGTTTGCAAGTTGGCTGCAATCTGATTGGACCTAAACCCAGCAAGCTTGTTTGATCGGTACATACCTTGTAATTTTAAAAAGTGATTGTTTATAAAAAATCGAAGTTTAATGTCAATTAAAGCTATGTCCTTCTCCAGTTTTTATGTGTAGGCTACCTTGAAGGGTCTAGAATAATCTACTATGATGCACTATGAATAAATTCTCCCACAAGAGTGGCTTTGCACATACTTTGTCAAATAGTGTAGATGCCTCACCAATAAACATAAAAGTCCACAGGTTACATCTGCACTGGTTAATTAATGAACACATTAACACAGCAGAATGAGCTGTCATAACTACACTATTCACATTGTTTACATAGATCTGATCTAATTTGCTTATAAAAACAAAATGCATGACTTACACACAATGAAAGGCCGTAAAGAATGTGCACAAGTGGATGTAGCTTTAAATGGTTATGCAATGCCCTGATTCTGCTGTGATTCTTCAGGGCAGGCAGCTTTACATTTATTGCAAATGACAGTTTTGTCTGTTCTTTTAAAGTATTTTCACACTGTTGATTGTGACTGTGCTTGAGTAGTGGGACGTGCAGCCATGTTTCTCTCTGTTTCTTGCTGTTGCTGCATGTCTCCTGCTTTAGCACCCAACACCGCACAGTGGGAAGCTTGACAAGTATGACTTGCCAACAACAACAACTACACACTGGACCCCAGACTGCATATCTGCTGTAGATGCAGTCCCACTGCTTTATTACTGCATCCTGCTGAACCACAGATGCATGATGAGTCAACATATATGCAAACTGTCGACTAGTAGTTTTGACTGTGAAAACTCTCATTTTCCATTTCCAACGGTGGAATCTGCTTTTTATTTATAATGCTGCGATGAGGTTTGATGTAGACATCAAAACAGAATTGCAATGGCTCAGTTTCCAAATGTTAGTAGTGACTGAGGAGTAAAGCACATAAAGTACTCATCCAGCCAAACCGTAGATAAGAGCAAACATCGACTTTTGAGAAGCTGTTGTCAAAAACAAAAATGTTTTCTCCATCATCTAAACTTTTCCTGTAAGAGGCTGGCTGTCACTGTTTTGTCTTCATTCACTATCTTATGTGAAATCAGACCAGTCACTAGAATAAAATGTTGGCACGTTGGGACCACTATTCACTTCCTGTTTCAACAACAAGAGAGGTTGGGACATTTTACAGCTGTGTTTGTGGTGACTGGTTACTAAACAAACCAAACCAAAAACATGATCTTTTCCTAACCCTAACCTTTGACAAAGAAAAACATACTCTGCTGTGTGGTGTTTTCCTCATGATAATTCTAAAAAATGAATGTAATTCCAAGGAGAGCTACGGTATCACATGCCTACCATCGCATTTTTTCCAACCAAAGATTATAATAATAATAGGTGAGCTACATCAGATGATCATTTGGTTAAAACAGAGGAAAAATGCATCTAATGCTGCCCTTCTGGGCGAGTTAACTTTGGTGGTAACAAAGCTAAGAGACACTGTGTACACTGAGGCTAATTAGCCACAGTGTAATCCAACAGGCCACAGACCACTTTGACCTTTCTGTACTCACATAAACTATGACAGAGACTCTGATGGTGAAATGATGGAACACAAAAAACTACTGTTTAAAATAACTCGAAATATAACTAGTTATTTTACGAGAACAAATAAAAACTGTTTTGAAAATGAAAATGCAGCATGTCTGATACTAATTGCATGCAGGCAAGTAAAGAGGAAAATATGATTTAGATACCCTCTACTGCCCATAACTCCCTTCAACCTAACTGTGCAGGTTTTCAGTGCCTCAGCTGAGCAGATATGAGTGCATTTCATTTTTTATTTTACTTTTTTTTTTTGCACAGAATTGTCAATGAGGTAATGAGTTTTGATCTCTTTTTAATCAAAGGCATAAAATGGTGTATCTTGGTCCCTCATTCAATCTAGCATGTCTGTGCCCTTGTTGGTTCCGTCACAACTCCACTCAAGAAGGATTCTTCACGTATTCCTGCAGGTTACTCATCAAGTGGTGTGCCATCAATAACACAAACACTCTGTGTTGAGTCTGTGAACCTTTCATTTTTTTCAGTGCCAGACCTTTTTTTTTTTTTGTATTTCTGAGCAACTCATTCTCTGCATTCGCCACATGTTGCTACTCTGAAGCCTTGTCCTCTTTTGTAATGGCCGCACTGTGTCCACCAAACATTATCTTCAACCCCTGCCAACAAGAACTTCAATTTGGTTTGGTTGCTCGGTGGCTGATTCATGTAGTCCTACATGTGGCTCTGCGCATCTCTCCCTCACACAGGCTCTCTCTCACACACACACACAAACACACAGAGTTTTACACCCGGGCTGTGATATCTCAGCCCACACCAGATGACCAACTGTTTGGCTGCTTCTTGCCGGCCAGCCTGTGGTTCAGAGATCACAACACAGCTTCCAGACATTATCATGACTCACCCTTTACTGCAGTCATGTGCATGTGCGGGCGTGCACTCACACACACACACACACACACACCCACACACCCACACGCATACACACAAGCACACACATACAGTGTCATGTTTTTAGGGATGAGGTCAGTGCATGCTAGCTGAAGTGGGACAGAAAAAGATAAAAATGGAAGGAGGTGAATTAAACGAGAGAAAAAGAGGAAGTTGATGATGAAAGGATTCAAGGTTGAGTCTGGGTTCTACTGACCTCAAAGAGTTTTACTGTTCCCTCACTGCTCTTACTCAACTTTCCGTTCGTCTATAATGGTCAGTGCTGAAGGTTCATTTCAGCATGACAGATCTCTGTTCATAATTTGCATTTGTTTAAATTGCTTTAAGTTGTTTTCCTGTGCTTTTATGACATTTTATTTGCTACTTTTTCCTTTAGCTGTATAGCTGCTTTTCATCAAAGCAAGAAAAACAGAGTCAAATTAACAGCCGTTTCATAAAATGTAGCTTTAATTTTTATTTGATTTAATGGATCACAGCTGCCAGAAGTTTTTCTGCTTTGAGTTTGTCGAGGTTCCTGATTCACAGATGCAATCAAAGTGAAGGTGAGGTATTGCTTGAAAGACTTCCTTTGGCAAAGACAGGCACAAACTGAACAGGCAGTGAACCTGAAACTTTAGCAGAAACCAGATGTTTGATTCATTTCAGCCCAGAAATGTTTAAACATCTGCATCGACATGAAGTGCTGACTAGAGATGCTGTCAGACTGTTAAAAAAAGGAAAAAAAAACAGGCAGTGTGTTAATCTTATGATGTAGCTTTGCAGCGTGCATTTTGGGTGTTAATTCACACATTGCGGTTACTGACTTAATTGGAAGCCTGCTGAGCAGTTTTCTGTGCTTACTGAAAATCAGAACAAGCAAGTAAAAAGGTAATAACTAACCTGGATGCTAGAAGTTTCCCCCTCCTCTGGCAGTTAGGATAATTAAACAAATTTTTAGACATGCGCCCATAATCTTAGCCTCTGCCATACTCCTAGCCTGTAGCTGTAGCCTGTAGCTGTAGCCTATACTGCAGCTATGGTTTCTCCCCCCTTTAGCTTTGGCAAACCAATCAGTGTTGGTTGACATTAAATGCATCACTGCCGCTGTGGCAGCGGTGGAATGTCACCACAGATGCCAGATTTAAAAACTCTGGTACCCTGTGAACAGTACAGAGATATTTAAGTTCTGCATAGACTTAATGAAGCTGTACTTAGTGTTTAGAGCTACGTAAATGTCAGCATGCTAGCACACTGACCTACGACCGTGAACATGGTAAACCTGCTTCCCATCACCATGCTGGCATTGTCATCATATGCATGTTAGCATGCTTGTGTTAGCATCTGTTCCATTGCTGGTGCACACAGGGACAGGTTTCCTAAGCTTATGTCCTCATTTGGTTTTTTCATTGAGTGCCCTTAAATCCAAGAGGGAGAAGAGGTGGAGCTGTGGGTGTGCTGTTACCATTCCAGCAGCTCACTGCAATTTTCTTTCATATTGCTATCACTTCAGTTGGCGATAGCACACCTACACAAACTCATTTATTTATATTTTGATCATCTTTCCACTTTCATTGGAAGTTCGGCTGGTCACACAGAAACCCAGACAGCAAGTAATTGTACCCTTAGTCATGAAAAATGCTGATAGCTAACGGCCTTTGAGAGCTGGGGTGGGTGGGGGGGCACTCAATGCTTGTAGTTGCAACTCTGTTTTTAAGAGAAATATTCATTCAAATTCATCGGCCCCTGCTGTCCACAGAGCATGACTCTGAAATGACTCTGCAGTATGTAGAAACCTAATTTTTGGAATCGCACCAGTAGGACAGTTGAATATGAAGGGACAGTTTACCATGAAATACCTCAAACAGAGATGTTGCATCCATTTAAACTGAAGCTTACAGAGCGCAAAATAAAAACAGCCTTTATAAAATAACTCACACGCATACACGGTCTCTCTCTCACACACATACATGCACACTCTTTCTTTCTGTCTCTCAAACACACAAATCTGAGGACTAGCAGTGAAGTTAAATTGAGGCTGATTGTATTCTCGGCGTAGACTTGTCTTTGTCCCTAAGCTCTGTCTAAATATTGAAGCAGCTCGTGGTGAAAAGAGTCGGCTATCCAGAGGATTCAACCCAATCTGCATATTCATCACAATTAATTAGGATTCCTCTCTCTGCCATCATTTTTTATCTTTCCTGCTTTATTTCTCGAGAGGCAACTACAAGACAATGGTGGGGCGGTGATCGGAATCAGTTATTAGGAGGGGGGGAGTATGGACGCAAGCAGACACACACCTTCCTGCCACATCTCCGACTTGAGAATGATGCTGTCTGCATCAGATATGATGAAGAGTGCTTTACAGGCAGCATTCATCTCTCTGTTGATACAAACTTCCAGTGCTTTCTCTCACTTTGTCTTTTCCCTCCTTTGTCTGGGCCGACTGTGCGTCGCGCCTCCGCCAAAGTGACTGAGAGCGGCTATTGTCTGGCGAGGCATACAAACGAAAGACCGCCACTAGACAGCCTTCTCGCAAGGCTAACTCTGTTAATTGCTCAAATAAAAGAAGGAAAGGCGAGAGATGGTGTGAGGCCTCCGGGCGAGAGAGAAGTGAAAGTTAAGTTTTATGAAATCTGTCTGCAATCGAGTGCTGAAGGTGCTAAAAGAATTGATTGACGCTTGTATCTAGGTAATGATCAGGTTTTTGTGGTATCCTGTTGGGCATTTTAAGCACATTAGGATTGGAAAAATAGATTCTGCGAGACATGAATGTATTTTAGATGGAATATTTTAGAAGAAACTGTGGAATGTAGAGACCTCAGCTTTATTCAGGCCTCTGATTGTTCCTTGAAATAAATGCATTCCTTGCATAAATGTTTTCTCAATTTGACTGACATTAACAGACTTTTAAATAGTTAAGATTTTAAAGCCTCAGTTTTGGCATTTATTCACTGCTGTTGCAGGGATCTTGTCCTGCATCTCTGACAAAAAACTCCCTACTGACAGGCCTTTGTGATAACAGCAAATCAATGTTCAAATCAAAGCTATAATTACAAATGGAACTGTGTAATAAACCAAAAATTTAATAAAACTTAGTGTTTGGACACAACCACTGTAACATGTTAATTACTTTTGCTGCAATATGAGCACCTGATGCCCAGGTTTAACAGTCAAGACTATAAATCTCTTATTGGAAAAAAAATTACTTAATTAAAAATGTATGTAAGAAATTGTCAAAAACAAGGACAAGTTAATCTTTCAGTATTTCCTACTGTGGACAAAGTTGAAAAAATAAAACATCTGTCTAAAAATAAGGAATGTGGTACATCGAAGAGTGTGGCAAGTTGGATCCTGAAGCAACGAAAGAGATTTTAGATATACTGTCATGAGATTAAATGACACTTGTGCTATATAAGAAACTGTTGAAAGTGGAGAAAAAAGTAAGAGCCATCATCTCACTTCTGTATATTCTACAAATTTGCAAACATGCAAACATCTTAGAAAATGGACTTGTTGGTGTAAAATACACGCAATCTTGTCTCTCAATTTTAGGGCTGGTGATGACTTCGCCATTTAGTACCCCGGGGTGATTGAAAGTGTTGAAAGATCAGACCAAAATAAAAAGGAAAAATGGAAGGAGTGTGAGACGGATGACAGAAGTTGTCCATTAAGCAAGCGGAGCAGTCCTGGTGTGAATATTGCATTTCCATGTTTACCGCAATTACAGGCCTGTTCACTGGTTCCCCTCCTACAGAGGGTAAAAATGGAAGAGAGAGACACTCCTGTGGGAAGATGAGAATATAGCCTGCCCAGTCAGAGATGTGAGACATGGACACACACACACATGCATGGACACACACACACACACACACGCACACATGCACACATGGCTGTCATTTCTCCAGTGTTTCCGAGTGATTTTAATGTGTGTTTGTGTATTGCAGGGAGCCAAAATTCACTTTGTTTGGTGTCGAAGTGGGGACACTGTGTAAAAAGAATTAAACAGTATGTATTTCTTTGGTCATCCTAATCTAAGATTAGTGCAAAGACAAAATATTTAATGAGTCACCTTAATCCCAATCATGTCAGAACCTCAAGTGATAGTAGTTAGTATGTGAGGAGCATGCATCTTCTAAAGACTCAATGAATAACATGTAGTTGCTTTGTAAAACAGAATTGTACTGCTTAAAGAATATTGCTACATATGATGGGGAAACACTTTGTAAAACAATTGTGATAACATTTATATTATTACCATACACCTCCTGAATTTAGTTTCTCTCTAATTCAAATATAAGCCTAGTTGAAAAACACTTGATTCAAGCTGGACAGAGACTAAATTGAATTTACCAGAACCATCCTGGTTTGTCTTTCTCAACACTCACAAACTCTGGTTTAACTTAAAATACATCCTTTTCCGCCATGTGTTATTGTGAAAAATTTGGCTCAACATGTTTTTTTTATGCTAATTTTTGACCTTCCTCTTCCACCTCTAACATATTATGCTCTTCCTGTCCCTGCTTGTTTTGTCTTTATTCCAGATTCACCAGATTCCTGGTCGGAGCTGTTGTAAATCACCTTTACATAACAAACATTCCTGATCTGCAGAGACCAGGAAGCCACTAGCTTCCAAGCTAGCTAGTAAACAGCAGCTAAAAGCTACAGCCATAGATTGCTGGTATATTCTGCTGCCTTTTATTCTAGTGAAGTGAGCTTTATAGGTGGCCATTTTTGTATACCAGTATTTCACCTTTGATAAAAAACAACTTTAACCAACTAGTGTTTCTGGTGCCAACTAGGGTGGCCACATTTTTTTTGACTAGTCAAATAAACGTGTAGATCCCTAGCTTGGACAACAGACTTTTTAGCTAGTTCTTATGTCATTTTCTTGATAGAAGTCACATGAGGTAATGGTTTAACAAATAAAACTATTTCAACCCATAAATTGTTTTTTTTTTCCAAGATAACAGAATTTCAGACTCCATCTGTGTCTGCCTGTCCACTGCAATTCATCAGATTTCTTCCGCTGCAAAGACGTGCAGCCTTGCTTGCAAGGCTGACTCCTACACAAAACTTACATGCGGAGGAGCAGTGAAGTGAATGTAATCAACATTTTTATTGTCAGTGAAAAAACAAGAAAGTTGAGGAGGCTGACATGCAACATCCAACTAATAGAGCAAGGCCAGGGTCAAAGGTCAGTGCGATGACAACTTTAAACCAAAGGCCAAAAAAAATAAGCTCTCTGTTGCTGCTAATCTCATCTAATGATGTCCCCGGAGGCCGACATGCCTTATGCCAGCCTTATTGTCATTACAATGCTCTGTTTTCTTACTTTTACTCCTCTGTGTGACAGAATGAATGTTTCATGCCATTAGATCTCTGTAACAGCATCTATTGTCCCCACATCTGCTCACAGCGATGTTTTTTTCTTATTTCCACTGCAGACATAAAGTATAGCTTCACATTCCAATGAAACACAAAGGCTCAATAATGCAATTAGACTTCTGTTGTCTGTAGTTGAACATCCTTATCTCCGTTGACTGAGCACTAAAGATTAAAATCAAAGGGTGTTGGGCTCTCCGACTTTAGATCGACCTATCTGAGAAGCTGAGGATGTTAAATGTGAACCATCATTTTAGATTAGCGCCCTAGCTCATTTTTTATACTGTAGCTTTCATGTAATTATCTTTTTAATTATCTTTGACCTTGCCTTCACTGCTGTTTCTTTACTTTTATCTTTTCTACCTTGCTGTCACTGACTTTTTCCTAGTAGTTTTTCAAGGTAATTTTCCCTTTTGGGCCCCAGAATTATATGGAATCCATAGACAGTAAAGAAGTGGAAGTATAAGAGTCATTGTGGAGATGCCTCAAACCCACAGTGTTTGAACTGGCCAGCAGGGGGCGTCCCTAGTGATTTTCAAAAAGAAGGTCTGACTTCGTGTAAGCTTCTGAGAAAATAACTTAACTCTCTTTTGGTTTATTACATAGTAAACAGTTTCTAGTATCATCGTTTTAAGTCTTTTCCAATCCAGCTTGTTTAATTTGTGATTGACCAGTCATTACAATGTGACCTCAAACTGAACAGAGGCACAGCAGGGCGTATCCGCTGTAGCTCCACATCCATCCACTAGATATAATCGCTTTACAGGGTCATTGAGGCTGAAGTCTATCTCAGCAGACACTGAGTAAGTGGTGGTACACCCTGGATTGGTCACCGTTCCATCACAGGGCAAACACACAAGTGACCGTTCACTCTCACACTCTCGCCTTCAGAAAAATTGCAGATTCGAGTTGCTGTGAGGCGACAGTGCTGACCACCGCATCACCGAGCTCCTCTCGCAGGGCCAAGTATGGTCAACTCTGGTTGCACAAAACCATCATGGTGATGGTCACAATGCCAAACTCAAGGTTCCAAATCCACAGTCCGCAAACAAAAAGGTGATTTCTCGGTGGCTCAGACCAATTCTTAATACATTACCTACAATCAAGTCACAAATGAATGCTGCCACTTCTATAAAGATACTCCCTTTTTTTGCATGGATTCTCACTATGACTCTGAAACACCACTGGAGGGATGGAACAAGATTTCAACAAAAACAAGAGCATCCGTTCAATTTTTAATAAGGTTTAATTGACAAATAGCCTAAGTAAATGCAGCAGCTATGACTTTGTCTGTTATGAACAAAGAAATGAGTAGTGTGATGACATGAAAACACCAGATTATTGCTGTGTCGAATTTGATGTGACCATGTGTCAGTGGATTCTGAGCAGAGAGGGAGAGGAAACCTGGTTTATGCAGGATCTCTACCAGATTATACTGAAACAGCAGCAGGCACTGCTGATGCAAAGAAGTCTAACTGAATCATTTCCACCTTTAAAGAGTTGCCATGTGACACTGCAGAACTGTTTCTAATTTTTTTTTTTTTTTTTTCCATGACCACAGTGTTTCCCTAAATGTAACCAGCTGGTTATTTTAACCCAAACCATGAACCTCACTCAATCGTTTTCATTTCTTAACCAAACAAAATCTTAACCATATGTCGGATTAGGAATTTAATTTTTTCATAGGTGATTTTCATCCGCTTTTATAGTACAAAACAAATACTTTTATCCCTGCTATAGGCGCATCAGATGAGATAATGCTTCAATGTGTCTCTCTGATGGAAAATTACAAATGACTTGTTAACTAGAAGGATTTGTTGGATGGAACACAATTGTGAAATATATTCCTTCATCTGCTATAATAAAGACTGTTGTGTATGTGTGGTTTAACATATTGTTCCATAATCTCCATAGGTGTTCAGTAGAGTAGACATGTGAAGGTCAAAGCATATGATTCGTATTATTTTTTATACTCATGTTGTATACAGAAGCATCTGCATTCCTTCTCAACTCCTTTATACAGGCTTGTCCTTGGATTTGCCACCTGTTTGTACATTGCATGGGATTTTGAAGGTATTTGCTTGACATCAGATGATTTTGTCCATATGCTCAATCAGAGGATGTTTAACTTCACACGTCAATAGAAAGAGCTTTAGCATTTTTCCCCCTATTTACCTCCCAAGCAGATTGTGAACTAACAAAGTCTGCATGGTTCATTCAAAACAGCACAGGGGCGGATGTGGCAAACTCTGAGTAGTTCTTACTGTAAGATGTTTCCAGTTTGACATGACCACTGGGAGAGAAAAAACAGGGCTTGTGCTGTGGTGATGTAGCCGGAGCTCGACCCAAGGGTGGAAGTAATAAATTTCAATTACTCTCCTCAACTGCAACCAACTGACTTGTTTTTTTTTCTGTGCTTCAAGTTTAGAATTTTGCTCCTAGGTATGTTTTGACCAAAGTGTTTTCTTTTGCTTCATTTCAAATTGCTTGCAGGCTCTTCACACACGCCATTAACTGACCAGCTGCAGTCATATTGAGTCAACTGCCCGGATTCCAGCTTCTTGGTTCTTTATTTGGTTTATTTTTTTTTGTTTCTTTAATGAAGATCATCTTTTTGAAATTCAGAGCTCAAATCGACCTTGTACTTCAAATAAAAAAAATCTTTTATGTAAACAAACTATCATATTCTGAGATTTACAACAATGTAGTTTGCAGCATGTTTATAAGGTTGTTAGAGGTTGTCCTTCACCAACAGGGAAAAAAGCAGTCAAAACAGAGCAATAACAAAATAGAAGAAAAATCCATGCAGGTTTTCTTTTGTTCATTTTAAACTGTTTTTATTTTGTGAGAAAAGAGGACATTTAAATGGGAACACTGTTTTTTTAAACATCACAGTCCGGTCACATGCATTAGGGGCACTGATGCTGCTGTGTGAAAGAAGTTGTGTGAAGTCTGAGAGAGCCTTTACATTTTAGCTGCAAACTATGCTACGCTAATTAAAATTTCCATTGCTAGTTACTTTACAACATTACATGCATTAGTGTTAAGCTTGATACTGATGTCAGACTAAAGATGTGGTGATGCTGCATTAGCTTGTACTTGTGCAACGTATCTGAATCTCCAATCTGCCTTCTGCAATCAAGTTGCATTGCAGGTTTCATAGGAGGCATGTTGAAACAAGAGGAGGGATGTGTGAAATAAATAACTGTCTTTTTTTCCTGCATAAACTGCCCATTTTGAGTCTGACAGTCTCATAGGAGTGAAATTCTTTAGAGTATTTTTGGAAGTGTGTTTTCAATAACCAGAGGCTCTGGTGCATTTTGATGACAAAAACTTCAGTTCTAATCAAGTGATATTTCACCAAAGCATCACTTTTACAGGAGTGGGACATTTGAGAGATGCTGCCAGTGCTCTTTCCACCTCTGCACACCAAGTAACACTTACAGGGCTCCAGCTTCACAGTGTGCTTCCAGTAAAGGAACTGGTGGTACCAGCTGCTTTCCAGTTCACACACACATACACACACAGTGTCAAACCACAACACACTCAAGTTGCCAGGAAGGGGTCAAATTAATGGCTGACTTTGCAGCTCTCGGGCAGACGCTCAAACACACAAAAACACACTCTGCACTGCTGTCACACACACAGACAGAATCTCACTCACACACACACACACACACACACACACAGAATCATTTCCATTCCACTTCTCCCCCTTCTCCGCCCTTCCGCTCACTGCCATCCCCTGCTTTTTTTTTTCCCTCGTCCTCTCTCTAATTTGCATAATATACTCTTTCGTTCTAAAGCTCAAGATTTACACACATACACACACACACACACATGCACAAACTGACAGATGGCACCACTGGCTTCAGACACAGTGCAGAGCGGGAATGTGAGGGGAATGAAGGAAAGAAGGAAATGTTCTGGTAAAATAAACACACACATGCACATACACACACACACACAATAATACCATAATTATCCTGGGCACTGGCCTTGGCACTAACCTGGGGAAAACCCTGATGTGCCAACTCACTGCACCCGGTGACCTACCAAAACTAGCAGGGGAAGAACTCCCTGTCACACACTCACACACAGATATATGTGTATATACACCCATGCACACACTCATTAATGCAAAGCCATGCATGCATACACAAAGTCAGCAGAGGAGAGAGGAATCTTATGTACACAGACTGTAAAATTAGACTCATTCGCCTCCTCCATTTTTCCTAATCAATCTCCCTCCTTCTCTATGGTCACTCTTTCTAGCTATCTTTATTCAATTTTTGCTTTTTAAAATATTTTTTGACAGGGTGTTGATGGTGGTTTGAGCGTGTCTATGCTGTCGGGCTGAGTTATCCTTGTAAAGCTCTGGGCCTGATTATCCTGCAATGACTCATCCAGGGAGCGAGAGAGAGGTGAACTCAGTGCACAAGAACCCAACAACCAGGCCACTGGTTACATAGCTATAAACACAGAGAGAGAGAGAGAGACTGAGAACTAAGAGAAGTGGGCCTTGAAATGCATCAAACAGTGCAATCCCCGGCATGAGCATGTGAGAGCTCAACTAGAATGAGGACAAATCGCAACACATACACACACATGAATTTTCATCACACCCAGACACATGAGAGCAGGACAGAAACACAGACAGACGTTTGTCATTTAACTCGCTTCTTATCCGGCTTGTTTGTCATCGCTGTGCAAGATGAGTTACCGAGTGCCGCCGGTTCCAACGTGATTCTCACCAAGCGGTACATGTCAGGTCATATAATTAACTTGCTAATGTAGTCGGTAATCAGACAGAGAGAGACAGAGAAAGAGGAAAGTAACAAAAACAACAGGCTGTCGTGGACAGATCTGCAGCCGATGGGCTTTGTTGACGCCGCGAGAGCGGAGCTTTGTTGGGATAGAGTTGCATAACATCTTCTGCCCTCCGCTAAGAGGAGGGGGGTGACATTTAGAATGGGCCAGACGGGGGGGAACGGACGTTGGGAGCACACACACAATTCCCCATAGAAGCATTTACACTTACAAGTTCCACTTATTAATTATATGTGGATGAACTTATTTATTTACAACGGTTCAGTTTTGCATTCACTTTATTTCCCGCTGAAGCTCTCAGACCTTTACTTTCAATTTAGATAAGAGTTTACAGCTTGAGTGGGTTTTGCACACACCTTCCTACTCACGCACATGATACAGTATACTCGCAGCGCTCATAGCATATACACTCACAAACATATGCAACCGGTAACAAGCCTGTTGAACCTCTTCCAACAGCCAGTTTGCTTTGTTTCACTTTGTAAGCTCCGTGTGTTTACCTGGTTTTGTGCTCTGCTTCTACATTCTTGACATTCTAATGTTTTGCTTAAATAAAATGTTCCTCAGGAGCATTTGCACGGCTCAACTTATATTTTATCGGAGTTATGTTTGCTCTGCTTGAGCTGGATATTTCAGAGAGCTTTCCAACTTGTGGACAAGAACACACACACACTAACACACACACACACACACACACACACACACATCTGTTGAGCCTGATTGAACTGGACTGGCTGGCGTTCTCACAGCATTAACTGTCACCACAGTGAGAGGTCAAACAGAAACAGTAACACAGCTTATATAAGTCACAATAACAGGAGCAGGGGGGGAGAGAGGGCAAGAAGGATATGTGTGTGTGTGTGGGTGGGTGAGTGTATGTGTGTTTGTGTAAATCTGCGTATGTGTGTGCAAATAGATTTTAAGAGTAACAACTAAGTTTCTTGCAGTTGTTCCCCCAAAATTGCTTCTATAATTTCTGAAAGCAGTCAAGATTGCACTTGGAAACTGTGTTGTTTTCTCATATCGTCACTGAATCATATGTTTTATTTTCAGACATATTTATCTCTTGTTGTATCCTCACTGGAACACACCTAGCATAAATAACAGTGAGCCTTCAAGCCAAACTGAGAGTTGAGTTCTCTTCACTTTGTGTGTAAGTAGAAACTGCTGACACTTGCTTCCCCAGATCCACTTTGTTTGCACTAATCCAACAACATTCAATCAAGTTTCAAGAGAGAACAAGAGAAACAAAAATATCTTTACTGACCTATGGGTGAAAAAAAAATAACAGAAGCAATTTAATTTAAGTACAAAAGCTACACGGCGGACACTAAAGCAAGGAAATGCAGTATACAAAATGTGCAGTACAACACTTTCTTTGACATCTGAAGTAGCACAAAGAACAGTAAGACAAAGCTGTTTTGTTAAAGCAGCATTACTCAAGTTAAGGACTTGGGACTTGTCAGTATTGACTTGGGACTGGCCTGACTCGACTCTGGGCTTGAGTGTAAACACTTGAGACTTACTTGTAGTTTGCAAAACACTGACTTTTTCCAACATCTGGAGAGCACAACAACAGGGAGGACATGATTTAGTCACAACAGACACACACACACACACACACACACACACACACACACACACACACACACACACACACACACACACACACACACAAACAGATGGATATCTATCATGTCACCTGCTTCTTTTTAACTTGTTTATCGTAGCTGTGTAAGATGAGCTCTGCGGGGGTTCCCACACTGAAGCTCACCAAGCGGTACGTGGAAGTTCTACAATTGAACTGCTAAAAGTCAGTACACAAAGAGAAAGAACAAAAATCTTAAAAAACAAAATCGTTAAAAAAAGTGAAAATGTGGAACAAATTTTTCTATTTGTTCACAACAGAAAGCGATGTTAGCGCTGGGTGTGAAAGATAATCAACAATTATTCTCCCCACATGAGTTCAAAAACACACATTCGGGTTTCAGGAAGAATGCTATCAAAAGAAGAGAAGAAAAAAAAAAACACGCAGAATCTGGAAAGTCCAAGACTGATTTAGAAAGACAGTCTGCAGGGGAGGGGGGGGGGGGGGGGGGGGTTGTGGGTGCAACGGCCCAACACAAGAGGACAGAAGGCCAACAGAGGGAGAGGGAGAGCGGAAGAGCACA
>JAQNCA010000009.1:4534415-4590675 GCA_029783725.1 Acanthurus tractus
CCCCCCCCCCCCCCCCCCCCCCCCCCCCCCCCCCCCCCCCCCCCCCCGCGCCCCTGCGCGCGCAACGTCACATCACAAGAGGACAGAAGGCCAACAGAGGGAGAGAGAGAGAGGGTGAGGTGAAGAGAGGGAGGGAGGGAGATTTTCTATAAGCAGAAGCTAAAGAGGTCAGACTGTTAGTTTCTGGGTCAGAGCGCATTAAACAAGCAGCCGCACTGAGCCGTCGTCCGCGGCCCCTTGGCGACGCAGCAATGTGGACAGGCTTCTACCGACTGTGACCACACATTAGGCCCCGACTGCCAGCCATACAGATACAGCTCAGGGCATCAACACATAAAGTTGCCCTTTACTGTAATCCACAGCATAAATGGATACACACACACACACACACAGACCTACATCTGAGGGGCCGGCAGCCAGCAGTGGGCCGTGTGCACTGACTGGCACGAATGTTAACCTTAGCTCTCATCAGTAATGGTCCCACGAACACCGCTGAGGGCATAAACATGGGGAGGTAACACATACAGGACATGGTATGGAATGCTCGCGATGTGTCGCTGAACTGTCAGCACAACACGCCGCATGAACTACTTTATTTTCATCTTTACATTTCTGAGGTTTGTCGGCCTGTGACTTGTCTGAGAAGCATGCTGGGACTTTGCCATTCGCTCTTTGGTGGTGAAATGTCATCCAATCGTGCTGATGATCATCGTATGACATCACATGAAAAGAATAAACTTGTTGAAGGCTCTGGCCGAATTATCTTCATTTGCCATTAAGCGAATGGCTGGTGATGGTTTCAAGGGGCACTGCGATGAAGCAGGAGAACTTGAAGGAGACAGATTTGAAAAAGAGCTGAGTGAGATCGACATGTCATGATTTATATATAAGCTCATGAGCGACAGCGACACTGCAGGCCACAGCGTTTGATTCTGATTTATTGCTCTGATCAGATTCTCTTCTTTTGGGCTGCTCACATTACTTCTTTATATGTGGCTCATATCAAACTGGCCAGTGTCCTGAGCTAACCTGCATGCAAAAAAGAGCATGAAAAATGTTAAACCGGGCAAACTGTGGTGCAAAAGTAAGCTTAGATGCCAGATTTATGGTTTCCTTAATAAGTTGATATGCAGTGGAAACCGGTGACTCCATGAGCAGATGATGAGAAAAACATGATGAGATGAAAGACCATTTCTGTCTGTTTCATTAAACAGTGGCTGCCACCTCGGTATGAAAACTTGCGTTATGTGTAGCGAGAGCCGTCGGGTCATGACTTCAGTGAGTTAAACAGCTGCACGGAAAAAAAATTGCATTCAAATTTCAAGATGTCAAAGGTCTCTTTTAAGTAACGACACCAGCAGCTCTCCCCGCGCATCGCAAAATCTGATCTGTATCTACTTATAGGATCATATATGAAAGTGGTCCAAATCTAAATGGAAAAGATTTGGATTCCAGGTGGCTTGTGCTGTTCACACTGTAATGAAAAAAAAAACAGATTTGAGTTAATAAGAGCAATTTCAAATGAAGTGTGATTGTCATTTTTGCCAGGCTGTCCAGCCTGTTAGCATTACAAGCTTTGGGTAAAAACAGTGGTCTGTAAGCTAAAGCTGGGATAACCAGGTCATGTCACTTAAGCAATTTGATTCGACCGACATTATGCAGTTTTTTTTTTTTAATAGGTTCATTAGAAACATATCTCCAGCAAACTGAACTTTATGTATAAATATTGCTGTAATTCCTCCATAAAACCATCTTTAGTTAGAATCATGGCTTTCTGGTTATGCACATAAACACACCTGCTGGTCTCCACAGAGAGGCAGAGGACACCTACCAAATCTCAACACCTCATGCAGACCTGCATCAAGCATTCTGATTGGTTGATCCAACTTCCTGCTGGGAGGCTGTTTGAAGATTGAAATAAGATGAGTGTAAACAGAAACTAAACAGGCCCCCTAAATCAATGTTAAGGTTTTTAATCTCAGCACTTTTAGAACTTTTAGTCCATGTTAGCATAAAGTTAAGCATCAGTTGATTATTGATGTAGAAATAATAGTTAAAAAAAACAATCCCAAGAAAAGGTCCAAGAACAAGCTTTTTCCAGGGATTTTTACCCTTTTTAAATGCCCTTCACTGGCAGCGGACTTTGCTTAGTTGTTATTGAGATCTGATGACACGGAGGTTCAGTAGCATAACAAGAGTTCAAGCTGAAAGTCCTGACCAAAGCCAGTGATTTGACCTTGAACTAAACTACCATGTTCATGTCAAGAAAGAACTTTGCATGCCCACTTTTTGTTATATAAAGCCACTTTTTATTGGCTATAGTAGTTAATTAAACTTGAATTACATTTAGAGAAATAAAGCAAGAACGATAGAATCCTTTTTGTGTTCTGATGCAGCCTAATATAGAAAAAGAGTACTGAAAAATCACCATATATTGGTAAAAGCTTCACAACTGCCTTTTGACTATTTCTGATAACATCTATTCATTTGCAATCGCAGGCCGAATGTGAGGATGTCTGGATGGCGGCTACGACAGTACAACACATGTCACTTTGGCCTCATTCATAAACTAAGCTGTGGGTGAAAAGGCCAAAATGTGACTCTGGAAAGAAAAAAAAAAAAAAAAAAAAAAAAAAGAGGAATAATCTTTCAAGGACAAATAATAGACCCAACTGAACTGAAAGCAGCCATTAAACAAAAAGAGACAAGAGAGAGCAAGAGATAGAGGCAAATATCTTTCCAATTATCAGCTCTGGCGCATGTTCTTAAGAGCGAGCAGAAAGAACAGGTTATTAAGCTTTAATGCATCACAGCATAGCACCATTCAAGGCCTTCTCCCTCATTAGACCTACCACCAGCCTCGCTGTGCGCTTGTGTGTGTGTGTGTGCACGCATGTGTAAGTACATGTTCACAGCTAAGCACCTCACATACAACACTAAACACTTAAACACTGGTAATGAGAGTGTGAGTGCTGGCTAGTCCACTTACAGAGGGAATAATTGCAGATTTAGCCAACAAGGGCATTTTCTTTCCCTCGTATAGACGGGATTAGTGCACATACAGAAAACAGGAGTCACATTTTCCTAATAAAACCACTCAACAGGAGAGAAAATGCTGTTGGAATTATGCCCGAAGAATGTATACAATATGGATGAAAGCATTTGATAAATCCTTGAGATTTAATCACATTTTCTGGATGTTACATTTTTTTTCTCATGAAGAAAAAACAGAGGTAAGACTGGAGGTAAAGAAAAACACAGCCGAGCCACGGTGCAACAATTCCTTATGGAATACCGGCCTGACTTCTGAAATTCATTCCTTTCCTTTTCAAAGCAAACAAATGATGGCATTTTGTGGATGATATATTACCCAGCTTGATGTCTGTCTGTGTGTGTGTGTGTGTGTGTGTGTGTGTGCACAGTGCAGGTTTATTCCTCAAACAATTAACTCTCCTTATTGCAAATCCACACAATAATACCCGAGGGAATCAATCTGACCAAAAAAGCTGGTTTCCGTTCTATAAATAAGAGAATCACAAATATCATGATGGAGGAGGAGAGAGGAGAAAGGAAGAGAAAAAACATGGCCTCTCTGTAAAAAGAAGCCACTCATAAACTTGATAAACCTGTGAAACCTGGCCTTTGTGTGTGAAGCCACTTGGCATGCTGGGACATTTATGCAGACAGGGGCCACCATATGAACGCATTAGCGGGACGGCGCACTGTTTTAACATCCAATCCAAGTCCCTCGGATCAATGAAGAAGTATTGGCTGTGGTGCTTCTGTTCAGTCAGCCACTAACTCTCCTTCTGTCCATTTCTGCATCCAGTGATCATCACCATGTGTGCACACTGTGGCCCCGAGTCTGATGAGGATGATTTTCCATAGATGGGATGATTAATGTGCCTGCTCTAAGATGCTGAGTGAGATTGATGCTGCCCGCTATCCCCTCCGTGCCTAATCTTTCATCCTTACAGTAAATATGACACAATGTCCATATGCAAGCGAAAACCGCCTGATTACAAACAGCTTGCGAGCCCTCGTCCCCTTTTTAATGATTACATCCAAAGGCACTCTCTCAGTCAAACGGCTGTTTCCCCCTAATGAAATTAGCCAATCGCACTATCTTCTTCCTTCGCGCATGAGGTAAGGAGTTTCCACGGGGGTCACTTGGCTAAGTAACCCTCGTTAAGCAACTCTAATGCAAATGAGATGCAAATCTGGCTAAAACGGAACACTGGTTAATTTGGCCTCCTGACATTGCAAACAGTCACTGGGGGATCCGATGCAAATTACATGCAAATGACAACTGACGGTCTTTGTCTCTATTGGCTAAAGGGTAGGAGCCTATGGGGCCGGGTTCACGACTGATTTTGTCTATGCAAATATTTGATGTATCCAAGTGGAACTAAAGAAAGTAAATACCCACTGGAGAGATGGGTGGAGGTTCACAACAGGTCAGGAGGCTGTCATCGCAGCAGCTGAAGCAGTATACACCCACACCGTGTGGCCCGGCACAAGAGAGGAAAAATACAGACCTCAAACCAGAGAACAAGAGGCAAGTAGACATTACATTCCAACCGCTTCACATTTACCAAAGCCAGGACCCAGCTGTGTGCGATCCGGCCAACTCCTACATCATCTGGAGCCATGTCTCGTATATTCGCTTCTCAGATTGAGGCCTGTTAAGCCCACGTATAAATATGGCGGTCTGGTCAGTGCTTGTGTTAACACTGACGGAGGGTGAATCCAAAAGCCAAAACCCCCTGAGAAGAGGTCAGACCTTTGTACAGGCTAGCCCCCTAAAGGCCACGTGACGGAGGGAAATCACTTTCCCTACTGCTCGCGCCGTACGGCCGACCTGCAGCATGGATTTCTGGCGACAGGAGCATTTAATTGATCCCCTCTCCATCCTCACTCAACCATCAACAGCACTGGAAAATAACCTGTGCCAGTTTTCAGCTTATTTTTAGAGGGGACCGCTGCTTTTCTTCTCTTAAGTGTACATTTAAATCCTGCACTTTCTCATACTTGCGAGCTCTATATCTCCAAAAGTTTCCTATTTCAGGTTTCACCTTCACGGAGCCAACGTTTCAACAGCAAATATATAATGACGGGTTGCTAATTCTGTCCTTTTCAAAAGGCACCTCTGAATACTGCGAGTCCACTTTTGTATGAATAGGAAGGACGAAACCTATTTGTCAGTGACCCAGAGTTCCACATTCGCCGTTTGTATCTTTGAGGCCTGGGGAGGGATCGTGCAGTGATGCTATGAAGAATCCACTGTAAACTCCTTTGAGGAGGAGGGGCCGCCTAAGCCCACTACAAGGCTTCACTCCGCTCGAGGCCGTCTAATGAAGGGGTGAAGATGAAGAACGAGTCATGTGGATGTTAACTTAGATTACTTAGTTACTGAACAGAACTTTTGTTTTTGTGTCCTAAAAAGGAAAAATCCACTAACGCCGGCCTCATGTGACCTTCATTTTCTTAAGAGAGTGCGCCAGAGTGTGACAGCAATAAGATATGCTCCGAAAGAACTGAAGGAAAAAGGAAACAAACATTCTTTGTGTGGTTCTGCCAGAATTCAATTTGATGTGAAATCATTGGATTTAAATGGAATCACTTTTTATTGTCCAGCTCAGCTTTGATAAACTTTTATATAACTTTTAAAAACCTGCACCTCTGTTAGACTGCGAGTCAGCCTGACGGCGCTGACTTTTGAGGGATCGGAGAGCCAAAATGGGGGGGTGTTGTGGCTTATAGCTGCGCCGTAGTAACCACTTTTATTTAGCCCACATGTTGACGTATAAACTGCTCCATAAAAAGAGAACTCCTCTGCAACATTATTGCTTCTGTTCGACATCAAAAGCGCGAGCCCTTATATCCTTTGGTTACATAGGGAAATATAGCACTCTAGATAACCTTGCTAACAGGACTTCACACATGTTTTCTAAACACATGAACAGCTAGTTACTCGCTCGCTGTATTTAAGACAAACATAGGTATAAGGATGTGCTATGGAGGTCACAACACGCTCCAACAATCCCACAGCACAGTTCCACCTGCCAACACTGTGAGGTTTTGGATGAGAAGAAGCCAGACCTTCAGTCACAAGTGCCCTATCAGTCACAGCTATGTTCAGGCTTCTGAATATGACCTCAGTTTTTCGGTATTAACCACAAAGTGAGCTAGACTGCGGCTCATAATTCTAAAGTCTAAACTTGATCATAAATTTGATGAACTGTTGCACCTCTGCTGCTGTCATAGAAGAGGGCTGAGACAGGATAATTCCAGAAATGGAGATAACTCAGCATGCTGGCAGGGACTGAAAAGTGTCTTTCATGCTGCTGTACATGGAAAAAGTGAGGGACGTAGCTGCATTGAGAAAGCGTAAAGAGAGAGCGCGAGAGGGAACGTTCCAAATTTATAGCTTTCCGCACTTGAAAGTTGATTTCCCTCTGATTTGTCTTAATAGTTGGTTCTTCTCTTAATTGAAGGGAACATGACATGCCGTTAAACTTCGAGCAGAGAGGAGGCAGCTTCAGACTCACAGATGTTTTTCTCTGCGAGGAAGAGTTTGCTGCTTTTTTTTTTTCTCTTTTTGAAAAAAGTCCAAGATCTGCTTTTGCGATTACCACGACGGACTGGAAGCAGAATCAGCTGATGTTTTAATAAGATGGCTGTAGATACAGTTTACTAAAAAAAAAAAAAAAAAAGGGGGGGGAATGTACCACAATTAATGCAGCGAAATAAGCTGCTCTTCATGCATCCTGGTCCATCAGTGCTGATCAGGCCACAGGCTGCTGTGCTGAATTATTTACTGTTTAGTCTGAAACCGGATCTCTGCTACAGACAGACTGAGAAGTAACCACAGGTGCTTCTCACTTGTACTGTCACGGTCATCTGTTGATCCTTCTCAATATATCCAGAGGCCCTCTTAGTCAGACCGCACAGCAAACAAGCCCACCTATCTCTTTTAGTATACTCTGCACACCAAGAGCTACTGGTGATGAATCAAACTACTCCTGTCCTGCTCTCTCTCACTATTCATTTCATTCATAAACCCAAAATATTGTTAAGGCAGCTGATTGGGTGAGAGCGTGCTACGCAAAAAGACGGCGTGCTCTCGGTAGCCAATAAGAGACCAGTAGTATGCTAGCTCCCTCTTTAACCCTCTCTCATTTTTTTGTTCTTCCTCTCCCTCTCTCCTTCTCTCTCTCTCGCTCCCTGCCTCCGTGCATTACAGCAGTCAAAACAACAGCCTGTCTGAGGAGAGCGCAGCATAGAAACAAGTGCTATATTTTAAGGAGGGGGTGGGGGGGCGGGAGGGGGCAGCTGGACAAGACAATCAACCTACATTTCCATGGGTGGATTGCACTTGTTCCGAGTCACTCCTAAACTCCCCGAGGGACGGCATCTTAAGTGGTGACTTAGTCCTATCTCACCCTTTAAGCCCAGCCATCTGTGTGTGTGTGTGTGTGTGTGTGTTTTGTCCGGCACTTTAAGACCGCCTCCTGTACGTCATTTGCTTGTAGGTGACGGGGGGAAAAGCACTCTAAAAATGAAACTTTATTGACCGATTGATCGGCTGATTGACAGCTACATTGACTGATCTTTAACAGAGCCCTCTTGAGATGAGAGGGGGGCTGACGTCAGGCCTAATTCAATATGACCCGATTCAATATTCACTTTGGTTTGTTTTTTTTTTTTCATGTGCAAATCTTTGTGGCAAAGAGAGGACAGGAAAAAAAAAAAAAAAAACAACAGAAACACACATGAATCAATAATAGCAGTGATCCAGTGACTCTCCATGAACTCAGAGAGTGTGTGCCACAGTTTGTGGGTAACTGGGTTGACTGAGTTTAAATGGGGTTTTGAGGTGCAACACTGCCATCTATGGATCGGGTCTGGATGCTGCAGGCTCCCGACAGATTACATCATCAAGTTGAGGGCACTGATGTGTTTTTCTCAGATGCTGTGGGCTCAGACAAAGAAAAGCAGACACACTTGTTTTCTACACGGGGAAGAAAAGGACGAAAGTTTCAAAAAGTATCTGCGGACTTTGATAGAAAAAAAGGCACATCAGAAGTTTCTGGTACACATTTTTTTTTTTTTCTGAAGAACGACGACATCTACTTGACTTCAGAAAAATATGATGTAATCATTCACTGACTGACAACAACTACCAATCTGAGCCAATAACAGCTTGCCTTAACAAATATCCAGTCTTCTGCTGAAGATTATATGTAAAGGCTCTTTTTTCTGTGTTATAAAAGCTTATAAATATGAACGTGAGATGTGTACTTACAATAACCAGAAAAATCTATTTATAATAACTTGTTAATGTCACTCTAGAAATCACTAACCTACATGACAACCGTATTAATGGTCAGTCTTGTGTTTTGTACATATGAGCAGTAAACAGCCTGAGTGAACAGCAATCAGGTCAGTCGGGACAATGAGGTCAAATTGTGTGTTTTAAACCATTTACCCTCAGCCTTGTAACTAGGTTATCTATTGCTGTTTACCAGATTATATACACACTGACCCAGCTTTTTCATGTAACTCTTATAAAAGCCCTTTTTCATGAGGGAGGGATGTAAGCTATTTTAAAAAGTACTTAATGACCTGTCATGTCTTTAAAGTTCAGACTTTGATGAGAGGACAAACTGTCTCATGACCATGTCATGTCCGTCCTGCTGCGGCTCTGCTGGCTTAAAGAAGTGTTTGCAGCTGAACAAGCCGCACTCACAACTGACTAGTTTGAGGGTCTCACTTCTTTAAAAACTTTCCTTTGTAATGAAATGATAATAATGAACTGAACAGTTTTGACGCGGCAGCCAAACAGAGTCCAACTGTATTCAGTTATTTTAACAACATTCCCACCTGATGCCACATTCATTTAAGTGGATTCCCAAAAGGGGATGGGGAACGCTGTCCCACATACGGCAGTTTAAAAACGGCAGGGATTGTGTGGGATTACACTGCCTCCTAGTGTCTCCATGCATGCTAATGCTACTAACTGTAGACTGAGTCCAAATGAACATGAACAGAACATGATGCTTGTTCTTTTCAAAGAACAGACCAGTGGCAACGAAAACCTCAACCTGCTGCATTTTTACATTCAACAGAAATGATAAGAAAAGCAAAGTGTCCTCTGATTTATCAGTTTTATGAGGTCAACCAAGAAGCTTCCGACATATTAATGTAGAAGTTGATCGACTGCATGTGGATGGATTTGGAGGGTTATACTCCATACTTCCAGTTATTTAATGATGAACATATGCAGCTAAAGCAATGTCAAGTTATAATCACTTCTTAAGCATGATGCCGTAAAAACTGATGCCAACATGTAAAAACTGAAGCGTTATGAAACACCCATCTGAGCTTCAACTTCCAGTCTAAAGACAACTCTGAAACAGTGGACCGATCTTTAGAGGAATTTACTTTATGACCTTCATTCAAGAATTAATATTTATGTCAGATGCTTTGAGGCCACAAATTTCAAGTATGCAGACACAAATATTGGGTTTTTTTTTTTACATTTTTACACAATATTTTACACAACACTACCTTACAAGTTTTTTTTTTGAAAAAGCCATCTAAAATGGGGCTGTAAACACATCTACTCTTCTCCCTCATTAAGAAATTCTGGATCTACCAATCACAGGCCTCATGCCCCGCCCACTAACACTGCTTGCGTAGAGTTGAAGGGGCACTGTGCATCAAAACGGACAACGTTCAGCACCTGGGTGGAACACTGGAGAGGTTCGACTGATTGCTGGACCCTCAGAGCCAGAATCAGACGAAGATTCAGTTGGGTCCAAAAATCTGCCACTAGGAGACTCATCAAAATTGTTTGTTTTTTTTGTTAGCTCGCATCTAGCGATGAATGACACAGTATTAGAAGTTGAGCTACTGGAAACTCTCTACTGACAAACTTTTTGCTGAAGGTTTCAGTTCTCTTTGCTGTGTTTGTTTTTTGAATTTGTGACAAGTGTAGCTTGCCCAGTTGCAGCTGTAATTCCAGATTTTATGGACGTGCACAGATATTGGCCCCGTCAGAGGATGAATGTGAAGATACCTCTCTACTGATAAGCTTTGAACAGAAATATCAATATAGTCAAAGTCTGACATTTTAAGGAGATGTAAACATGGGGAAATGCATTTTAAGTAGAATGGATCTTTAAATATCATAAAACATAAGCCAGAACTCTTGATTTACTTCAGAATAGATTTAAACTAACAGTGAAAACTGATCAAAGCACAATGGAAATGGGAGCCAATAACAATGTGTGAACATGTCTCCATTTATTTCAGTTTGTTACAGTACTTCCTTTCACCTGAACTGAAAATGTCAGCTACATAAAAGCTTTTCAGCCCTCAAGGTCTTCTGGGAAAAAAAAAAAGGTTTATACGGTACAAATTTGGTACATTGTAGGTTAAACCAAGTGGTTTGTCAAGTAAAGAAGAATCTTAGAGGTCACTGAGTACAATAAGAATAAAAAAAATCAATGACAAGAAGTTCTCAAAAGAAATGTTTTTTAAAAAATCTAACACCATTATAACTGTAGACCTTATTTAACAAACTAGTGTCACCTTTTTAAGACCGCCTAGAGTCTCCTTGTATTATGTTTTATGAAAGTTATTTCAAAGTACAACAACAGCAGACAGTCCAAAGTTGAAAACCGTAGCGTTTCTGAATGATCAAACATGTTTAAGACACTTTGTATCTCAAGTGTCAGAGAAGTCCACCCCGGTTTGAGGTCACTTAAGGAGGACGAGCTATTAAGATGGCTTCAAGGCTTTGACAGCTTTAAGATGCTGGAGTTGCTGTTTGGTGAAGCAAAATGGAATTTAACTATTAGAAGAGCCAAAAGGGCAGAAATGCTAAATTAAGAGACTTTTTTTCCAGGTTTGTCACCGTACACATCTGGTTTTGAGAGAAATCAATCAACAAAAAAAAAATAGAGAAAGTTGTCACTGCCATCATTTCAAAAGATGAAGGCTTGTTTTCAACAGCAGGTACAGTTCTCTTAACACTGATCACTGAGAGCGCTTGTCAAATGCTCATCGCAGCATGCAGGTTTTCAGTTTGATGTTTCAGAAAATATAACTGAACTGACACGATCAAAGACCTGGACACACCTGTCGGACTGGCACATATGAAATGACACTGTCATCAAGGGCATGTTTGACATGGGACAGTTAGAGGTCTGTCAATGCAAAGAGAAGCAAGTCAGTGCTTTCACTTGCCATATGTGTTGCAAATTAATTAATGCCCTTGAACAGCCTCAGTGGTAACGACAGGCTCTGTTACTGTAGACACACAAGCTACTGTCACTGATTTTAGGAAACTTGAACAGGCACATGGATCTTTGTCAGGAGGCCTAACTGATAACTTCCTTAATAATCAGTATTGCAACAATCTAGATGATCCACTCCGAACAACAGAAAAATGTAGGAAAAGTTGAAGGTCAAACTTTTAGGAGCCAAAACTCAACTCAAGTAAGAGCCCAGCCGGGGAATGAGCCGACGTGCCAGGATCAGTACTGGCCCAGTGCTGATCTCCAGGAAAAGATCAGGTACTTAATAATTATTGGGACAAAACTCCTTGACAACACATTTTTAGATGACACTGTATGTATTGCATAAGCGCATGCGGTCAGGCTGCGCTGCCAGCTTAGTATTTAGTGTCACAGCGATGGATGGCCTTATGTTACCTGATGTGAAAAATACCCAGTGAGCTGTGGAGATTTTATTCTTGGAAAAGCAAGTCAAGGGGTAGGATCAGTGCTATCTGCAGATTCCCACAGCAGCCTATATGCATTAAAAACTGTATGGAGTGGCAGACAGCCGGACCCTGCATCCCTTAAAGCAGAGCCAACAGAGGACATGTTGGGTTTTTCACCTGTTCAAAGCTTTAAATCAACACTTTGTTAATGCTAAATCATTTGGCTCTGTTGTGTTAATCATCCAGACCACCACTAAAGGATCCTGGGACTTTACTGGTAAGGAGTAAGTCCCGGTTTAGACAGAAGGACACTTGGGAAGGACAGAGATGCCACAGTTGAAAGACCTGAAACACAGTGTTTTGTCTAAAAAGATGCATGTCAAGTCCTAAGTCCTAAAGCCAACAAGGAGGCCATAAAAGAACTCACATGGACTCTTCAGGCACAAAGCTATTTCAAGACATCTCCAATGTGATGCTGCTGGGTTAACGACCTCCTCCACATACCTGAGCGCCAGGAAATCCAAGTCATATTGTCCAGGATAGGCAAATGGAAGTAGGAGGGAAAAAAAAAACCTCACATTCAAGTTTGCGCTTTGTTCTTTTATTGTATCCCATTGTTATCCTGTTTGTGTGGGGAGATGCCTCCAAAAAAAATACTGTTATTTCCAAAATGGCTGTTTCACTGAGGCGTATCCACAGGCATTTGGTCCAGGTCAACAGAGAAGAGATCAGTGATGCCCTCATTCTCAGCCAGGCTCAGGAGATACTCCTCTCCATCAACAGAGAAGGCCAGAGGTGGAGAGAGGGCGACAAAGCTCTGATCTTCAGGGGGGGTTTGGAGGGAACCAGGGGTGACGGTGGCTGGTGATGCGCTCCGTGTCGGCTCGGACTGTTGGCCGGAGATACTATTGATTCCAGAAGAATGGTTAGCAACGTCTGGAAAGATAAAAGCGGTGTGGATAAGGAGACATAGAGAAAGAAAAAAAAACAGCCATAGTTGTACGAGACGGAAGAGGGAACAGGGTTTTTGAGGTGAAACAGACTGTTATTTTCTTCACCACAGAGTTGTTAAACTGTTTAAAGGGATAAAATGCATGAATTGTCTGTTACTGTTTGCAAACACAACATTTAAACTTGGCCCCTCTCCAGCTTAACTAGACTGAGAGCAGCAGCAGCAGCAGCGGTCGAGTGAGCTAGAAAATGAGCGGAGAGGGAGTCGACTTGAGAAGAGCGGTGAATCAGAGAATAAAAAATGTTATTTTCTGACTGTTTCACAGAGACTGTTTCACTCTCTAAAGCACAAATAAACACACCCACACCTCTGCAGAATGCTGCTGTGATGCTGCATTTTTTTTCTTCTCTACCGTTTGTGAGTAAACACACAGAAATGCAGCTAGCTCGTGACAAAGCGATGAGACAGTGATGCAGCCTGCTCACTGTGTTTTATAGAGTCTCAAATTTGTGCTGTTATTGGCTGGGGGCTTCACACCTCAGCTTGGAGGCTGACCACTGGAAAACAGCCCAGACAGCAAAATAAGATGGAAATAAGACATGAAAGGATGAGGGTCGTCTCTGCAGATACACATAACATGGCCATAAATGAGCCGTGAGTGACCCATTGCTGCCTTTTCAGAAGAGAAACATGTTGTGACAGTGTCAAATAAGTACTACTCAGTCTTTTCTCTGTTTTGTTTATTCACTACAGCTGAGCTCTACTACAGTAGCAGGGGCTTTACCTGCCTGCACGTCCACACACTGAGTGCTGGCACACAGGGCAAAAAGAGTGGGGAGAGAGACTCCAGTGCAGTTAGTTATAAAAGCTGTAAATGCATCATGGTCATTTTTTCGAGATAAACTCACTTCCACAGGCTGAAAACCCGCTGAATCTAGGGAGCGAGTTGACAGCGCTGCTGTGGGCATGATCCTAATTTGACTCATGACTGATCACAGAGAGGAGGGGCCACTTACAGACAACAATTAGGAAGGCCATGTATGCCATCATACACAAACCTAAAGTTTGTTTTCAAAATTGCAAACTGTATCAAACTGTTCAATTTGAAAATAAATTTTAACAATTTTATTTTCAAAATCCACAATTTGTACAATATAATCTAAGTGTTATTTATCTAGTCAAAGACTCAATACTACCAAAAACGCTTGCTGATGAAATTATTTCGAACTGAAAGCCCTCAAGGCAAACTGGCAAGCTACTATTAATTCACAGAAAGCGTGTACATAATTTTATTGCAAGGCCTATTAAAGTTGTCCTTCTGGATTGAATCTGTGCGAGTTCTTTGTCCTGCTCTGCTGAGTGAATGGACTAAGCAGGAGCTTGTAGTTGACAGAATAGGAGACGAACAGGACTGACTTTGTGGTTCTTTATGAACAGTCACACACATTTATAAGCCAAGGTTACGCTGCTACTTGGTGAAGATCCAGTACAATAAAGAGCAGACAAACTCACTTATAATACCAGCCATTATAAAAGCACAAAAAAACAGCAGGTATCAGCGTATGCGACTCATAGGCAGGTGCGTTTTGTTATCAACAGCAAGGCGTTATCAGGATATGTAAGCGTGTTTGCACTGCAACGCTGCCTTGGTGTTTGAGTTCTACCTTTTTTGTTCTGTCAACATCATTTTGTTAACTCACATTTATAAAATCCATTTTTGACATTTTGACAGTTTTTAAATCGTAAAAATTACGAATGGGGATTCTGATTGGAATTAGTTTTTATAACTCCTCCCTAAAAGGAAGACTCACCTTTGGAAGACACCTGGACGGAAGACAAGTAAGTCAAAAGTGGGGAAGAGTCTTTTCCTTTGGTGGATGAGTTGATGTGGCTGCTGCTGGCCACACAGCTGTCTGTGACCTCCATGGGGATGGGGTCATCAGAGCAGAGGAAAACCTCAATGGGTCCCTGTGTGCTGCTGAGGTGAACCTGGAGGCTCTGGACACAAGGTAAGAGTAGAAATCTTTTATTAAATGGTCTCTGGATATGAGCACACAGCAGACACAAAGCAGGACGAGGATGTAGAGAGGAAACAATTTGATTGTAGCTGTGATGCACAAGAAAATCCAAAATATGGGGCTTAAAGTCATAATATAAGTCATAACATTCACCTAAAATAAAGATAAAATTAACTCAGGATGGTGAAAGATGTACCTCCTCTGGGTGTGGCACCTCCAGTTTAGTCTCTACTGGAGCTTTGATCACAATCACAGTCTGTTCTTTCAAGCTGGGAATCATTTGGACATCATCGTAAGTCAAATAGGCAAATGTGATCCTCAAAGTTAAGGAACATAAAACACGTCAAGATTGGTACCTGGGTTATCATCGAAAACTATTTTCATAAAAAACTTGGAGTAAATCAGTTTGTCCAAGGTGAATATGATTATCTGAATTTACAGCAGAAGGATATCTTTGACTGCTCTGGCTCTCACAGATCTGGTGAACCTGTCGTGTGCAGGTTTGGATCAACTCATCCAGCTTCCTCTCCTCATTTATGAGCGCCTTCAGCTCTTGGTCTAGTTGTCTGTTTCCATCACCACCCCTGTGCGCGCACACACACAAGCAGGCACACACACACATACACACCAAAGAGACAACACAGGATTAACACTGGCGCAAACTTAAAAAAGAAATAAATTTAAGATAAAACATTATAGGACTGTTCAGAATGAGATGTGTAGTAAGAACTGGAAAACACAGTCATGCCAATTGTACACAGACAAATACAGAAGAGTTTTACAAGAATGCAGAGGTATTCTGCTTAAATTCTGAAGAATACAGAGATAGTACAATCTGTAGCGAATCCACATTCTCACAATATATTTGCATGATAATGTACTATATAATAATATTTGTTTATTAATTCTGTACTGAATGACTCTAAACAGGAAGCTGAAGCAGACTATAGAAGTGTGAGGTGTAGTGTCACATGAACACAATCTTCTTGCCACATCTGTTCATACTTACAGCCACTGGATGTGGTTTTTAGACTTCTTTTTGATGAGTCTGATCCCTTCCAGGACATTGGTGACATCGTAAACTCGTCTCTTGGGGACATTGAGCACCTGGCAGGCTACATTTAGGTCCAACACTCCATCGCTGGAGCGGCTCAGCAGCTCTGCAAACCTCTGGGTCAATTGACCGAGTGAGGTGTCAAAGCGGGACCTCTCCAACAGAGGCTTGTGTACTATGGGATTGGTGGCCGGAGCTGGAAAACAGGTTGACAGAGAATTATTTTTTAAATCAGTTTTATGATCAGTTCCACTTCTGTTCTTGTATGTAATTTTGTAGTCTTCTTATTTTGATTTGATCTCTTGATTTGATGAAATAAACAGCACCAAGTTCTACAAATATATATATATATATATATATATATATATATATATACACACTTTAGAAATCTTTAAACAGACTACAAGTATTTGAAAAATAAATCAGCAACTTACATATGCAGTACATTCAGTGTCGTTATACAAAATAGCTCACTAGGAGTCATCCACAATCACTGGTACCACTTCCCTTTGTTACACTGGCCACTGAAAAACCTTAAGTCATTATTACAGTATATATTCTTACTCTTACCTCCAGTGTGGGACAGGGATGCCATTGGCTTCTTGGCTTTAGCAGCCCCAGCACCATCCTTGCGGTCCTGGGGGTCACCTGCTTCCAGCTCCAGCTTTCTCTTTACCTGAGTGAAAGAAAGCAGCGTTAAGAAACATACTTACCTTTATAATATCTTGCATCATTTGCAGACTTCTGGTTTTCAATCATGTCACTGCACGCTGTCGATCACAGGGCAGCCATTTTTTGGGCAAAAATACAGAGTAAACTTGTCATGAATTCATTGTCTTTTGATGAGACTTGGGTAGCATGTTATTAAATGCAGCAAATGTGTCTCTACGTTAAATTATAAGTTCATCATGTCATTTGTAGCCGGTTATCCGACGTTATCAGGAACTGTCATTCTACAGGCAATGGGACAGAACTGCCTTCCCTCACCAGTGTGTTTAGCTAGTTGGAGCCAATATCTCCCCATCCCCCTCCCATGCTCACCCAAGGCCTCAACAGTAGTTCGCTTCTGGCAATAATGAACACGTTATAGTTTATATTTACCTCTTTACAAACGTGCACACACAGAAATGCGATTGTCAGAGCGCGCTGTCAGCGTATGAAGCACTCGGAGGGCAAAGTGTGCAAAAGTATGTCCCGAGAAGGCGCGGTGTGATGCCACAGCCAGAGGTAAAACAAGAGTAAAGTTCCGGAAAGACATAAATGCAGCCTAAGCTCAAACAAACTCGCTTTCACAATAAAAGCATGCGATTACCGCATACTTGTCCTCCTTCACGCCATCATGACAAAATCAAAACTGAGATATTAAGATTTGATATAGAGATTTACATGGCATAAAACTAAAATACTCACATATAGTCCACATCCCAAAATTTCCACATTTATTGTTACACATCCATAATGAGCTGTTGTTAAAAATTACTGCTACATGTCATTTATAACAAGCGTCAACAAGTACCAACCTTTTAATACACGAAGGCTATAAGTGTTAAGCATTTACATCTTCCACTGAAATGAAGTTTGATCACTCAAAACAAAAGCGACTGCGGCTGATACTTCCTTTTAGTTAACCTTATTTAATTTATTTGAATTATTTTTGCCTTTACACTGAAGACAAATGTTGCATTTCCGTTGACAACCGAAGTGACACTTACGTGCTTGACGCAGCTTACTAAAGTAGCATTTGCCAAAACATTAATTTTGCATTAATTTGACCAGGTAAATAATTATACAAATGGCTAGATGTATACAACCAAGCCTCATAGTTTGAACAAAATAACCAAATCAAGACCGACAAGCTCAGATAGGTAGGTTAAACTTTAAGTTAGTTGTGTTGAATTGCAAAGTGTCTGTAAAGTTGTTTTGTAACACTGGATTCACTGCTGGAATCTTAATGGAATGGATGTTTTATTCAGAAACATAGCTTTTTATTGTCAATCAACCTGTACCCTGTAGGACGTTTGTCAGGTAATTTTTCCCCCGTCACTGAATAAAGGTTGGACGTAATATTACAATACTCAGGACACTGGACATCGGAGGGGGGGCGTCTTAGATGGTCGACCTATCTCACACTTCGGTATAATGTGTCCTTGACCCAGCTTTCCTCAAATTTAACAACCGGGTAATTTAGCCTTACGTAACAAACCTGAACTTGTCCGGGTTTAGACTCCTGCCTCGTCCCGGTTGTCGATGGTCCAGAAGGTGTGGCGTACCTGAGGCAGTCAGTCTGCTCGGAGAACCGGACCTCCATTGTTACAGTCCCGTCCAGGCACGGCACCGAGCCGAGCCGACGGCCCGTAAGGTCGAGCTATTCTCGGAACAGCCCACGTGAATATCGTCGGAGCCCTGCGAGACCGAGGAGACCCCTTTTCTCATAGTGTCCCATGCTGTCTGCTGCCACCCTGCTGACGTATTCTGTCTATTCTATCTTTACGCGTATAATATGAAACAAGCAGAAACCATTTTCGTTTAAGTACATCATCTCCATCTGTAACGCAGAGATTTTTTTTAAAGTACAGAAAGTTTGACATCTGATACAGACCGAGGATATTCTACGCGCGAAACTCAGATTTCCCGCAACCATTTTGAACCGGATTTGCATGTACTCAACTATTGGCCGTCACCATGTACGTAGCAGAGTGTGCGTGTGACGTAGCTGTAGCTGACCAATAGCTTTAGAGCTCTGCAACAAGTTTGATTTCTTTTTTTTACTCTTATGCGTTCTGTTTATAGGGGAGTAAGTACAGAAACTATGCTATTTCATGAGCTATTTTTATGATTGTAAATACATAATACAACGCATTTAAAGGAGTTTACCTGGAATAAAGGTTTGACATCATTTAAGTTAATTAAAATCGCAACTGTAATATTAAAATGTATATTTTAAAACACATGTTGATGAAGAACATGCACCAAAAAAGGAAATGTAATTTGCTAACTCAATTAGCATGTTCATAAGCATATATCAATTTCATAGAATGTCTACTGCACAAAACCTGAGTTCTAATTATTGAATTTAACAAAACATGGAAATTGTGCATAGGCAAACACATTAAAATCTAACAATATTAACTACATAAAATACAAAATAGGCATTCTTACAAACAGACGGTGGTTAGTTGGTAAAGCTATGAAAAATGAAGGTGAGAATGAGGGTGGAATATTTCACAGCATGGAATTAAATAACATTTTTGGAAGAAAAATATATGAACAGCACATATCCGTTGGTATTTCATTACAAATCTCAATGTCTGTCTTTCACTATGTCATGACTTTCACCAGACATAAGAATGAATAGGCATATTACACCATGCACCACATTGTAAGTAAATGACAGAGAAGACAACTGATAATGAGCATCCAACAGAATAAGTTACAAGCCTTTACATGTTATTGAAGCAGATGAAAAAGAATTCCCCAAAAATGGTTCATAAAACACTAAACCAAATGTAGATATTTAGCATTAATAAACAAAAACAATAGTTTCATTAATCATCATCAAACTTGATCTTCTTCCCTTGGAATGCCAGAATTTGTCCTTGCTGCTCCTTCCTTTTCTTGCTAGCCTCCCAGGATGGATGCAGTGCCTGCTGAGGTGCCTGATGGGAAAAGGCACCTCCACCCCTGCGATTTTGCCCTATGACATCACCTCTGCCCCGTCCCCTCCCTCTGCCAGCAAAAGGAAAGCTCTTCTTTGACATCTCTGACTTGCTGTACTTGGACTCAGAATTGCTTTCAGTTTCTTCCTGCTTTTGTAAATTTGGTTGTTTACTAAAATCTCTACTTAAACCACGTCCACCCCTTGGGTTCCCTCGGCCTCTAAATTTATCTCCGCCTCTCCCTCTACCTGCTCCTCTCCCCCCACCGGGCTTAATCGAAGAAAGGGAAGAACAAAAAACAGACTGAAGCGACGTGGCTTTAGGCTTGGGCCTGGACTCGAGCACATCCAGTTTACTCCGGACTGGGTCTGCTGAGTCCACTTTCAATTCAAGCCCCTTCTCTTCTTCTACACTTTTCTGCTTCTTCTTTTTCTTGAATTTGCTCACTTTTCCAACAAAGAAGTCATCATCGTCACTGTACTCAGACTGGGAGGACTGCTTGTGGAAACGCTCCTCTGTGCTGTCATCAAAATACTCTTTCTCTTCATCATCGGACAACTCTAAATCACTCTCTTCCTCATCTTTTGTTTTATGAAGCGCCTCAGGTGCACACTTAAGATCAGGTGTCTTTACTGCATCTTTACTTTGAGGTTTATCTTTCACAATGTTCTTTATTTCTGTCTTTTTTGCCAAAGCTGGTCTTACATTCTTCGCGGTTTCTTTTGTTTGACCATCAGCAGGATCAGCTGAATGTGTTGCTTTCCCTGATTCCTTTTTAAGTCCAGCCACAGTCACATCTGTAGTGTCTTTAAGGATACTATCTCCTCTGTTACTGTCTATTTCATTTTCTTCTATCGTACTGTCCTTTTCTTCTTTTTCATCCTTGTTGTCACTCTTTTTGTCCGCTGTCTGTGGAGTCACATTTCCAGCCTTCTTGTGCCCTTTTTCGCTCCTTTCCTGCTTTCCACCCTTCTTCCGCTCTTCTTTGAAAGCTTTTACAGCAGCTTTGATGTCCTCTATTCTCTTGTTGTACTGAGGGTGTGTGGCGATTCGTGCTATGGCCCGGTCAGAGATAGTGGACTTGGGGTTTTTACACACCTGTTCAAAGTTGAGTTTCTTCTGCAAGGCTGTCTTAGTCACCTGGCAAACAGGAAACAATATTTCCAATTTAACACCAAGTGTGTCAGCATTATGAAAAGGTGATGTCAATTGACTTTTTTAATTAATTTGAATTTGTACTGAAAACATTCAAGAATAATATGTTCTAAAAATAATGTTTATATATAGAGCTCATTACAAAACCTACCAGGTCTGGTGATAGCGCCTTCATGGCATCGATCTCCTCTTTCAGTCTAGCAGCTCTCCTCTGATTCCTCTCAATTGCCATCTCGTTTCCTTTCTTCTTCTTCAGGGTAGCAATCTGTCGTGTCAGCTTCCTGATGATCAAAGCCCTCACTCGCTTCACCTCTTTCCTCATCTTCACCACCTCATTGTTGAGGTTCAGGCCTCCATCCTGCTTTTTCTTGCTGGGTTCAACAGGCAATGAAACATTTTTCTCAATTTCATTTGCAGGTGTTGGCTTTGTTTCTTCCTCCTCCTTTTTCTCTTCATCTTTAATTTCTTGATCTTCATCATCCCCATTTTCCTCTTCTCCCTCATCTCCAGAGAGATCATCCTCTCCTTCTCCTCCTTCTTCTTTTTCTTCTCCTTCTTTTTGTTCTTCTTCTTCTTTTTGTTGTTGTTCTTCTTCTTCTTTTTGTTGTTGTTCTTCTTCTTCTTCCTCCATCCCCTCCTTTTCTTCTTCCTCAGCAAAGGGCACAATCTTCTCTATGCTGTCCATCATCTGTTGAGACACAAACCAATAGTAGATCAGTACATTTTATCACCAGCAACAATCCTTATTTAGCATAAAAGAGTAAATATACAGCAACATGCAGGTATTTGAAGGCAGTAACCAGTCTGTTATGTTGTTGGAGGTGCAAACAAAAAGGACACTGGTAGTAAGATTGCGTTGTAATTCATATTATTCCCGTGGCATGTTTCTATTTTGACAGCAAAATGTGACAAATGACAAAGTGCTGTAGTGATTGGACTTGCAAGAACCATTGACATTATGTGCCAAAATGGCACCTGCTGATTTGATTAAAAAAATCTGTCCAATATGGTTGCACCTCTGGCAATATAATATCCATTTGGAATTATGGGTATGTGACTAGTGTAAGAACATATCTATCTATACGGTTACCTTTTTATTTGAACACCAGGACACCAAATTTCGTTTAAAACATGTGCTTTTTAGTCTTTCATCTTTCGAAGGTGCACTGTGCAACTTTATTATTTTTACAGGCGAAACAAAGCTTGAGATACGAATGATAGCAATTAACAGGCGCTACCGTGACTTTAGAATGTACTTTAAATCCCTGTTTACATTTGTAATGTTAATAATTAGACCGTGGCAGAGATGGCAAATCACCTTAAATCACTCCAAACGTGGATCCTACAGCTGCATTTTCCATCTCCCTAAACTACTTTAGTCTAACAAATCGAACTGCTCTGTCGAAACTACATGAAATTTTATATCATATCGCCAATAACTGGTGAATCCTGAGCCAAAATACATTTCTGTTACAAGAGAAACATGTATTTACATGTGTGACCAAGTCAACCAAACAAACGTGGCTAAAGCATGGATACATTTTACCATGTACTGTTACAAGCAATTGGGCTTTTTTTAAGTAGGAGCGACGTAAAACTAACAAACAACATCATTTAAAGTTAGATAGGATCACTGTTATTTGTTGATACCACACCTACCGTGCAGAAGTGAATCTTTTTATATTTAAAACCGAGAAAAGCGACTCGACTTGTAGGGAGCAGCCATCTTTCCTACGCTCCGTAACAGCGACGTGACGTCAAACGTTAGCAAGGGGACGCAGCGTGTCGTGAAAAGGGGAGGGCCTTCCGCGGACTGTTTTTATTTATTTCTTTGTTTCATGTGCATAAAACAACAACAATGGTGGATAATTGAAGAAGTGTGAATATTAGGATGAGCGAATGACATTTCCAGTTCCAGTTACCAGACCAATATCACAAGTGAATCAACAGGGGGATGATGAAGCGGCGCAATGCGGACTGCAGCAAACTCCGACGGCCGTTAAAACGGAACCGAATCACCGAGGGTATATATAGCAGGTACAAAAAAGGGGCTGGAGGGACGTTATTGTATAACAATGGCGCCTCTCTGTATATGTCATGACAGGGCTGCCAGCCTCGGCAGCATTCAGAAACAAGAACATTTTGTCTTTTAGCTACAGGAGAGCTAAGTGAACATACCCGTGTATTGTTTAAATTATAGGCCTAACGTTTACGTTGCTTGTTTGGCATCTCGCGCATTATATGTCCCTGACTGGGCAGTTAAATTTAAACTCTGGCTAAATTTAAATGAAAGGTGTCCGCGAGACTCTGTGGCTATTAAGTATGTAATTGTGTCATATTCCGCTCCGCTGAAATCTTATCAGCTAAGACAAAGATTGTGTGAACTTGTGAGGTAAATGAAGCTCTAGCTCGAGAAGACAGCAGCAATGTCAGAAGCGCTCCTTTTCAAGTCTGGGGTGACATCGACAGTGGAGGTCTCACCTGTGCTTTGTCTGGTACAGGTCCATTTTTTTTTAATATCCCAGAGAAACAATAACCAACAGATAATCAGCTTTAGCTAGAGCATGCGAGGTGCTAATATATTATAGAAGATGTGTGTATCAAAACACTATGTTTTTTTTCCCATACATCGATTGATTGCAAGCCAGTAAAAAGAAACCAGCTGTGCTTTAAGTTACATGTCCAGACATGACACTCCATACATGCTCCTCCTCGCTTTCAAGCTTCCTCTCTCAGTTGTTTGAATGTCTCTTTTTTTTCAGTTACCTTGATAATATAAAAGTATTGTGAGACTTATTGGTAAAAAATAGGTTTTGTAATCATTCAGCACTGTTGAAATGACATTAATTTCCCCGTAAAACATTATAGGAACCTGAGGTAAGCCGCAACCAAACCAGAGATTTAGTTCCTCTACACACAAGATTGTTGCGTAAACCAGATGTCCAAATTCATGTCTTAATACCATCTTAATCACACCACCTTAATCCATGGTAAACCTTGTTTGATAACTTCAATTTATCTCCCTAACCATCTTTTTTTTCCAATTTGGCTTCTCACACAGTACCTTCCTGTACCTGAAGTTCCTTGTGGTGTGGGTGTTAGTTCTGCTGGCTGACTTTGTGCTGGAGTTCAGGTTCGAGTACCTGTGGCCCTTCTGGCTTTTCATCCGAAGTGTCTACGACTCCTTCAGATATCAGGGACTGGTAAGAATATGTTTGAATGATTCTGACCTCCTTTGACATTAATATACATGTTATTACTAAAGCTGGAGGTGATCTGGAGGACACTTTGGTGAATAAACTACATGTTGTACTTTTCAATCCGCATGGCAAATATACAATTAAAATAACCTTGATATTGTATGCGGGTCCAGCAAGAAACACTCAAATCAAATAAAGAAAGGTTGTTAAGATGGTATCGAACTTGTTGTACGTGGTGGGGGCTGGTGAACTGTCAAAAATAGACTTTCTTTAGCTTGTGTTGAAAACTACATGTGTTAATGAGTTGCTGTAACAGGGCCGTGTATGTGCACACACGCCCTTACATTAGTGCATAATCTGTTTGTATATGTTCACATGGAAACTATTGTATTTCTGTACCATAATTGCTGCATATTTAATTGTTTGTCTCTCTTCCTACACCTAGGCGTTCTCTGTCTTCTTCGTATGTGTGGCTTTTACATCAGACATCATCTGCCTCCTCTTCATCCCCGTCCAGTGGCTGTTTTTCGCTGCCAGCACCTACGTATGGGTCCAATATGTCTGGCATACAGGTTAGTCCAAGTTTTCTGCGGACTGTTTTTAGCTCTGCCAGCCAAACAGCCACATTCACCTCAAAGACTGATTGCAGAAGAAATCAACAGCTGCCAAGAGTGCTGAATTTTTATTTATTTTTTTTACCTTGTCTCTTTCATGCAGAGAGAGGAGTCTGTCTACCCACTGTATCCTTGTGGATCCTGTTTGTGTACATTGAAGCTGCCATACGGTTTAAAGATCTGAAGAACTTCCATGTAGACCTTTGTCGACCCTTCGCTGCTCACTGGTAAACGACAGCAGAGTCTTTATGAATGCCCTATATTCTTTTCTTTGGTGATGCCTGTGATAAATGGTAAAAAAGCATGATAAAATAGCAAATCCTTTAAAATATGTTGGCTAAAAGTATGAAGATGTACTTTTATTAAAAGCTGACTCAGTGTCTCTCTTCACCTCCAGTATTGGCTATCCAGTGGTGACTCTTGGTTTTGGCTTTAAGAGCTACGTTAGCTATAAGATGCGACTGAGGAAACAGAAGGAAGTGCAGAAAGAGAACGAGTTCTACATGCAGCTTCTACAGCAGGCTTTGCCCCCAGAGCAACAGATGCTGCAGAGACAAGAGAGGGAAGCAGAGGAAGGTGAGCAAGCACACATATACACGCAAAGTACAGAAAATAACTGAAAAAACACACAAGATCCGTTCCACTGTCTAAAATGATAGAAGAAATGGTTAATCAAAAATGTTTTTCCATGGAACCAGGATGACAGTGTCAGTATTGTGTGATGTAAAATGTAAAATATTAGCAGATGAATTAACATAAATTGGCTGAATAAACTAATTCAGTCTTTTTTCTCCCTGTTGTCTGACATTATAATACAGCAGGTAAGTACACTTAGTGGCCAGTTTATTAGCTACATCCATAAAATCCAGCCCAATTCAACGAACAGTTCGGCATAAATTCTGCCTTTTACAAAGACAGTAATGTTTTGATTAACACCATCATGTTTTAAATTTACTATACTTTTATTATTGCAGCTTGCGGTGTTGTTGAGTTGGACTGCATTGTATTCAAAGGTGTTTCTAATGATTTGCCCATCCATCTCACAGTTATGAGGGGTTAAGGTTAGAAGCACATTTTAATATAATGCAGACACCACCACTAACAAATACCTCACTGAAAAAATAAAATTACCATAACACTTCTCAAAGTCTAACTAAAATCCCTCTTATAGTAAAACATATGACAGAGCGGTTGTACATATTTGTGGAAAGTTTAGTTTTTCATGTAAAATATACCACAGCTACATTTATCAATATCATTTCAGGGGTGTTTTCACACCTGTACTTCTGTTATTTGACAAATAAAGGGAAAGAGGCAACGATTACAGAGCTAAGAGGATCGAACATGCACTGTTTTAGTGATATCAAGCATGTAGAAAAATCGAATTCCTGGGTCTGACAGCAGATCAACATTTTGCACTTTGCAGAACCTTGTGTGTTTATTTATCTTGTCCACAGTCATAAATAGCTCATGAAGAAATAAAGAATTATAAGTATAAATAGTAGAGACTGCAACTGAACCCCAAACAGTGGTAAACAGAAGAAACAGTTGAAAAAGAGGCACTAGGGAACCCAGTTTTTGGAAGGGATAATAACTGAGCATCTGTACTTTTAACTACATTATGTTGCCCAACTGCTAGGATGCAAGCAGTGAAACACAGACTCAGAACACCATGCCGTTAGTCCTTTTTATGTGATGATACATACATATCACCATGATTACCGTATGTCAGAAATATGTACTTTTCCTTTACTAATAAAAAATATAACAACAGCAGATAAATATATAATCTTTCAAATTCAAGCTTCTACTTTCACATGTCCTTCCAAAAAACAAACAAACATAGATCCAGACCTAGACCTGCCTTTCAGGGATCTCACCCCAGGTGTTGTGTGAATGCTAGGGTTTGACTGACAGCTTTTACACCAGCTGACACAACCTGAACCAAACTTGCAAGAGCACCATAATTAATTCTATCACACCAAACAGGTTAAGTGGGAAAGTCACTTCATAGTTTCAAGTCTCTTTCAATAGTCTGTTTGTAGAGTTGACAGAGAGCAGTAAAGTATCCCTGTCTGCTTTTGGCATCAGGCTGTTCATGAATGTCTTTAGGGATTTTCTCTGTTTTCCGTCACTCACAAGGCCATCATTCAGTGTACATTCATGGTCAATTATGTTTCCAGCTTTCTTTGGAATTTGGTTAATTCTGTCCAGTGTGTTTTTACATGTCTTCCAACACTGCCTGCATTTACTCTCTTCCAGCTGCCATAGCTAAGGGGATCTCAGAGGTAGAGCCCACTGTAATATTGCAAAACGGAGCAACTCCTGGAAAAAAGAACACCACAGTCCTGTTACCAGAACTGGAGTACCGGGAAAAAGGGAAGGACAGTACTGCAAAAGAGCGTGAAGGCAAAAAGCAAAACACAATTGGAATCAATAACAACAGTATTATACACGCACTGGACTCCAAACTACAGGAGACAGAGTACATAGAAAACTACGCCGGGACAAAGAGACTGAATAACGACCTGGCAGGAGAAAACACGCACACTGATTCCAACACGCACTCTACTTCTAAAGAGGAAATGGGGGGCACGGGGAAGAACTACAAAAATGCCAGCGGGGGCGGGGGTAACATTTCCAACTCGTCTCCGCGGAATCACAGTTCTTCAAACGGCAGCGTGCCGCCGGGCTGCTCGACCAATAAGAATGAGAAGAAGCAGAAGGGGACAGGGAAGGGCCAGAAGGACCCACTGGAGAACTGCATCCCCAACAACCAGCTGGGCAAGCCGGATGCTCTTGTACGGTAAGACACACGGTGCCCTGCAGTTTCAGGTACCTTTGCTGTGTTTGCATATGGTGTGGTTTCCTGGAGCTACCTTTAATTATGTCTGGGCCCTCTATGTTTTTGTTTTCATTGCGAAAGGCTGGAGCAGGATGTGAAGCGTCTGAAGGCAGATCTTCAGGCCAACAGGCAGTTGGAGTCGGAGCTGCGGAGTCAGCTTTCCTCTCTGAGCGGCCAGGACCGCAGCCTCCGCTCTGAGCTTGGCCAACTCCGCCAGGACAACGAGCTGCTGCAGAACAAGTGAGCACATGTAGCAGCAGAACATAGGGTTGCTTATGCCCATCAGATCTCCAACACAAATCATACTTACAATGTCACACAAGAAATACATCATCTGGTTAAGGTGGACTCAAACTACAGGAGCTATGGGCTGCTTTATCCCTGTTGCCTCCTTTTGAATGATCAGAGAACTTTTTTTCTGGGATCTCGGTTGGTGCAGATGTTTGGCTGAGATTATGTGAAAATGTGAGATGTTTACAAATTTAGTCTGAAACCTCCCCAACCGCTTGCAGGCTCATTGCAACAACTTTAATCATTCCAAACATGTTGGATATTAAGGTGTTAAATTCTGCTTGATAATGTTATTGCTTTTCCAAGTGGGACCACAATAGCCTTTTAGAAGGATAAGCCAAAAGGGTAGACAGGGTTTTTCTTAACTCTTTATTCATTTTTTGAGGTGTTTGATAAGTTTGTGGCCTAATTTAGAAGTTACACACTTCTGTTACATGGATGTGTAGCTCAACCATTTGAGTGATTATACTGAAAGTTTAAAGTTTATAACTGTTTTGAGTTATTGAAAATTTCTTGTCAGCACTGAAAATGGACAACATCCTCCTGTATGCAGTTCTTCTGGTACAAGAACTGGTCCATCAACCTGCCAATCCACCTTATTTGGCTCCACCAGACTGCTACATCTTCCCCAAGATGAAGTAGAGCCCAGTGTTTTCCATTTCAACAGCAATGATGACATCGTTGCTGCTATGGATCACTTGCTGAAAGTCAAAGACACAGACTTTTAAAATCAATGGAATTCTTATGCTCTATGACTGCTGCACTAAGACAATATGATCACATAATGACTCCTTCTGTCACAGGTCATGAACTCAACAATCATGCCTTTGTTCTTCACACAACTTTTTTTTTCATTTTCTGTACTAAAAACTACCAACACTATCCATACGTATAGAGGTGCTTCTGAAGATACAGCACATGGATGACGGAATCTTTAACACAATACCAGTAGAACTTAACTGACTGTACTGAATTCCCTGACAAATTAGATTTCAGCAGCTGAGCTCCATCACCTGACATACAGGGTTGTCAACTCAGCACAAAATAAGACTGTTACTTCCTTCTGAAAAAAACTTTATTTATGACCACCAAACCCACAATCACACAATTTTTTCAATTCTGTCTGAGCAATTAGCCTTATAAGAGTGCTTTTAAAAGCTAGTTTTGTACTCGACACAGCTGAACACTTTGACCTGGCAAAGGCCTGAAATTGACCACCGACACTAACTGGAGACAATTACTGCACCACCCCAACTAACCCTGGTGCTTCACAGACAGCGCCAGGGTTTGAAAGGGTCTTGAGTTTATGACCTTTTATGTCTATGGGTGACTTGTAGGTTGTGTAACAACAAAGTGTCTCTTTCTCTAGAAGTGTCTGGCTAAGCCTTTGCATAAACATTGCTTTCTCTGTTAAGCCCTTAACACACCAAACCAACATTAGGAGGTCAACTGTTGCATCGCCTCAAAGTTGAACTTACACACACAGCAAAGGCTGCAGGCCACAGCCAACTAGCATGTACGCCAGTAAAACAATTCTAAAAATTTCCTGAACTGAGAAAATATGTCCAGTATATAATTGCTGATACTCGCCGTATCAGCTCTCGGCCTTTAAAGAGAAGAAAGGAAAAGACACATGATGAAAATAAAGGGGAACCCAAATGGCTGAAATCATGGAAACTTTGGTGTCAGGCTCAAGGGATTTTCCTGAACCTTCTCTGGGAGCTGGATTTACATAAAAATGCATGATTATAAAAGCTTTGCCCAGCTCTTTATGATAAGTTCCACATGATGAAGGAACTTATTATGCTGTATTGTCCGAAAAGACAACAGCACAGGCCATGATAGGCCTAGAGCTCAAAAATTAAGGGCAATAGCTGCACAATGATGGCCTGAGGCTGCAACAGTGGGAGTGATCAATGAGTTACAGAGGCACTGTTAGCTCAATCTCAGGAAACAACCAAAATACACATTTTTTTTATCTTCCACCGGTACAAAGTGTGTTTGCCTCATAATCCATCAAGGTTAACTGTGTTCTTCTCCACACTTTAGGCTCCACAGTGCTGTCCAGGCCAAGCAAAAAGATAAGCAGACCATCTCCCAGCTAGAGAAAAGGCTAAAGGCTGAGCAGGAGGCGCGCGCCCTCGCTGAGAAACAGCTGGCTGAGGAGAGGAAGAGGAAGAAGATGGAAGAGGCCACCGCTGCCAGAGCTGTAGCATTAGCAGCAGCCACCAGGTACTCATTAGATCAGAGTGTATTTGTCATTTTATTTTGCTCTTTTTATGATCTGCCTCTGATGAGCGAGCAAGAGCCTCTGTTCAGCGACTTGTTCAGCAAGTAGAGGAGGCCAGCAAAGTCAGAGAGAGGCAACCTGGATAAAGCTAAACATCCACCTAAATCCACTTTTAATCCCTAAAGTTAAACAAATAAAGTCTGAGCTTTCCACTCTCTGTAAATGGCTTCAGATTGAAGCAGAATGTTGAATGTTTATATTTCGAGAGGTTCTAGCTCGGCCTCCAGGTCTCTGCACCAAAACACCCTGGTGCTGTTTTTTTTTATTTACGTCTGTCTTATATGTGACCTTACTATGAACTTATACCATCACTGTGGTCAGTTTCAGCCCCACGTCCAATGTGTCTTCATAATATCTACAAAGTTTATAGTAAGAATGCAGATCAGCTTAATTTATTCAAATTATTGAAATACTCTTTGTTCTTTAGTGGAAGACTGTGAAACCAAACAAGATTAACTGACATGTATCATCTCATTTTCACACATACTCATATTGCCTGACTGGGTCTTAAAGTTAACCGTTTTTAATTGTCACAGATCTCCTATTTTCATTGTTTGTTCTCTATGAGGAAGAAAGAAAACTAGAAACTAAGGTTTTCTTGTTTTCTGTTTACACACAAAATGTGACGCAACATTTTTTAGACATGGTGCAACTTTATTGTCCTCAGTTTGACACTGGCACTTCATATCACTAAACCAAATGGCAGCATTGTTATTTTGAGCACAGTACAGTTAGGTATTCCTGCTCTTATCTACTGCAAATGACTATGGGATGCCTAGCTATGCCCTTAATTATGCATTACTGTAAGCCTTAATTTAATTTAATCAAGTAAGCTCTATAAACAAGGCCCACCTGTACAGCTGAAGTTTATCTCTGCTGTAAAGCTTTGAATTTTGATATGACTGTCTTTAGGGAAGGTCTCACTTTTTGAGCACCCTCGAGAGGCCATTTGCAGACCTCCAGATGCTCCAGATTATTTTTTAAATGTATGCTTTTTCCACCAATTAAAAGTGATAACTCCTCTCTCCTGTCTGACAGAGTGGAGTCAACTGACTCTCTGCGTGGTCGGATCAGAGAGCTGGAGACAGAGTGTAAGAAGCTCAGCATGGACATGAAACTTAAGGAGGAGCAGATTAGGGATCTGGAGGGCAAGTGTCAGGTGAGAAGTGATAACTCTTTTTTTCTAATAATGTTTAAGTTGGTGTGCGTGTGCATTCTTGGTCGTTAAAGTTACTGTAAAACACCTATGTATCTTATCCATTGCACTAGCCTACTTATACTAAATTTCTATTAGTTTTAAAAAGTTGGAGTGTAACCATCTTGATCTGTTCCCCATTCTTACTTTGTTTTTGCTATCCTGTGTTGCACAGGAACTGCGAAAGTATAAAGAAAACGAGAAGGACACAGAGGTGTTGATGTCAGCATTGTCAGCCATGCAGGAGAAGACCCAACATCTGGAGAACAGCCTCAGTGCTGAAACCAGGATCAAACTGGACCTCTTTTCTGCATTGGGAGACGCCAAGAGGCAGCTGGAGATAGCACAAGGTAACTGTCGATTGAAGCGATGCAGTAATTCACTGATGTTACTGTGCAGAATTGGTATCTCGTGTAACAAGCTTTTAGACAGAGTCAAAACTTATTTGTTTGCAAGGCATACATTATCTAAGGGACAGAGGGTGACAACTGAACCCTGCGTCTGTCTAAAAGTGTCCTCTGTCACTTGTGTGTAAACGCTTGGTTTCACAATCAGTGACCAGAAGTTTAATTCCTCCACCCAAGTACAACGATGATTTCCAAAAAGACACTGTCAAATATAAATTAAACAAAACACAATGATGTGCAAATTCTTCTATATTCAATTAAATAAAGTACAAGGACAAAATATCTCAAATTTAGCCTGATAACTTTGTTTTTTAATTTAAATACACACAAATAATGAATTTGATGCAACTAATTTATTTGTCCTTGTGCAACAAAGAGTGGCACAGAGATATTTTCTTTTACTCCTTTTAAACACACACAGTAAGATTTGAGAGCACTGTTTAAGTTTTGAAAGTTAAAATCTTTTGCACTCTTCCTTGATACATGCCTCTAGTTACTTTGTATTTCATATTGTGCCACAAATTTTCAATAGGAGACAGGTCCAGGCGGCAGGCAATTCCTTTACCCACACCCTTTTCAGTTGTAACACGTGTAGAAATGTGTGTTGGCACTGTCTTGTTGAAATAAGCTGCGATGCCCATGAAAAAGACGTCATCCGGATGGCAGCAAATGTCACTTCAAAACCTGTATGTACCTATCACAGATGTGTAAGTTACTCACGCTGTGGGCGCTATCACACCCCCATACCATCACAGATGCTGGCATCTTAACTATGCACTGGTGAGAAATCTGTAAAGTCCTTCTTGTCTTCAGTCCAGAGGACAAAATGTCCAGGACTTACGAAAACAGGTAGAAATGTGGGCTCATCAAACCACAGCACACTGATGTTGAATGTTTCTCTGTATGTTGTTTATAAGGATTTTCTTCAGCATGATAGAGTCTTAACTTGCATTCCTAGATCCAAACTGTGTTTACAGACAACAGTTATCCAAAGTGTCTCTGAGCCAGTGGAGTAATGTCCTTTATATAATCATGTCAGCGTTTAATGCAATGACAGAAAGATGGAAGGTCTCAGGCATTCAGCCATGGTTTTCCGACTTGACCCCTACTTGCAGAGAACCTTTTGATAGCCTGCTCGCAACACATTAAAATAGGTCTCTTCATGTTTTCGGTTGCTGTGAGCTGTCCTGGCTGCTTTTGGTGCCATAGTTCCATGGGATCAAGTAATTAATATTAAGTGAAGTTACCCACCTTATCTAAATGTATAAAGCAGAGATTACATGTCTGCATGTTTGTTTTCTTTGATCATGTATATCCAAAACAAAAACAGTGAAAATGCAAGTTCTTATTTTATAAAAATAATATAATTTTTCCAACTAGTGTTTTAGAAATAGATAAAAAAATATATAGATATATATTTTTTGTATTGGTTTGACCAAGAACTTGAGTTTGGCAGAATTTCAATTTGCTGAAACAACCCCAAAACAAGTATTAACAATTGCTACTGTCAAGTTAATTTATCCCCCCACCCTGCACTCAACATTATCATACGAATGTCTCTGTTTCTTTCGTCTCGTCCAGGCCAGATCCACCAGAGGGAGCAGGAGATCGCGGAGCTGAAGCAGAAGATAGCAGAGGTGATGGCAGTGATGCCCAGCCTGTCCTACTCTTCAGACGGCAGCAACCTCAGCCCCGTCACCCCGCACTACTCCTCCAAGTTCATGGACAATAGTCCCTCCTCCCTGGACCCCAACGCCTCAGTCTACCAGCCCCTGAAGAAGTGACTGTGACACCCACACTTTTGCCAGACAGAACTTTGTCTCTTTCTTTATCTTGGTGAAGCTCTCCATTTTTCAGTTTGGGTTATTTTTAAGTTTACCAGCCCCTGATTTTTTTGCACTCTTAACGCACCACATAACAACAAACACACCCACATACACAGTGCACACAACCCCTCCATACATATGTGTATTTGGCTCCTTTTTTGGTTCTGTTATGAGAACTGTTATTTTGAGGGGGTTGTGTACAAAACGATTTTGTTGTTGTTGTTTAGTTGTGGGATTTAGCCATGAGAGAGCGTAATCGGTTTGAAGGAGGGAGAAAGGAACACACAATTTGTTGGCCAAATGTCTACAGAAGAGCCATCATATGTTGCTTCATGTCAGTCTTTTTTTTGGTGTCAGTATAACCCCTCCACAGCCATATTTTCCTATATACTGAACTGACGACCAGACTTTTAAGTTAAAAAACAATTGGCTTTTCCCGATGGTTTATATAAAGGCATAGGACAAGTTTTCAGTCTAGATTTGTGTCTGAAAAAAAAACTGCTATGTGAAGTCCTTTGAAAGATACATGAATGTAAAACAGTTCATGTTTTGCTATCACCATTAACTTAATTCAGTGATTGTTTCGTAATGTTTCAGTTCAGTTACGCAAATGTGCATTTTTTTCTAAAACAGTGATGTTGATCGGATAAACTTTTGTTGTGTTCTTCAGATGTTCCAATACACATTCTTCCCTTACTGCTGGAATAGGGAAGTCTCCAGGATTATCACCAAGTGGATGAAGCAGATGTAGTTATGTCCTAAAATAAGCTCCTGCTAGATCTGACCTGGCACTGCCAAAATGTTGTATTTACTTTCACCTGTTTGCTGCAGAAACCTTTTCCTCTCCATCTGGACCAAATTAGAACCCGTTAGGCCATATTGTTCACTGGATTTAATGATGTCGAGGTAACCAGTTGTTACCATTATTTGCAGAATTTACAGTGCCTTGCAGTTTGTCTTTTTTAAGATGCAAAAACATCAAACTTTGCAATCCTGGCATCTAAAAGCATCAAGCCTGAAAGCTGCGTTTCTCTCTAACTGATTTGCCTGGTTATCATTCAAGATTTCTCACCTTTTTCTCAAGTCAGTGTTCAAAAGCTGAGCAGTGTCACCTCAGACACATTCAATCTTTTTCCAACAAATTGATCACAATATTACAGACTTAAAGGGAAAACACAACACTGGACATGGTACAAGTCAGTTCATAGTGACTCAGTCTTGGTATGCCAAACTACAACCAAACTGATTGTCTTTATCATGCCCTCCTGTTGGCATTTAGTTGTTTACAACAATGTACATTAACTTACTGAGGAATGTTTTCTTTGTTTATTTTGTTTCAGTTCTTAAGTGCCAAGTGTTGATGTTTGGTTTTCATCCATACTTTGATAGATGTAGCTAGCATAATGTTTGCAGTCAAGTGCTGTCATGTTGTTTTTTTGTTTGTTTGTTTGGGGTTTTTTTGTCATTAGAACATATCCAGATGGTGTTGTGTTTACAAGATTCTGGACTGATCACAGTAAAGAAGCAAGTGGTCAGTTGAACTGATTGTGTTATTTACACATTTATTTATTTGTTACAGACTTTTGATTAGTGGCACCTCGTTAATATTTCCCATCATATTCAGTTAATTCCCTATATTTTTCACCAGAAAGGATTCTGTGAATGTGTTGTGTTGGGAAAAAGGTTACCCCTGAACCATTTGACCATGTTGTGCTGTCATGTTGCCTACCTGGAAAAAAAAAAAGTATTTTTTGTGGATCGCTCTGGTGTTGTGAATTCAGTTTTCAAGTTGCTTTTATAAGTTCATGTAGAAGGAAGAGAAGGTTTAAAAAGTGCATTGTTTTACCTTTTCATTGTTACACTATGTTTATTTTCTTTAGCCAAAGTGATGGTGGCTGTGTCACACTTTTCACTTTGGCCATCACTATTAAAGAAAGTCTTGCTGGTGGCAATGGAAACTGTTCAGTCTGTGTAGGTGTCATGATCTGTGTGTCTAGCTTTGTTTTTAATGGTACTACTATTAACTCAGAGACCATGAGATAGTGATAGTATGGTCCATAATATTTAGGATTTCAAAACAAGTAAACCTAAAGTCAGAGGACAAATTAGTATTTTCCCTATTCTCAACTCAGAAATCACATTAAAGCTTACAAGTTAAAACCTATTCAAATTTCAAGCTCTTAGATTAGCTTATTTTCACCCTCAAGACATCCTGTGGTTCCCCTGTGTATCGAGGCTGCTTTCAATTACTCCTTGTAAATAACATTATTTTAGTAATACATACATTATCAAGTGGAATTTTGTTGCCTTAGGGGGGATAAAACCACCCAATCAGCTTTTTGATAGAAATTTGAAGTTCCGAGATGTTATGTGTAATACAGGTTTTGTGTATATATGTGTGTTCTTTATCATAACAAGTTGTCATACATGTTGTGTAAATATTTTCATCCGTTAAGCTGCCCAGTTCCGGGAAGATAACACAAGTCATGTTTACAAAACTTGATGGCATTTGGAGTAAAAATGAAAATAGGGATATGCACGGAAGCATTTTTTAAGCTCCTTATAGAGATTTCACCAATTTTTCTGCAACTACTGAAGAGTCACATCTTAATGACAGTGCTGTGGTTCTGTGTAATGCAAAGAGCATTTTGAAAAAGCAATTCACAACAAAGTGGTTACGATGCAGAAAACGCTCGTGCTCCAAGGATATAAAGTCATTGTATATATTTTTTAAACTTTAGTTGACTATATTTGTAGCAGCGCTATGTAGAAACAGCGTTTATTGACAGAATACAGTCAAACACAGTAATGATTACTAAATTTCTTATTAAAAACCTTCCAAGCAGCTGACCAGCCACTAAAATCTTAAGCCGTCATTAACGCCCCTTTTGCCAGTGCAGCATTACGTCTCTTTTGAGCTCGTTCACGTGCGCTGACCTCGTAAATAGCGGTATTTCCGACAGTACTGGAATGCACCTCAAGTCCATCCTCCCCATCAGCAGTCCAGTCAACAACATTTCTCCTGAGGACTCACCAGCAAACTTTACCGACTCTCTGCCGTCTGGAACACCGACATGGATGCCCTCAAGTCGGCTGGGAGAGCTATTATCCGGAGCCCAAGTATGGCGAAACAGTCCTGGACTGCCGGCAGACACAGAAGTAAGACATTTTGGTAGAAACAGGGTTTTTTAACTGCTAGCCAACTTTACATTTTCCACTTTTGCCGTGAAGAATTTGACTTTTGCTTACCGCTGTGCCATTTGTTTTACCTTACATACCACACTGACGAACAGCAACATTACCCTCACATTTGTAGGATTAGTTTGCCAAAGTTTGTTTTAAAAACGAAACACCAACATGTTATTAACTGACACCATGTTGCCGGTGTTGGACCAACAAAGTTTTTAAGGATGAAGTTTGGCATATTTTTAACTTAATTATGCACGTCTGCTCTTGTTGACAAAGGGACTGAATTCCACTGTAAAAACAGCTAATTTTAGAGGCGTTTTTTTTTTCCCTCTCTCCTTCTGTTTTGGGGAATTTGTGTCACTGTGGCATCTTGCGGAAACTGGGCAAATCGGCGCGTTTGCGGTGCAGTTGGGGTCGTTTCAGGAATGTTAAATTCAGGAAATGTTATTTTGAAACAAGGCAGACAAAATGTAGACATCAGCACCAACATCAACACAGAGGACAATAAAGGAAAACTCTTAATACCTTGAATTACAGGATTTAGTTGGAACTGTTCCTCTCTGTTGTATGCTTACAAAAGATTTCAAAGCCAAAAGAATGATATATTCATGGGTTTGATTTGTATGGTAAGTACAATACTTATAATAATCTCCTTGTTGTTTTAGTCACTAAAGTTACAGTGCTTGTTTAGATTTGTGGATTATCCCCGTCTTCCAGGACATCTCCTCTCTTCCACACTGCTGGAGGAAGTGCAGAGGTCAGGGTCACTGCTAGAACTTGCAGTAATTTTATGTGTTGCTCGAGGGCTCGACATAAGTTCAGGAGGCTGCCCACACTGCAACATTAACATAAATGGCCTTTAAGGCACTGTGGCCCCCCCATTGTAGGACTCAAGGGCCACTTTGTAAGCTAAATCTCACTTGATCCTGCCTGTAAAGTTCTGGGGCAATGACCGGATGGCTTAGGCTGCCTGAAAGCTCCCCTGCCTGTAACCATGAGGACAAGCCAGGAATGCTGCGAGTCAGTTAGTGCATGGCCCCTACTGGCTTGAGTTCAAGCTGGTTTATTTTAAATTCCATCAGAAAGCATATGAGATCACTGAAAAATACAGAGTGGATTACATAAATACCCCCATCACTATAAGTAACCTTAGCAACTAACTTGGAAAAATAGCTACACCTCTGGAAATACAGTACAAGATACACTTTTACATGCAAACATACATCTAGTGTGCACATGTGTGTATTGATGGATGAGGGTCAAACGTAAATTGCACTTACTTCTGTAAAGCTATCAGCGCCCACAGTAACATGGGCCACTCTTTTTCTATGTAAATGTAATCATACTGACAATTTCCTGGACTTTTTTTTTTAAAGTGCAAGACCAGTGAAATTGGTAAATGTTTTATGATGTGTCCTGTTTTAAATTTTCCACAATAAACAACCCAAAAGAGCAATTCTTACATGAACAACCTTTTGTAGAGCACTTTGGACCGTAACATTTATCATGTAGCGGCACTAATCGGAATAACAGCATTTAAATGCTAATTTTCACATGTTGTGGAAAGAATGCAATAAAATGGCAAATAATGAGGTAGTTTATTCTGAGTCAGGTGCTTGTAGGAGGCATTTTGACTTTGATCAAGCTCTCACTCTGCTAATTCATGGAAACTAAAGCCTCCTGTAAAATGCAGCCAATGACCCACTTGTTATAAAAGTAGGGTATTGTAGTATAGAATACCAGGTCTTGTCCAGGCTGTAGGGCATACATTCCTCCCCAGCACTGACCCATACCGCCCTTACCAGACTTCCAAGTCTGACTCTGGCCCACAACACCAAGTAGGGATCAGCCTACATTTTTATATTTTCTATAACTTTCAGTCATTTATGATGTCAGGTAAACTGAGCTCTTCCAGTATGTCACGCAGATATTGCCATTAATTGTGCTCTATAAGCTTAGCTAATCATCTACACATATCGGCGTTCTGTGAGTAAGTTTGCATTGTGGATAAACCTGTTTCACCCAATAGAGACTGCTCTTTTTGTAAATGGCGAAGGCCTCCCTGCTCCTTGTCCACTTCTCTGCTCTTTTTGCTCTGTCCTGGTTGTCCTAGACGACCCACACCGGCACATTGCCAGTGTGGAGGACCAGCCAGAAAGTGCTTGTCTGCAGCAAAGAGCCTTTTTCTAGGGACCTCCTCAAATGGAAGCATGTGGTTTTGCCAGCACAGAACAACACTCAGTATGGCGGTCACCATCAGAAATGGAGTATTTTTACCCTGGTATGAGATGGCTTTTTTGCCAAAGTGTGGCTCACCAGTTAGTTCCTTTATTTTAGTGAAGAATTTATCTCTGTTATTATTGTCAGACTCTCCTGTCCTCCTCGCTGCTTTGTGAGGACATTAGAGATGAGGACTATGTTCAGTCACCTGCCAGTAAGGTAATCTGCTGGCAGGATGGTGTTTTGATGGCTGCAAGAACCAGCTGAATCGCACTTTTCCCACATCGCTATGCAGAACCTTAAAGCTCTGACAATAAGAGCCACTTGGAATAAGTGATCAACTCTCCAGTGGCAAATGTAACAGGTTGTATCCGACAAAACAGGCTGGATATAAATTCTTGAGGTCAGAGAGCGGTAACCTTGTTTTTGGATTGGAAGTGATGTAAGAACAGCCATCAGACTCAAGAGACAGCATATCTGGTGAACACTGGGGGCAGACAGGGAAAGATGTGACTTGTTACCTACTGTGAAGACCCCCCCTCACTTTCAGCATCCAGCCCTTAGATCATAGAACTTAGATTGTAAGACAGTAACTCTGCAGCTGTTGTAATATGAGAAAAACTTGAAACAGCAGTGCTGCATTGAGTGACTGCTTTATAGAATTGAGGGCAAATGATTGTTTATTGACAGTTTGGTTGAAGAAATATTGGCACTGGGGGGATTAAGTCTTCAAATTTGTTTTTTTACAAAACAAGGAAAAAGCACAAAAGTTAATTATTCTTACTCTGGTAGCAATGTGAATGCAGTTAAACCAGGAAACTTGTAAAATGCAAAACCTGTCACAGTGCAATGACAGATTTTTCTCTATATCAGGAGAAGTGATTTTGTAAGATGAGTTTGTTTCACTTACAGCAATTATGGAAGCTAGTTTTCTTTAAATACCCCCCTGTTTATTTGGCACACCAGCTCTACTCGCTGATAAGTGAACTTGAGACTAAATTCCTTCGACATGTTTATCAGCAGAAACCCTTAAATCAACTCAGATAAATCTGGATTTCTTGAAACCAGATTTAGGGGCTTAGTGAGGATGTAGATCAGTGCAGCTGAAAGGAAAGTTTAATGGTGGCAGAAGTGGTCCCAAGTTGTGGGGCCACAGTTGGTGGTTTCCACAGTGATTCAGTGTTTGGAGTAGACACACAAATCAGCCAAGATGTGAACTGGCTGTCAGTGGGTCCTTTTTGGACCAGCATGTTTGTTGTCAAGTGTTTGTCAGAGGCTTTTTTCGCGCGGTGATACATGAAATGGATACTTAGCCATTAGTGTTGAATTTGATGGATGACTAAGGAGCTGAAGACTGTAGATCTTTTTATTTTCTCCAAAATTTCCCCTTCTTTTTGTCTTTTCCTCCTCTGTCATCTAAGACACTGTAACTTAGTTACTGGTCTCTGTAAATAATCTCTGACATTAACAGATGATGATGTCGCTTGTATGTACAACAGGGTCACCTGGTTTTTCTTGGTTACAGATCCCACGTGCACACAGCTGTTTCCTCTCAGGCGTTGCTGCTGCTGACCTTAGATCATAAAGCTTTCCACATTCTTCAGCTGAACGGTGCCTGGTACCTACGCTGGTGCGATTTTCTCAGGATAGGGTTCGGAGTAGGACTGCATAGGACTTGTAGGACTGGCATTTAATTGAGAATATGACATTGACCATTCTGTCTTCTGTCATGCTGGTTTTTAACCTGACCACAGTTAATCCAGAATAATATGAGAGGATTTTACCGATCAGAAGAAGAATAACTCTTTATTTGTCACACACAGTCTTGCAGAGAGCAGTGTAGTAAAATCTGAGGCCAAGGCTGTGGTCAAGGGCTCTTAAAGGGAAATTTACCTTCATGTACAAGTTTCTGTCAGTCTGTACAATCTCCTTCTCTATGGACTTAAAGAGCTGTGAGAAGAATGAAATTCTCTTGGGTTTGAATGGAAACTTCTTTATGTTCATGGTGTTAAGTGCTGCTTAAGAGGCATTGACACTGAGCACGTTTCATTTTTCTGAATTGTGTAAAGGATTTTGGTTTAACCTAAAAGTCAAACTTTGGTCTTAGAATTTTAAACAAAATGTAAATGTTCTTTGCGAAAAAATCTTTTAATCATTGTAAATTCTTGTCTGTATCTTTATTTGTGGTGTTGGCAGGAAATGTTAATGAGTCTTTTTTACAGCAACAAGTGCTTTGCCAAAGCACCATTTGCATTCATAGTTAAAAGCCAACTGGCAGACTTAACAGTGCCAAAAACATCACTGCAAATAATTTCAAATGAGGTTGCCATGGCACTTAAAGCAGATAAAGTGTAATGTCTTCAGTGAACTTCTGACTTTTTCTCTTGTATCTTACAAGTTTCATATTCATGATTTTAAGTGAATGTCCTATCAGCTATTGGATGGTTGTGAAATTTGGCACAGATATCCATTTTCCCCAAAGAGTTACTTTTTACAACTTTGGTGGTTCCCTGCGTGTTGATCGAGCACCATGATCAGGTCAAAATGTTTCGAATTAAGACTTAATACTTGAAAAAGTGACACTCCTGTCAGCCTTAGCTGTACTTTGTGTTTACTGCCAATTACCAAATGGTAGCTAACACCCCAGTCTAAGATGGCAAATAAGGAACACAAGTTATACCTGCTAAGCTTTGGTGTGTTAGGATTGCCAGTGTTAGCATGTAACCTATCTCTTAAGGTTTATTCCAGTCGAGGGCTGAAGGACATCTTGTATATATCTTAAGATGAAACTTTCTCCATGAAGAATAAGAATGGATTGCATCGCTCAATGTCAGCTTGAATCAGCTTCTGTAAACAGGACAAGCAGTTATGGAAAATGAATAAATGAATGAATGCATCTTATAATTCTTCCTTTTTTACCATTAAGTTCTAAACATAACTTCAGTTTGTTTGAAAAGTTTTTTTGGAATGAAAATTGCCAGTTTCAGTATAATGAGCATGCCCTTTAAAGAATCATCTTTCAGCAGCAGCCCTCCTTCATTTACAGTATGTGTCTGTGTGTGTGTGTGTGTAAACATGTGTCTGCATGAGCATGTGGTATTCCCAACATCCCAGAGGAGGTACATGCTTGGAGGATGATTTCTAGGTAATGGGGATGTTTTTCTGCTCTTGCCTTCCCTGACCCCTCTCCCCTCCTTTCGTTCTCAGAGAAAATCTGTGTCAACACAAGCAGAAGGTCAGGGCCAGCCGGCACCACACAAAAACTGATAAAAAACCACATGGAGATAGCAGCTGTTTCTTCAGCAGTTACACTTCTTACACTCCTCTTTCTTTTTTTTTTCAGTGAACAGATCACTGTGCTAACCTTTTACCTTTTGCTAACCTTTTAACACTTTGAAAGTTAACGCAGAAGTTGAGACAGTAATGCACTTTTTAGAGAGACATCTATGGCCTAGTTTGGGAGAGATGTGTTATGTTCCTTTCAGAGAGGAAACCACACTTTCCTCTTATCACAGCATGTCAGAGTCCATGTATACTTGCTCCTAACTCTTTGCCTTTTTATTGTCAAGTCCCATAAGTTGCTCTGGAGTTGAAATATTTACTTTACATTGATGGTACCTCTGACCTAGATACCCTGTTTTGCCGGATGAGATGGCTCGGTTTAGGTTTAACATAGGCTGTTTGCATTTCCTCTGATTTTTGTTTTTCTCAAGCTCTTTGAATGTTCTCAAGAGTAATGATATTTATTTTGGAACTTGATGTGGAATGAGGGAGAGTCATCTGTGAAGCTGTAACCAGCAAATGTTTGATGTTAACTTTTAACTTTATAAATGGGTACAACAAGAACGTTTCTTGTTGGATCATTTATTGACCCACATTTTCCTTTTAAAATAATGTGTTTATCCTTCGCAGAGCTTCCGGAAAACTGGACGGACACACGGGAGACCATCTTAGAGGGCATGACGTTTAATCTACGTCACCTTGGCATGACACTAGTGGACCAGCCCAAAGGAGAGGACCTTTCAGCTGCTGCTGTAAAGAGGATTGTTGCCACTGTAAGAACTGAAGTAACGATAGCAGTGTTAGTCAGGAAGTCAGTGTCATACATTTAACAAGACTACAACTTACTTCTTATTTAAAAATTTGCTTCATTCAAAAATGTGTTCTTCTTATAGTTGTGTCACCTAAAATGTCAGACTTTGCCCATATCTAAGAAAAGGATCCTTACTGAGGGAAAGGATGTCTGAGCTCTCTCCCTGAAATCTAAGATTCAAACAGTCCCCAGGCAAGCTGGATTTGATGCATCACAAATTTAAAAGCCAGTTGCAGAATAAAAAACCCTGAAACCACCAGCACAGAGTGCTCTTTTTAAGAAAGGGGAAGTTTTTATCAACATGGTTAAAGTTTTGCAAGCAAACATGGTACCAAAGGCAGGTTTTAAGACAAAAATAGATTCTGGAGCTTCCTTTCACAACCCAAAAATTCCTGTATCAACAAATAATCGGTTAGATAGTTGCGTGTTTCACAACCACTTGCATTATGTCAGCCACTGCTACCTACAACCCAAAAAGCTAATAAACAACTCAAAAAATAAAAGTTGCTAACTACACGTATTTTTCTGCTTGATGCTAATTTTGGTGAACAACAGACCCCTTATCTGAGTCTGGTCTGACTGAGGCACAAACATGTCTGACAGAAAGTCTTCATGTTTCCTCTGATGCCGGCAAACTTGCAGCTCGCTGCTCCTTCATGGTCCACTTAGCATAAGCAGCACTGATGGGTGGGGCACAAGGACTGTTAATTATAGAGTCAAAATGTCTCAGTGAGGGAGGAAGAGTGGAAGAGTCCTTTTTCAGGGGTTGTTTAGACTCTTCATGGAGTCAAAAACCATGTTAAACATATTATGAGTCATAGCAGACATACTTTAAAACATGTCCGAAGGGGAAGTTACTATACATACTGTGAATGCTTTGAATTCTTGCACAAAACATTGCAGCTGTTTGAACATTGTGTCTTTTAAAAAAACAGTATCTGTCAGTCACATTTGAACCTTTTTTAAACTACTTCTTCACCACAAATATTTTAAGCACACAGTGAACCCTCGTTTATCGCGGGGGTTACGTTCCAAAAAGAACCTGCCATCGGCGAAATCCGCGAAGTAGTCAGCTTTATTTTTTACAATTATTAGATATGTTTTAAGGCTGTAAAACCCCTTCACCACACACTTTATACACTTTTCTTAGGCAGGCATTAACATTGTCTCACATTGCTCTCATGTTTAAACCCTCTCAAAGTTCAAACCTCAGGATACACAACACAATGCGCATTCATACGCTGTAAAAAATAGCATGCAAAATTGCACAAAAAAAATCCGCAAAGGTGAACCGCGTTATAGCAAGGGTTCACTGCATTGGACATCCAAATGGTTTTAAATTCACTGTATGCAATGCACCAGATCCCACTGTAAAACACTAACATGCAATGAAAGAGAATGGTCCTTTGTTTCTGTCACAGGCTAAAGCAAGCGGGAAGAAGCCACAGAAGGTTGCTCTCAAGGTTTCCCCTCAGGGAATCATCCTGCAAGACAGCTTGACGAATAAAGTCTTGGAAAATGTCTCCATATACAGGTATGTGCAGAGCAAAACAGATTTCTCAAACGTCAAAGGAAGGCAAGTTCACCATGGCGGTGTGATTGATGTGTCACAGGGATCACCCTGTGAACTCTCTTCACTTCTCAGTAAGCTGTTTCTCTAACCTGTCACCTCTGGCCTGCAGAATATCCTACTGCACAGTGGACAAACTGCATGATAAAGTGTTTGCTTATATTGCACAAAACACTCTCAATGGGACCCTGGAGTGCCACGCCTACCTCTGCTCTAAGAGGAAAGTGGTGAGTTATTTGACAGTTCTGAGGTTTTATGTTTGATTTAAGAGAAAGATAAATTGAAATCCATCGCAGTGGTTTTTATTAACTTGGTTAACACCAGCTTGTTCTGATATACTACCTCTAAGAATTAAGTATACTTTTTCTGTATCCTCCTTTTTAGGGTTGAGTGGGTTATCTAGTCTTTAGTTTCACTTACCTGAGCTTTGACCTCTCGGTCCATTTTAAAAACAAAAGTAGGTTTGGTTGAACCTGTTACACAAAAAGCACTGAGTGGCCAGACAACTTCTTGGAATGGAGGGCGTTTATCCTGCTCTTCTTCTGTGTTTTTCTCTCTTACACTGTAGCTCTTCTTTCTACTCAACCCCATTCTTAGGAGGAAATCCTAGAAGTCTCGCTCCTCAAGCCATCTGTCATCTTCATGTGCTCCTCTGTGGTGAAAACAGAAGGGCACTTTTCCTCTCGTCTTACCCTCTTCCATGCTCATCCCCTTCTCTCCCAGGATAGCATGATAATGCCCTGCTTCCTTATAACTGGTTCTCTGTTATCATGGTTTATGGGGACAGTGGTGATGGCCACTTTCTATAACAGCTCCTCTGTTGAAAGACCTTGCATTCATTGTGTCATATTATATGTCTGATCATGCTTATTATTATTATTATTATTGAGTTGATACTTAGCTGATATCGCTTTCTGCTGGACAAAAAAACATCCACTTGCATCTGGCCTTTGTCTTCAGTAGGAAAGGATACAGTCTGCATTCATTCTGAGGTCAAGTGACAGCTGCAATTGGCAGTGATGGAAACATGACACCCATGTTGACGCACAGATTTTTCTCCCCTTTTCACTATACAATACTATGATCACATAGCTGTATCAGCTGTAGTTGTATAATGAAGATGTCCCCTTGGTTTATATCTTCTATGACCTCTCTGTCATCTCAGCCACAAATACAAACAGTGCTTGAAGATCGTAAGGTCTTTCAGCAAAATAAGTTTGAAAGAGTGAAGGCATAAAAAAAGTTACTGCTGCAACACTGTCAGTAGCCTCTGTGTTGCTTTCTACTGTTTCCCTGTTTCCCATCAACGATTGACACACCCGGGAATAAAAAAACAAAACAGAAATGCTACAAATTTACTGACATTGGGATAGGAGTCAGTTTTTCTCAAGTTTCCGAACATTTGAGATGCAGTTATGGTATGAGTGTCACTCTGTAACAAAGTGTTTGGTTCCTCCTGTTCTCCAGGCTCAGGCAGTGGCTTTGACAGTCGCCCAGGCCTTCACCATTGCGTTTGAACTCTGGCAAGTAGCTAAAGAAGGTAGGCGCTGCACTCTTCCAGCTGAAAGCTCTGAAAATCACATACTCACATACACACACACACACACTCACACACACATCCTCGTAAACCTGTCTTTGTGGAGACCCTCATGGACATAATGCATTCCCCAGCCAACCCTAAATGTAACCATGACAGTGCCTAACCTTTAATCTAACCCCAACTTAAACCCAACTCCAACCCAACACCAAAGTTCTTTCCCTCAAACAGCTATTTAAACTTTTAAACAACAACGTATTGGGCTTGCGGTTTTACGGACCTCAGAGTACAGAGTAAACAAACCCAAACACACACAAACACCGTCCATGGAGGAGTTGTTTTATCAGTTACTGAGGCTTCTTTGTTTGCACTGAATCTGCCTTGGTGCTCCAAGGCCGCAGATATCTGCTGTCAGGCTGCAATGAAACAGTTTTGACCTGCTTGTGTTTTGTGTCTGCACATCTCGTCAAATCCAGAGAAAGGAAAAAGAGCCAAGTCTGGTTCAGCTGGAGAGGCCAGCAGTAACTCCCCTTCAGAGAGATCCAACAGCCTGGGCAGCCTGAAAGGGACAGGTAAACAAACGAAGTGCAGGCAGCCACTTTAATGTAGTTTTTACTTCTCATTCTGTAAGATTTTTCTTTTACATGCCAGCATGCACCTTTGTTGCATTACTATAGTAGTGTTATCATTCAAAGTAAAGCTGGCTGAATGAGAGGCCGAGCGGTGAAATCTGAGCTCTTATAGCTTGAAACAGAGCCTGACAAATTTTATCATGTACTGAAATTGACACTTTGGATAGAATATTTATTGATTTGTTTTTTATTGTTGTGCTTTTTTTCTGTTTCATTTTCGGCTCTAGTTTTGGCAGAGACACAGAAACATAAAGGACATTATTAAAAAGGGAGACTTTAAAGATCAGCTTACACGGTTCAATTTCTACACGTGATCAACACACAACCATCAAAAATAGACAAAATTTGCTAAAACATTGTTTTAGTTCTTTATTACAAGGAAATAGCATTGCCAAATTGCAGACATTTTCAGTATAATCACAAATACCGACCCAAAGCCAGCCTACTGAGGAAAATATACACTAATAAAAATATAAAAATACAATGTTATTGAAATCTTATCTCCTTTCTACAAAAAATAAATAAAGATTAGGATAATTGTTGTCCAATGAGGTTGAGGTGTTTCTTCTTGTGCCTCCCTTGGCCCAAATTTGAAACATTTTGGTCAGATAAACACATTGTGGTCAAAAAACAGTGAATAGTTTTGTGTTTTTAGTTTTTACTAACTTAGTTAACTATTACTTTAAGCGTTATTTTTACAGACCACTATGTTAACATTTTCCTAACAGGGTTTAAATTGAAGAACAACATAAAATAACAGATCACTTTTCTATGCTATTACACTAAGGAGTCATTCTTTTTTTACCCACTCAATAGATGTGGCCACAGACAACCTTTTGGACTTTGAAGACAGTGTTAATGTGGTAGTGGAGACCAATGGGAATGTAGCGGAGCATCAGCTGGACAACCACAGGCCCTCTGAGACCAATAACAACCCTGCCTGGGTAAGACTTTTTCTCCTTCTGCTTTGACTTTGTGTTTTACTTTGCTAATGTGTGTGTTTAAGGGTTGAAGTTGCAACTCTGCTTTTTCTTTATCTATTTTGAATGGCATATCCCATGTGACTGGAGTCCTCTGGGTTTCAAATTGATTTGTTTGCACATCCTGGAAAAGTCCTGAAAATCTTAATATTTTAAATCATAGGGCTTTTTATATACAGTTGAAATATCATTAGATTTCTGAGATCAAGTCACATACAGGTCTTACATGAAGTCTTCATACATGAAACACCTTGTTTGCAAACATTATTTTGACATAACTATGTGATATCACTGGATGAATATTAAGCCGAGATTGTTCTTCTTCCAGGAAATAGAAGATGATTTGGATGAGGCCTTCTCCAGGTGAGACATTTGTCTAAATAGGTATATTAATAAGTAAAATTAATCCTAGTTGATCCCCTCTGCTGCTTGTTTTGATAAAATTCTCTGTTACGAAACTCTGCCTTTTTAAAATCTGTCAGTTTACTGTAGTTTGTTCTCTTGCTGCCTGGCTTTACAGTGCCACTTACTGATGATTTATATTCACTGCAGAATGCATATCCTCCAGTCTGATCATATCTTAAATGAGGAAATGAAGGGGATACCTCAGGGGAAATAGACCATCTCAGCGTGATAATTTGATAGCTAAACTTCCAACTGTCCTCAATCTATTGTTTGTTTGTGTCTCCAGCTGTGCTCTGGATAGCTATGGTTCATTTCCAGGTAAAGTTTACTACTGTCAACTGTGCAAAGCCTTACTGTAGCGTAGAGTTGTCGAAATTACTAACCTAACCTTAATCCATTCCATTCAACCACTGCCAAACCCCATACCACTGTCCCCTGGTCAGTATTGTTAGTCAGTAGCTGGGAAAAGGCTGGGAAAAGGTTGGAGTGTCCTGTATTTACTTTCAGATAGAGAAAAATGTTGACTGAGCTCAGAAAAGAAAGCTGGTTCAAAGTATTGAGTTTCAGTCAAAGTGAAAAATTTCATCATTCCAACCCATCTCATCGTGACCAAATACTGTTCTGTTTTGTTCAAAGCCTTTTATTAATGTGTGTGTCTGTCTTTACTCAGAGCTGCTTCACTACACACTGAGGGCTTTGTTGTGCAGTTATATAGTTAGCGGTGTGAAGTAGAGCAGTGGGTCACTTGAACCAGCAGAACAGACCATTTACCCCGGGGTTCAGAGGGAACTGAATGTCTTGAAATAATCCTGTTGACCTCCACCTGCACTTTGTATGTATTATTATCCTGAGACAAAAGGCATTTTGCAGGGGCCTTAATGAGAGGAGACTGAGACTGAGACTTTAGCTGTACGTCTGAGAGGCTCAACTGCTGTGGAGGCATTAAAACCACATTTAAAATCAGACATTAAGGAGAAAGCTTTCCTGGCTGTGTGATAATGGGCCTGAAGTTTAGTGAAAAAGAGGGATGGGAGCAGAAATGTGAAAATGTAAGTTTTACTTTAAAAGTCATACTAGCCTTTGCAATTATCTTAAAAACTAGTTGACCAGCTTCTTAGCTTTCAGTTTTTATTTTTATATTCACCAAGTAATTTAATTGTTTATTTGACCCCACCTTCGCTCCGAAAAGTAAATCATTTCTTCTTCATCTGGAGCTCTTTCTCTGGGAAATGTTTGTATTCGAAATGATTATTATAAAGGAACTTTGAGGCCTGGTCATAATGAGCCTTCATGTAGCAAAAATTATGCTTTGCTGCACAAGTTTCTGTCTTTGTTCTGTGCACGGAACTTTTTTATTACATTCCTAGGGAAGACTTTACTTTTTCTAATGGCATACAGCACATGTTCATCTTACATCATTTTGGTTAGTTTTAAGTCTTGATTATCATTATTTCATCAATTCCACTGTCTTCAAGGAAAGGGCTGGTGATATTCCATATTTCCTTTTTTTTCTTCAACAAACCCAAGAAAAGACCAAAACCCTTATTCATAGATACATTAAAAAATGGTGCCTCGGAAACTAAGTTCAGTCCCATTCCTCGTAGCGACAAAGCATATGACATATAAGTCAGCAGCACTGTTGCACTGATTGATTTCTTACTTTATTACCATGGACTTTCACACAAGAATATGTTTTCAGTTAATCCTCCCTACATCACCATGTAAGTGTAGGCCTGCCCACTAGATGTGAAAGACCTCGTAATATCAGCAGAGACAAAGAGCTGCTCTTGGATTTTTTAGGAGAAAGCAGCAGAGGAAAAAAACACAAGTCACCAGCTGGTCTGCAAACTGCAGCTCTCAGGACCATAGATTAGCTTACACCCCCCCACTTTGCAGGACTTTTACACGAGCAGATGCAGAACACAAAAAAACAGTAGAATCATTAAGGACCCTCACCCCCAGAGCAATGAACTGTTCCAGCCCCTGTGAAAACACCTCTGGAGTCACGAGTCCAACACAGAGATGCAGAAAATGCTTCTTTTATCAGGTCATCAGGAGGACAAACTCTGTCCTTTTGTAAATCTTTGTCTAGCACACTGTGTTCAGCAAATATTTTCTTGTTTACAGTAATTTCCAATTTTGTATCTCTAAATTTTTGTACTTTAGATTTTGTTTTTGTAATATTATTGTTCCCACTGATGTTTTAGCACTACCTTAGGCAAATACCATATTGCATTACAATACACAAATGTGTATGCAACATGTAAACCTTTAATTCCTTTGAAATCTTTGCACAGCAAAAGTTAATCTGTTTCATTGACAGGGTTGTGAAGTCATAAAAAAGTTTAAAAAAAAGAAGAAAAGGAAAAAAAGAAAATGGAATAACTACAGCTCTGTCCTTGAAACGTTAACGTTTTGGAACTGGGACAAAACTTTCGCAATTTTTTTTCTTTTCTGTTTATTCATCTTTTTCTCCCGTGTCTCCTCAGCCTGGCAGTGTCGCGTACTAACCCCCAGGTCCTGGACATTGGGGTGACGCCCCAGGACTGGCTCACTGAACCCGACTGGGACAGCACCAACGGAAACACCACCGATGCTCTCAGCCCATTTGGGGACGATAACTTTGGCTTCTGACCAGTACAACGCAGCAGAGAGAGACAACGGCAACAACAATGGGGAGGAGGGCCGTTTTATGTCCTGTACATTACCAAGGCGTCACTGTGCATTTAAGCAGGGGCTACAGCAAGTCCATAAGGGAATAAGTGGAAAACTGTGAGATATTGTTTGGCCTCTCTTCACATAGTTGTTGCTCTCTTTACATGGACAATTGTTCCCTTCTTGCGGAAACACACCAAAGCAATAATATCAACCTTTTACTACACTGCAAACATCCTTACAAACTCAAATTTGCCAAGTCATCTTATGTCAGCATCTGTCGTCCTTTGTTTGCTTATATATTTTTTTCTGTTTATTAGTTTTGACACCATAATCAGTGTTTTGTATGTGTTTAGTTATAATTTATAGTTGTAAAATTATTTTTTTATGGATGAAAACAAGAGCAAGATTTAATTCCGAATGATGCACAGACTGTATCAACAGGCCTTAATAACAGCAGGACAATCAGCCAGTTAATATCTTAAAGTTGAACAAAATCCCACCACCTTGGATGTAAAAAGAAGATTGTTTCATAACTAAAATCTGAAAATCAGTTTAGTTGTTGTATTTATATGAACCCTGTGTAGCATTGGCGCATTTACATTACTGTTACTTTTTCATTTCAGTGTTCTCTTGACAGAAGCCCAGATGTGTTCAAAGTTAAAATATTTCATTTTGACATAAAATGTACACTGTAATCTACCTGCATTATACAGAATTAAATATATTCATGAATAAGAAATCAACTCTTTTTTAATTTATGTGATTTATTATTAACAACAATATTGTTGTTATCAATATAAATCGCACTTGCACAATCAATTTAAATGTGCACTTACTAGCTTTATGTAGAAGAGGACAAGAGGGATTCAGAATTCACTCTTGACCTCAAGTTGTACAACAAGCTCAATTAAGTAACCGTCTTTGATTTTTTCAGAGCCAAGGGTGAACTTTGAACTACAGTTTTACATTTAAAGGAAATCCTTCAAATCCTGCCAAAAATGTAAATGTTCACATCTCCTATTCAATTTTCACTTAGAGTATCAGTTTTAAATGTGTATAAGCTGTTACCAGTTGCACCAAACAACTTCATTTCCCTATATACAGTTGTATGAAAAAATTTGGGCACCCCTGACAATTTCCATCATTTTCATTTATAAATCATTGGGTGTTTGTATCAGCAACTTCATTTTGATCTATCAAATAACTGATGGACACAGTAATATTTCAGTGGTGAAAAGAGGTTTATTGGATTAACAGTAAATATGCAATGTGAATCAAAACAAAATTAGACACGTGCATAAATTTGGGCAACCCAACAGAAAAATCCCATCAATATTTAGTTGAGCCCCTTTTGAAAAAATAACAGCCACCAGACGCTTCCTATAGCCTGTAATAAATGTCTGGATTCTAGATGAAGGTATTTTGGACCATTCTTCCTTACAAAACATCTCTAGTTCAGTCAGGTTTGATGGTTTCCGAGCATGGACAGCCGCTTCAAATCATCCCACAGATTTTCAATGATATTCAAGTCTGGGGACTGGGATGGCCATTCCAGAACATCGTATTTGCTCCTCTGCATGAATGTCTGAGAAGATTTTGAGCAGTGTTTTGGGTCACTGTCTTGTTGACATATCCAGCCCTGGCTTAACTTCAACTTTGCGATGGATTCTTGAACATTATTCTCAAGAATTTGCTGGTATTGAGTGGAATCCATGCGACCCTCAACTTTAACAAGATTCCCAGTACCAGCACTCGCCACACAGCCCCACAGCATGATGGAACCTCCACCAAATTTTACTGTGGGTAACAAGTTTTTTTTCTTGGAATGCTGTGTTCTTCTGCCGCCATCCATAACAGCACTTGTTATGCCCAAATAACTCAATCTTTGTTTCATCATTCCACAGCACCTTATTCCAAAATGAAGCTGGCTTGTCCATGCTTCTGCATACCTCAAGTGACTCCGTTTGTGGTGTGTGCTCAGAAAAGGCTTCTTCCGCATCACTCTCCCGTACAGCTTTTCCTCGTGCAAAGGGCGCTGAACGATGCACATCCACACCATCTGATGCAAGATGATCTTGAAGGTCTTTGGAGGTGGTCTGTGGGTTGTTTTTGACCATTCTCACCATCCTTCGCCTTTGCCTCTGATATTTTTTGTGGCCTGCCACTTCTGACCTCAACAAGAACTGTGCCTGTGGCCTTCCATTTCCTCACTATGTTCCTCACAGTGGAAACTGACAGCTGAAATCTCTAAAATAGCTTTTTGTAGCCTTCTCCTAAACCATAGTGTTCAGTAATCTTTGTTTTCAGGTCATTAGAGAGTTGTTTTGAAGCCCCCATGTTGCCACTCTCCAGAGGAGAGTCAAAGAGAAGAACACCTTGAAATCGGCCACCTTAAATGCCTTTTCTCATGATTGGATACACCTGTGTGTGGAGTTCAACGCTGAATGAGCTCATCAGACCAATTTTGTATTCCAAGAAGTAGTTACAGGTATTCAAATCAGTGAAATGACAAGGGTGCCCAAATTTTTGCACAGCCTATTTCTAACCTCTGATTTAATTACATACAATTGAATTAGCGCCACACTTAAAGTTTTTGTTTCAAAAACACCCCAGTTCTCAGCTTTGATTAGGAAATGAATGGCATGCCACTTTGATCATTTCCTGTGAAGATAAAGTAAATTTTTATGCAGCCTCAGAGGAGTGCCCAAACTTTTTCATACAACTGTACTTCTCATATGGGCTAATTTATATAGCTTTTGGGAGGTCCAGAGAGGTTATTAAATATTTTTTACCAAGCATAAAGATTGCTATAAATTTGCATAGCAGAACTTTTTTTTTTTTTTTTTCTGTAAATCTTCTTACAACCCCTCAGGTTTATCTTATGACCCTTTGGAGGGGCCCAAACCCTTTATTGGGAACCTCTTGACTATCTTAAATGGTCAAAAAACAAGCTCCACCAACCTGCCGCCGACACAGTGTCTCTGTAAGTGTAACCTCTTAACCCTCAGATAGAATCATATCAGTGATGGGGGATTTTTTTTAAATAACTGGTACAATAACTTTTAATACTTTAGTTGCATTTTGCTGATAGTACTCACCCCTGTACTATTACTTCTTCTTAAGAATTATATTAAGTTTAGTATTTTATTAGTAACAGAATATTTTTACTTTGTGATTTTGATATTTTTACTTCAATAAGTAAAGAAACAAGCTTTGTCTTTGTCCACTTTCCTTGGCAGTGAAGTGACATGCTGACAATGGCATCTATAGAGATCAAGGTGCAGTTTTTATTATAGGCAGCAGGGGGCAGCCCCGCACCACCCAATCAAGTCCACAGTGTACAGTGAAAATGACAGCTACTACTTCAGTGGCCGTCTCTGATGCTGGTCACATCTTCAGCTCTGGACCCATACAGTCATTTGTTCTCTCCATTGCCAGACGATGATGTTGTAAAATGTTAAATCCTGTTTAATAACTTCGTCCTCTTCCATTATCTTAAATTTATAGTGACAGTAAAGTTCCATAAATGCAACTTTATGAGCTCTGACAGAGGTCATCCTGAGGAGGAAAAAACAATGGACGCCTTGTGTCAGACTGATCTATAAGGACGTGATAGCAGGGGAAGAACACTCAGAGACCTCCCACCCTGCCAGTCTACACACACACACACATGCAATCTCCTTGCCACGTTCTGTATTCGACCCATGTGTATGAACAGGACTCTTGAGGGCTGAAAGTCATGCAGTAAACCCCCCACCACCACCCCCCACCCCCCCACACCCGCCCTTTGCTCTAACAGGCTGTGGCTCAGTGAAGCAGGGGCTTTCTTAAAATTCGTCTCGACAAGCTTACTTAACCACCTGCATTATTTAAGAGTCTTTCCTCAAAGGGAGCTCCGATTCTCTGTCTCACTCCCTGGAAGTTTGATGAAAGCATGGACGCCGACATACAGCCAGGCAGAAGTCTTCTCCGCCCGCCAGAGAGGGAACAGATTGTGTGGGCACAAACACACTTAAATGGCAGTTAGAGCTTCAGGCTCAAAGTGAGTGTTCGGGCAACAAGGTTAAGTGATTCAGGATGGATGAAAGCTGCAAAATAGGAGGTTTGCTGAGTGTGGGTATATTCTTTGTTTTGGCGTGTTCTTAATGGAACAATATATTTCTGATTGAAGGATGGAAATGAAAACCTGTCAGATTAAAGCAGAAAATTTTACCTGAGCTGATTAGTAAAATGACTAAAATGCACCCCCCCCTTGTTTTTTGCCATCTGCCCTCACCATCTCATTTTGGCAGAGAAAGAGCAGGGCAGAGGGGGTTGTTTATTCAATATGTTAGTCTAGTCTGTTGGACTATGTGGTCTTTTTGTTTTTGTTGGGTTATTTTTATTTATTTATTTACTTATTTGGACTGGTGTTTGTGTGAGATGCACAGCACACAGCAGGTTTGTGCAGCATCGTGGGAGCAACGTCCTATTTACAAATGCAAATGAAGTGATTGTTCTCCCTCCTGACAGGGATGTTCACCGCTACGCAGCGTGACATTGGGTTGCATTTCTTCAAACACACCGACTCAGCCTCAACTTTCGTTCACATGGCTGCCATTTTTTCTTTCTTTATGGTTTGTTTTTTGAGAGTGGGACTCCTTGCAGTCAGACTCTTACTTCATGTATTTGTCCTCTTGAGCAGTGTTTTCAACTAACACGTTATGAGAAGTTAATCCTTTTTCTTTTTCGTCCCTCTTTTTTTTGTCCACTTCAAATCCAAGTTGAATATTAGTGAAATTTATTGTAAAAGCAAAAGTCATCTTCACTTAGTTTCACTTAATATTTTGGTCATCGATGTCCTCACCTGCAGGAGCCCCATGTCCCAACAACAAGACCCTCCTTACAGCTTGAGAATAACTCCTCACGCTGCCCTCCATCTCACCCCAGCCTTTTTTCATCAGCTAACATACATGTGGACAAACACATAAAGGCAAAACAGGCCCATGGTGTCAGAGCTTACAACACACACAGACGCATAAGAAAGCTCCATTCATCATCACAAGTGAGTGCACAGGCAGACAGTGACATGCATGGAAGTTTCTGGCTTTCACTCAAGAGCGAAATCTCCTGAGTAAACAGACTGCAGCAGTCAACAAGGGTATACAGTGGTTATGTCATGCACAAAAACAACTTCACTGATGTATGTGTGTGTATATGTGTGTGTGTTATTGTTTCGCTGAGACAAGCACTGCGGTAAAACTTGGCTCATCGAATAAACATTTAACCAAACTAATCCATAGCTTCGGCTTCAAAGAAGATAAATCTACAGCAAGTGCAAATCGATGTAATTCTCTATTCACATATCTAATAAATTCCACGTATAATGTGACCTGCCAGCTGTAATGTATTGGAACATTTGGAGAGAGAAACGGTGACATTAATTTCGCAGTGTCCCTCCATCTAAATATTCAGATATGAGCAGTGAGTGCAGAGGGAGGGAGAAGCAGAGATCAAGGGGACTATAAAAACTTGAATAGAGAGTGGAGCTTAATTGTGATGTGTGTCTCTGTGTGTGCTGTCATGTGTCCGTGTGTCCTTGTCTCTCTTTGTGACATCCACCTCGCAAGAACAGATGCGTTTGTATCATTAGGCTCCATCAGCCTCCTCTGACAATCTACTGAGTCATCATCTGCTGCTACTGTTTACCCCATTCATTATAAAGCAAATATCACGGTTTTATTTGTCACAGCACCATTA
>JAQNCA010000009.1:4590775-4648266 GCA_029783725.1 Acanthurus tractus
CGGTGGAACAGTCTCCGGAGCCCGAGTGTGATTTATGATCTCAGTTCCACAGGATGCCCATGATGGGTGGGACTGACTGACTGTGCGGTAGGGGTTGTTATATTGATGCATGGCGGATGCTGATGCGGCCTCATAAACCAGCCTTGGGTTTGAAGACCTGAGCAACATTAATCGCAATCCAACCTTGTCATGCTGCATATGCTAGAGGCCACTTTTGGGCACACACACCCTTCATTAGCATCCAGAGAGATAACTCACCAAACACTCAGGGGATAAACTTGGCTGGAACTGCTCTTTCCTCATGATCAGATCTACGAGCGAGCCAACATGAAGTGTCATTTGTCTTCAGTTTGATTGACAAGAGGCAATTTGATGGTACGGTATTGGTTTTTGATTAAATCCTTTTACTTCAAGATCAACTTGCAGGCTTTTTCATCTCACAGCCTTGAACCAGCGCGGCAGGAAGGGATTGGTCTGGACTGAAGGAACATAATCTGAATTTTTATGTTTGGCTGGACCGAAAACAAAAACAAAACTACAGTATATGAGTTAACAATTTTTAAACATTTATTTTGATTATTGATTATTCTGTCAATTCACATGAATCACTGATTATAGTTAATACCACAAAATCACACACCATTTTCCCAGAGCATGAGGTATAAGGCTGACTGATGTCCTCGGCGAAGACCTTTACCGACCATATCGATTTCACTTAGTGCAAATTGGTTTTGAAATAAACAAATCTAAGTGACAAATGTGCGTCTAGTGGAGAGGCTGTGCATAGTGAACTGTCGCCCAGGTGACATTTACTGATGCAGATCAAGGGATCCGATCACCAAAAGCTAATAAGTGGACCATGTAGTGAGATATTTGATGCAGCTGCTATTTCCCAGGTGAAGATCGATCTTTGTGCCAAAGCTCAGCAAAAAAAAGGAGCATTTTCAGTTCAGTGACAGATAGGAAAACAATAAATACCCTGTACTGAGAAGATCTACTGATCAGCCTTTTGTTTTGATATTTTTTTAGCCAACAATAAGTTTTTTTCATTGTAAACACAGTAGCTGTTGGTTAATTATCTGTTGATCAGTTGATATTTGAGATGCCACAAGGAGCTATTAACTGACTACGAAACAAAAACATATATATATATATATATATATATATATATATATATATAACACTAATACAAATTAGTGCCAGCAGAAAGTAGATTTATTTCTGCATAGTTATTTGTTTTTTGGGCTGTCTCTGGGGTCTGATTCCTTGTTAAATCAAACTAAAGTTAGAAAGTTAATGAAATGCACACCAGAAGAGCCTACATTCACATTTTCCCAGGCACAGTTTCAAAGTTGTACGTTTATCCACTATGAGACAGAGGGACATTTTTATTTAGAGAATTAGATTTTTGACATTAGATTTTGTGGTTGGTGCTGATGCTTTAGCAGATGCTTTAGCAGAATCAGCAGTTACATAAAAAACAAAGGGAGAAATTAAACCACAGGGGAAAAAAGCAACTAATGTACTTAGGTAATAAAAAATGTATTTTTTTACTTTTCATGTCACTCTATCAAAACTTGATTTCAACTCTTTCTAAAGTAAGAATTTTTAATTATGAATAAGTATTAAAATGAAATGAAATGTAACTTGTACTTTGAGTAAATTATCAACCATGTGCTTTCTCATTTTTAATTGAGTCATTTTTTACAGGAGTAATTTTGCTTTTACTTGTGTGCAGAGAGTTTGTGTTGATAGTTGTGTGTTTTATGAGTTAAGTTGCACTGTGAGCTTGAATGTTAAGGATGTGCATTCAGGCTCCTCTGGTATCTGGCTAATGAAATATTGTTAATGAAATAACAGAGACCCCAGGAAGAATAGCAACTGTTTAATGCAGTGACTAATGGAGATCTTAATTAACAAACAAACAAACAAACATATGGGGAATTAAAGGCTTTTAAAGGAAATTAAAAAGTGATCATGCATCAGCCGTTTTCCTCTTAGACAAATGTCTATTCATTTAAGAAATACAATACAAACATTTAGAGTTCATGAAGATACAGATAATAGTGAACATTACTGTATACAACTGAATTGTAATGTCATATTTAGATATCGTTTGCTAACAAGCTATATCTCATTGTTAGTTTTTATTGTGAAGATATAACATTACTAGGAAATGTGGACAACTTTAGCTTTAGCTTAGGGACCAAGACAAAGTATGCTTTTTCACACAATATTCATATAGCTTAGCCTTCATGGCCAAACGTGGACACTGTATTTTATGCATTACACAAACAGCTGTATTTGAAACGCAAAAAAATATATTAAAAATAAGTTGTCTTTCTTTACTAACTAGCTGGATTTAAATCAAAATAAAATGGAAATAAATTCTGTTTTCAGGGCCTTTTCCCATCATGACAACATTAAATGAGATTTCTTTGATTGATAGAAATGTATGTAAAAACCAAGACACATAAATGGTGCATTGAAAATATTTTATTTCTTTCCTGTGTTAATACATAATTAGACATTTATACTTTCATAGAAATAGTATATATATCATGGGTGTGAACAATAAAAGAGTCATGCTAGCCCTCATGAACAGGTTTTATCCCATGAACATCAAAATGGCTCAAACACAGACGTCATGATTGTACATAAAACACTGACTCCATTATTCTGCTGTAATTCCATGCTTCTTGGTTATTTGCTTTGACACAAAGTACAATTATATGCCATAAGTAAACGGCCCTATTCTTTACTATGTGTAGGACCTTAGGGTGATCATTCTCAATAGTCACTCATCCAGTTATCTACAGTACAGGCAAAACCAGTGTGAATGGGATTTTATAGTCTTCCGTTGACACATGATGATAAGATACGCACGAATTTGGTTTAAGGCCGGGGTTACTGAGAAGCTCATGGTGTTGCCAAAGGGACAAACTGCGCTACAGGATTACTTTTTACAATAAGATTTCATAAGTCTTAAAGATTTATAGGTACTGAGGGCCTAAAACATCCATAGAAATTTAATGATCTTATTTTGGACAGATTGCAAAGGCAAACAACCACTTGCTTGAAAAATATCTAAGGGGTGTCAGTTCACTAAAACTTATTATAAAGGATGGTAAAGCCTGCAGAAAATGTCTTTTGCTTCCAAAACCTGCATGAGTACAAAGTAAAGCAATGATTGATTACATACCATTTGGCCATTGCAATATAAAACACTTTTTAGGATTTGATTTATGGTTTCCAAATACATTTCTGGTTATATTCCTTTCTTTTTCCTTCAAAAACAAACAATAAAAGTTCAAATTTGGGCTCATCTTGTGTTCAGATTTGTACATAAACCCATAAACATTCACATATCATATCATACTGGACCGAGCTTGGAGCTTTGACATTGCAAATCCCACATGGTGTAATGATCCTCTCTCTCCCTCTGTGTCTGTCACTCCCACTATTATTCCCTCCGATTCTCTGACTCATCTTCCCATCTCTCTCTGTCTCTCTCTCTCTCACTGTCTGTCTTCAGGTGTCTCTCCTGGTCTCAGGCTCCATATTTGCACATGCCTCATTGGATGTTCACCTTGAGCAGCTGTTGAATCGCCTCCTGCAGTCTCAGATAGACAGAGACAGAGCTGTCTGGGCCAGATTTGCCTTCTGCTGCTTCCCTCAATGTGTCAGTTTGGTCCACAGCCAGCTGGGGAATGGACTTGGTGCATGACTGAGTGTTTAAGTGTGTGTGTGTGTGTGTGTGGATGTGCGTGTGTGTGTGTGTGGGAATATGTGTGTGCTTGGATTAGGCCACTACAGAAAAATTTGCCACTTCAGGTTCTACAGTATTACAGTTACTAAGCATATTCATACTTTTATCACCCGCTATATCAGATGAACATTAATCTGATATAGTGGGTGATAAAAGTATGAATGATCCAGATAATGTGAACCCTCCATGAACTCAGTGTAATGAGAAATTTTGAAATTCCACCTTTTTTTTGACAGCAAGAACATGTATGATTCACAACAATTTGTGCGACTGCACCAATCTCATCAGCATTCTTTGACCTTTCTGTTGCTGTCATACCATTTTGCCACAAGCACATTCCATAAATTTGTGGACTGTGAGTGTAAGGAACAATGGCTGAAGCAAGAGGGGTACAAGCAGAAGTATCTCTGAGGATATGCTGTCTGTCATGTTGGAAATGTTGACAGCCTCTCCTCACGGTTACACTCAGAAGTGAAGTAAAAGGCTGGAAGAGACAACGTGTCCTGGGTTTCCAAAATAATTTCATCACCTGACAAGTACTTCTAGTGTAGTGTACCAGGCCCCTAAAGAGTCCTGTGCCAAATTTGCAGATTATCAGATCTGCCTGCTGGGTTGGGTGGGCCGAATTTCCTTGCAAAGTGAAAAACAGATGATCCATTAGAGCAACGCCTACAATGAAGGGATCAGCCAAAAGTAGAAGAATGAGCCACACTGGCCCCTTGCTGTAAAAAAACTTAAGACTGAAGAATGGAACAGACACACAAGATACACAATATATGCACACGGGCCCTTACATTAATAAGAGTATTGTGTTTAAGAGTATTGTGGTCCTTCTCCTGTTTTCTTTGCAGGAACAGACTACACAAATGACCATGACAAGGCAACAGGGAGTGCAATTTAAAAAGACCAAATTTGCTGATCAGAGGGTTTCTGTTTCTGCCTTAACTAGATGCTCCGTGCACTCTGACTCCAGCTGCTTACAGACTCAACAAGACACACTCTCATTGGAAAAAAACCTTGACATTCAAATCTCAAATGCCTACTTTGTCAGAAGAGGTTGTTCTTTAATTCTGCAGTGTTCTACAGGCTGGCCACGATGCCCCATTTCTGTCAGCGCTTTATGCATCATATGCTTTGAAAAACACGAGTCTGCTACTTCAGTCTATTTTTCTCCCCCCCCCCCCCGTGCGAGTACTTTCTTTCTCAATGTCAGACGTTTTTTTCTCTTTAAGAAGCTTGATTTAATAGACCACCACTTGAGTCACTTATTGATTCTGCACAGTTCTTCATTCTTTTAATCTTTTTTTTCTCTCTGAATGCATTTGCTTTACATTCATTCTTATAGTTGGAGAGATTTATGTATGAATCTCTTGATTAACTTCACTATCAGCCTGCATTCAAAAGTAACTCAAGATGAGGCCGAAGCAGCTTTTTGCTGTGGTTGAGAGTTTCAAACGTGTCTAAGCAGGTGGTGATGTCACAGTGTCCAGGAGCACACCTGTACATCAATGCAAGCAGGTGAGATGCTTCATCACTGAAGGTCAACAAAGGAAAGAGCAATGTCAGTGTATTCTTTAATTTTTTGATTGTTTAACTTTGTTCAGTAAGGATTTTACTTTTGTAATCATTTTGAGATGCTATCTTATTGGCCTTTTGCAAGTTCACCAAAAAAAAATGGCGGATAACTACCACAAAAATTTTTTAGAAGTTTTTGACATAATGGTTCTTTAGGTTCAGGCAGGTGCAGAAAAAAGTAGTTGTCTCATTTCTAGTCAGATGCTATTGATAATAATATTTTCTATCACTGGCGAATTGTATTAACTTTGGCTTGCTGGCTAAGTGAAAAATTCCATGAGCTGGTTCAAAACTTTGTCTTTAAGAACCCTTTGTAAGGGTCTCGAAAAGGCTCAATAATATTAATATCAGTTTGCATGATATCCTGCTAACAGACAAAGGCTCAAGGCTACATGTCTTAGTTAAAAATATGCATCCACATTAGTTTATGAGACATGAAAATACAAGTACAGCAGTTCTTGTAGTACAGTTTAGCACACTTCATGTTATTAAGAATGATAAGAAAAATTGAAGATAACAATGTTATAAAATCTAACATTACACTAATCCCACACTCATGTTCACACTTTTAAACTGTGCGTTTTCCATTTTTGTGTTACAAAAGGAGAAGCTTTTAGAATGAACTGGTGAGTTTGTAAAATTCAACGATGCTGGTAGGGTTACGTTTAGGGGATGGCTTTACAGTGGCTCTACTAATCATAAATAGAGATTTTTCCTTTTTCTGTGACTGGTTTTCCTACAAAATAATATATCCTAAAATTTGGATAACCAGTGATTTTTCTTGGCCTTGAAACTAACATTCTTTGTTACTACTGTGGTCAATTCAATTGGCCAGACATGCTAGCGATTGCTGCTTATCTAAGAGCAGATAGACATGCCATTTAATCCGTTTCTTGCAAATCTTCTTTTGTTTTCTTGGTTTTGGAAAGGCTTTAAGAAAATAAAATCCCCTTTCAGACTCTTAACTGCTGAATATCACTCCTTCTACAGCCTTCATCACTTTGACATGTAGAGAAATCCGCGCAAGCCATCACAAACCACAGTGAATGATGGCCCTCTTGCATCGGACAAATCCTATTTCTCTGCCTTTATAAAAGCAAATATAAGACTCAACCTTTGGTATGTGCTTATTTATTGTGTGAAAAAAAGTGCTTCTTTTTACTTTTTCTTCCCTATCTTATCTCTACTTCTCCTCTCAGTTTCCCCCTTTCATTGATTCTTTCATCCTCCTTGTCCCTCTAGTCTATTTTGCTTAACTTGTTTACCAGGTAGAGTGTCCATCCAGGCTGGTCTGACACCAAGAGGTGATAAATGAGCAGAGGAGCGAGGGACAGTCGGCGGGCCGGGGCTGAGCGAGAGAAAAGGAAGAGCTGATGCAGAGAGAGAAAAAGAGTCTGAGACTGGATATAATGAGAAGCTGGGGGGGGGGGGTAAAGAGAATTGAGGACAAGACTGGTGAAGGGGAGAAATGAGGAAGGGTGGAGTGATATATGAGAAACAGAGCACTGCGACACAGGGGTAGAAAGGGAAAAAAGTCATAAATGGGAGAATGAAGGCGGATGAGGGTGGCTGGAGATGGAGGAGGAAAGAGGGTATCAGATAAAGGAGGCAGGGTTTGAAAAATAGATGGCAGGGTGGGGGTTCGGTGTGCTGGCAGAGCGGTTGATTGAGATGAGAAAGTAATGGCCGCCTCTGTCAGCACAGAGCAGGATTTAATTCCAGCGAGTGTGTGTAGGCTACGTATGTGGTGCTGATTAGCAGTCATCTCGACCGGCGAGGCACTCACATATTCACTTATTATCTCTAATACGACTGCGAGTCTGCTGAGTTCAGCTTCACAGCATTTTTTTTTTTTTTTTTTTTTCTGTCTGACTTTTTAGTGAACTCAACTGGTGAGTCAGTATTCAGAGGTTGGGGCCCAATATAATTGCAATTATGTGAATAGCACATCATAATTAAACAGGAGGCCTCAAAGAAGATAATGAAGCTTTATCTTTAACTGAGTAAGTCTGATGAAGTCCTTCACAAAAACACCCTGATAAAATTGTAACTACACAAGTGGGAAGGTTATAAATATGTATGCGGTGATTTCTCTTTTAATACCAAGATGTCCAAGTGTGCTTTTACTACAGCTTTGCATAATAGCTTCTTTCCCCACTGATCAATCAATCCATTTGTTTTTGCATTTAAGAGAAGACTGCTGTTATTTTACATTTTACTTTTTGTCAACATATGAACAAATGATGAAAAAAACAAAGCAAACAGTGTGTCAGTGCATCTCTCAGTACTTTCCTGCCTTGCTAGTTCATCTGTGACGATCAGCCCTGACACAATTTATTCTTACTGAGGATTCAATCTTTTTAAAGATATTTGTGAGCTGTTTTAAAACAGTTGGGTGGTGTAGTATTTGTGAATATTATGTTAACAGCAGTAAATAATGCATTTGTAGGAGACTTTTTTCAGCTGCGGATTAACACACATGTAGTGCACCAGTGAGTTTTTACGTGAGCAGGAAATTAAAAGAAACTACAGTGACCATGTTTGTTGTAATGAAGGAACACGTACGCACATGCATCAATATGGCCTGTTGACATCTCTGTTATACTTTAGACAACAATGGAGCTCTATGGCATAGAGGGATCAGCTACATACAAGGCTTTGGCTACACTGCAAAACTAATTCATTTTAGATTTTGATCTTTTTGTGTGATTTTTGTCAAATCTAGAACGTTGACCCAAACCTAGTTGTTTAGAAAATTCAAACTGCCATCACATTTAATAGACTTCACTGTGGTTAATTTGATTATGCTTTCTGACAAATATAAACACAAACGTTGTCATGGTATTATGTGGCACTGTTTGATGCAGAGTAGTACTTTTAAGTTCTCAAGCTTCAAAAAGTGTAAGAAGCAAATGTCAGCATTTTCAAATGACTAAAATAATTATCAAAACTGCCATCAATTAATTTTCCCTTAAACTTGTGAAACAATTCAGTTTCTCAGCAAAATGAAAGAATGAGGAGGTTAAAAGTCCCTTGATGACTGTCCCACACGATTGCAAGCTTCACACTGTATTTGTGGATCATGCTTAAGTATTATAGTGAACCTTTGTTGGGATGGTTTACCTAAAGTAAAACAAAGGGGCTACCTTTGCATTTAATTTAGACTTAAACCTTTGAGGGATTCATTACACTCTTAAACTGTCAGACTGCTTTGAAGACAGAGACACATATTTTCACAGTTTCCTTTGTATTAACTATCCTGCAATGCACCTGGAATATTTTAAAACAGCTTTCCTTAAAAAAAAAAAAAAAAAAAAAATAGCACAGTGACTGAGAAGATCATCAATCGCTTATAGATTACAAATGTAGTGTAGGTTTAATTGTGCTGCTCTAAATCGAAGCTGCAGTCCGTCCTTAGTGAATTCACATCTGGCTTTTATGCCATTTCTCTCTATTGCATTACAGTCTTGGATCACTTTAGATTTAGGTTAATTCCAAAGGGGGACTGAAGGAAAATGGTTTACATTTTAAAAAACATGATACAGCCACACAGCTGAGTTCATCATCTGTGTGCTTCCACAGGCTGCCATCGCTGAGGAGCTTCAGCCAAACCAGAGAGGAAACCCAGCCAAACTTTGCCGCCTGTATACATTTCATTATAAATAATGCCCTGCAAATCTCTTTTCTTATTCCCTGCACATTCGGTTGCAGACCACAGGCAGCATATGGTGCTGAATATGCAGTGATGAACAATGAACCTCAATTTGAACCTAGATCTGTCTTTTTCCAGCCGAGCCAGTCTTTCAAAAGTTTGACACCAGAGTTAACTTCTGGATTTGAAAGTTGTTAAATTTTCGATTTGGAAGTGTGGAGACTGCCTGGTCAATCAATCCCGAAACTCTGTCTGAATCATGGCTGTGTTCAGACGGCATTATCCAACTTATATAAGAGAAATATGAGGGACCGTAAAGCATGTCTCAGATTTTATCCCTGAACTGACAAGACCATTAAGATTCCAGTTGCGAGGGGAGGGAGAAACAGATGCATCATTTAACCGATGACACGGAGAGAAAGGCAGGAGGGAAGACTCCTGTGCTAAAAGTTTGACACGGTAATGAAATGATACCGTCCTCAAGTTTGGGATTGTGAGAGCTCAAAAAATCACAATAGGTGGAGCACCAAACAGGAAAGTTATTATAAGAGAGACACCATCACAGAATGACGGGGAGGGGGATTAGCTGCTACACAAAGGGCTGTAATAAAGACAGAAAGGAGAGAATGTGGATGGAGAGATAGAAAAAGAGAAAATCCTTGTTTGAAAACCGAACTGAGCGTCTTTAGTTGTGTGCTGACTGAAACCTGGACCTGAAGGATGGGATGCAGTCTATGTTTCTGCCATCTCTGACCGATAATACAAACCTTAAGTGAAAAAACAAACAACAACAAAAAAAAGAAATACTCAGACATTCATGTTCGATGATCCGTTCCCGGGATTCAATGCCACAGATGAAGAGTATCCAGAAGGAATGAATCAAGCAAGTTCTTGTCAAGACGAAATGACGTCCCCTCCGTCGCTTTGACTGACTGCCATTTTACATCTTGTGGCTATTTTGGCTGTCCACTCAGAGAAGGCTACAGTCCAGTTTTGGTCACAGCAGAAGTGAAAGTAGTGTCTCGTGTGTCATGTTTGAGCATTTGCAGCCTTTCTGCAAGTTAAGAATCGGGTCCGTTATTTTTGAAGAGTTCATCATCGTGCAGAAAAGAGTTTCTGTAATGGTTTATCGGTTCCTCAGTACAATGGTGTCTGAGAATGGCTTTCTGTTGGTCTCAGGGTCTGAAAGAAACACATTTACTGTACTTGATGAGGGACAATAATGGTTTGGTTATTGAAAGATGTTGTATTTTTTTGTCACTCTTTGTCACTCTCTGTATTTTCTACTTTTTCTTTTTCATTTGCCAAACCCTGTCCCCTATAGCAACTGTTTCTGTGAGCTCCCTATTTACAAGTGGAGAAACTGCATGATACATTAACTACGGCGACAGATTTACTACTCAAATTGGTCATTTTTTAATCAACTGGTCCTTGATTTTAAGTAGAAAAATGCAGCATCTCATATAAGTGAGGACAATAAATTAAGCAATTTTGACAGCAGAGATGACAACATGTTGCTAACAGATTGCATCAGCAGTAGCTTGCTACCTATTTAATTTGGCTGGAAACTCTGTTTCTTTGTTACTTAGGTGTCTTAATGTTTTCAGTGGGCTCATTCTAAAACTGAAAGTATATCAATGGTTTCACATACACTCCATCATGATGCGATCCTTTGCACTGACAGCACAGTTTCCCCTGTAATTAGTGAGCTAATTAGCCAGACATGCTAACATTTGCGTGTTATGTAACATCAGACCCTTTAGCTCTTGTCTTTTGGTTTAGATGTTAATAACTGCTCAGCCCCAAGCAACACTAAAGCTTGTCAGAAATCTGAAGCTCGAGAGACCTTCCGTTTCTAAAGTTAAAGTAGCTACGAAATGACTAGATCATTTTTACCATTCAGGCCAGGGGATTGGCAAATAATGAATTCCTCATCTTTCGAAAACGTGTGGGAACTCAATAAGAAATTGTAATTTAGGAGATCTTGCTTGAGGATAAGATAAACTTATTTCTTTTTGGAAATTTATGTTGTTACAAAAGCATAGTAACAAAACAAAACAAAACAAGAGACAAATACATAGAATATAATTTACAATAAAATAAACAAAGTATTTCTGTGATATTTAAAAAATATAAGATGAGTTTTTTGCAGATAAAAGTTAATGAAGATTTCCTGTTCCTCACCTGTCCTGAGGTTGGGGGAGTTGGTTATTGCACAAGGCTATGCAGGGCTTGTCTTAGACGTTGCTGCGCAGTAGTCCCCCCTGTGGGTGCTCCGGAGTACTGCACTCTGAGGAGTTCTTGGCTTTGTCCTTGTTGTTGTTGGGCTCGTTATCTTTGATGATGTCATATTGACGACAAAACAGGGCAATCACCCCTAAAAGACAAATTAACATGATATTTATTTAAAAGAATATGACAACTTATCAAACTTTTTTGAACTGTTTCATTTTGTTATTCTTCATAGTAAGACCAGAGATCAGGTTCAGCTAAGTAGTTCAGCTAAGAGTGTAAAACACACTTCGAGCATCAATACTTGTGTTCGATCTTGTCTGGATTACTTTGGGATATATTACTAGATTTTTGTTTTGCCCGATAATGTATTGTTGCATTTTCACAGCCATTAAATAATGAACTAAGTTAAGGAATAATCAAAATGTGCTTAGGTCATTAAAGTTCTTGCTGAGACTTATATGAAATGACTGATACCACTGATCCCTTACCCAAAATACGCAGCCTCAGACAGGGCAGGGCTAGCTTTTTTCCTTTTTTTACACCTAGCTAAACTAGTCATCCGCTAGCTGCAGTCGTCAAGACAGTGACAGTTTCAAGGGTGATATCGATGTTCTCATCTGACACGAAGCAAAAAATGTAAAGAACTATTTACAAAATATATCAAACTACTCTTTTATGTATTAGTAATAAAATGGCACCACAGGGAAGCTTCCTAGCTCAATTTTGCACACAGTAATTACATTTTTAAAGTCAATCTAGTCTTTAAACATAGACAAAATTTTTTTAAAGTGCTGAGAATAAATGTCAAATTTGGACGTCTACAACAGAGCATATTTCATCTGCTGATAAGGATCATGTGATATAACCAAACGCCAAAAAATATGCAAGTGTAGCAGTATGTGGACATCATTTGCAAATTGTTTTGCTTTTTTGTGACACGTTTTTGGCATCGGATGCTCTGTTAATTGGAATCAAGCTTTCAAAATGCACACCAGAATTGCACTAATTTGACCTGAATTTGGCTAAAATAAACAATTAGACTGACTAAGCTGTTGAGCTTTTCTTTTCTTTTTAACCCTCTATCATTTGTTTTCATTTCTTAGCTTTTTAAAATTGGGTTCATAACCCTATCTTCCTTAAAATATTTACACAGCATCACTTTTCCTTCAATAACAGATGAAAAGTATGATGATGTGCACTTGTTATTTATCTCAAATTCATTCAAAAGTCTTTTGATGTTTCAGCGAAGCCAATCAATCTGAAGTGAAAGAAACAGAGACGTGAATACAGTAAAGCAAATGGAGATATGGGCCTGATGATAAGATAGCCGTGTGAAGCCTGCCTTCAGTCAAAAAGATTAAAAACATGGCAGAGGAGAGAAAGATGCGGAGAGAGCAGGATAGAGAACAAGTACAAAAAAAGAAGAAAGGGAATAATTCATGGAGGTGCAGGAACGTGTGCAGGACTAAAGCAGGAGGGATCCAGCGTGAACAGGCTTCAGTCTCACTTGTTCTGCTTATGTCAGCCCCTGCTCATCTGATCACTGCAATACCAAAGGGCATGATGGGATATCTCACTGTGATATCCCCCAGCATGCCCCACAGGCCCAATTAGAAGCTGAAAAACATTTTTTCTCCACCATCCTGCCCTCCTTTTTTTCCTCTTCTTGAGACTTGATTGCTTGGTTTTTCACTCTTCTTCCTTAGCGCTTCCTCTGCAACCCTCTCTGTATCGCAGCCTCACGTCCTCTCATGGGTAATTGGCAATGGAGATCTTGCTGTTAAAGTATATGCCATATACAGTATTTGGGACATATTTGTATCTCATTACACTTTGTGAAGTGGGCTAGGAAGGAATATTTATAACTGCATGTATCTGTAAAACAGTGCTGAGATGTACTAAAGGATAACTGCAGTGAAGAGCTAATGACTGGGAGGCTCCATAAAAGCAGAAGCATTATTTTTTAGTTCGGAAAAAAACTGTTGTGCAGATGGAACAACAGGAACAGTTTTTGTTGTGATGAAGAAGTAAGCAGTCACACTCAGTTTATCTGAGGCTTGGATACCCTGGAATTGAGTCACTTCATTAATTAATCCATGCAAAGGAACAAAACATTTAACAGAATGTTTTTTGTCTTGTGTTTATAGTTAATTTGCAAAAACTAAGTTTAAACATAAAACTAACTTCCTCTCTGAATGTTAAAGCAAGAAAATGGTGGCTGATGTCATGTTATTTGTTGATGTTAATATGTTCTAGTTCATGCTTGAGTCAGAGTTTTCACGCTGGTCGACAGTAAAAATCACAGCTGTATCTTAAGTTCACGTGGATAAACCAAACATTTGACTTATTGGAGACGCCATAACTTCTCTGTAACTGCTGTTATCATCAAGTGCTAATTAGCACATGTTAGCGTGCTAACACACTCAACATGGTTCAAATGACCTTATGTAGTACACATCAGTGTGTTGTATGGAACACTGATGTTAGTGTTTAGCACAAAGCACTGCTTATATTAACATAACAAAGCCGTTAATGTGGACGAGTGAATAGGTTCGTTGAATGCATGTGGCCTGATGAAATTTAACATCTCTGACAATCTCGATAGTCTTATTTATCCATGTTAGCAGCTGTCTGTTGTAAAACATGAAAGCTTTAAAAATCATTAGTAGATTTTACTGACATATTTTTATATCACACACACATAAAATCTGAATGTATTGTGTGTTTGTGTTAACCTTGTTTGAGGCATTTCGCCAAAAACATCATTCAAAAATGCCATTGACTTCAAGATAAAGGAACCAGATGAACAACAATGCAAACCCTCTCTCAGGTTGTATGACTTAGTTTGTGATTATTTTTTATTTTCAAACGTGTTTTCTATGTTAGAGGGGTGTTAACATGAGGTTACTGTAAATATTATGTGCAGAAATAAAACAAGAAGAAATACAAGTCCAGAAGAAATAGTGTTACTTCACACTGATACAGTGATAAGACAAGGATCAGAGGAAATATTGCTAACCATACTCCTGATATACCAGATGCCATTTTGACTGAGGACTATTTAACCAAGAATGTTCCAGGGGCAAAAATTAAAAATCTGTCTTTGACATGTCTCTCAGTGAGCCAACAGAGCTGTCACCAGTTATCCTCTCTGCTCATCCGAGTAATACGGGGATTGTTATTTACGCTGGGTCTTCTGACATCCTGCACAGTAAAACTGGCTCTGAGATCCTGAAAAAAAGGTTTTTCGCCTGCTGCTAGAGAAACTGAGCGAGTGCCAGTTGCAACATGTATTCATTTCAGGCCTCATTCCAGCCTTGGGTAAGGGAATTGAATCTTTCAGCAGACTCCTTGCCTTGAACAAATGGCTTACAGCAGTGTGTCTTACCCATGGGATAAAGTTTATTGACAATTTCAATTTCTTTTGGAACTGTAAAGGCCGCTTTAAGCCTGATGGCATTCACCCAAGCATGCTTCTCAGTGGCGACCTGCGTCACGCTCTTGGAACAAAACAAGCATGCACGGATAAGTGTGAAGGACAACACTCACAGAAACAGGGAGACAGCCTGTGCCTCTCCCCTCCCTCCTCCCTCCACACCTGAACCTCTGCTGCACATCACCAAGGGCTTTCCAAGGGACGTCTCTGTCCAAATCATGATCCGACACCCCCCTTCCCACCTCAACCGCACAACCACAACTGGCAGGAACCCTTCGCCAATCACAAAGTCAGTTAAAGCTGCCGTGCTGAAGCTAAGCAAGCTATTAAGCAGCAATAACCATAAACATCAGCACTCAGGTGTCTTCAGAAATGAGACAGACTCTCTGCTGCTTCCTTAAAGCATGCCGGTGATCCTCAACAGCCGGTGGCATGTTTGAAGGAGTCATAGCAAACACACACCATCTGGTACCTGTCTCAGTTTTCTTGAATTTGCTAATGCTTAGCCACATCCTGTCTCTATTTCAAATACCGAGTTCCAACAGGTGAAATGAGCTCCTGTTTAAACCAGCATCAGGAGGAACAAAGTGCACAGTTCACAGCTGTTTTATCTGATCTGACACCAGTTGTGCCGCAGCCACAGACTGTCAGACAATTTCTTAAATACAGTAAACCTAGCCTTATTAAATATCAGATCTCTGGCAGGAAAGTCACTATTAATTGATGATCTCATTATTTAAAAATAACCTTGGTTTGATGTTTTTAAATGAAATGTGGTTAAATTAAACAACAGTGCAGCAGCTCTTGTCGTGTCGTCTCCCTCGCACTTTTATTTAAGAGCGAGGCACGAATACAGAGAAAAACAGCTGAAGTAGCTGCTTTATTTAAAAATGTTTACAAGTGCAAACAGCTGTCAGATGGCGAAGTTAAACTCTTTGGATATGCTGCCATTCAGTCGAGATTCTCCTGTAAGGCTGCAGTCGTAACCATGAACATGTCCCCATAATACAGCGCACGCTTTTCAATGACTTTTTCCAGACATACTATGCTGGTAAAAGCACGAAGGGCAGAAAAAAACCCATTTCAGGTTCACATTGAAATACCTGTAAAGATGAGCTTTGCATCCACATTTATAGATTGTGAGGCCGTCGTTTTTCTCTAAGATCACTAATAAAAATAACAAAGTACGCACCTTATTAAATGTTGCTGACAGACTGATGCACCTCTCAGCATCAGTGCCTCCTATTAGATAAACAGACTCTAAATCCATCTCAAGCAAAACACCTCTGTTACCTCTGACCAGCAAAAGACTGCTCGGTTCAGTTTAGCACACTTTCAGACCCTAGATTGTGCGGCCTCGACTGAGGCTGTGCAAAACCTTTGGCCTGCTACCTGCTGCCTTTTTACACTTTTTAACTGCATGGCATCAGTACTACACAAAAATAGTTCTCTTCAGTCAGGTTTTTTCCAAGGCTCTGAGTTATCAAACCTCTTTGAAAAAGGTCTAGTCTGGATTCCTTAGTTATAAAAAGCTACAGGCTAAATAACTAAAGCTGTCTTGAAAAGGCTGTTTTCCAGCAACTTAACACTTTCTTGAATTAGTCTTTACTGACATACATCTGAGCACTGATGTAGGAATTTTTATTTTGGTTTGGTATTACTGGATCTAAGTGTTTGATTTGACATAGCTGACGATAAGATGCTGGCAACAGACTGTAACCATGTCTGAGACTTCCTGCTCAGTTGGTTCGAATTCACAAGACAGGAGCCACTGTCGCTAATATGAACAATGTTCTAATCTTATTTAAAATGTGGTCATGAATCATGTTTCACTTGACTGCACAGACTATATTTTGTCTTTTTCACATGCATATGGGTGTATGTGTTCAATTCAAACCTGAATTGGAGGTTTTCTGATCATCAAAAGTGTCTTTTGACCAGCAGCACATCACCCCAAAAGCACTGCAGGGCAGAAAATGCTCATCACAAAGCCCTGACACCACCAGCAGTGTGTTTGCCTCCTCTGACCTCTGTTGGGGAGCTTATTTGCCCCAAAGACAGTAGATTCCTCTGAGGTCTGCAGTGATAAATGTGCATAGCTGAAGAGGATTATTACCTGCCCACATGATGAGCACCACTACAATGATGATGAGCTCTCCAGCCCTCAGCTGGGCAGCCTGACCGACCTCCTCCATCGTCACCTCATCTGGAGAGAGAACACAGGCACACAAAGTCAACAAAGGGCCACCGAGGATGCTGGGATTGAAGATGCGAAACTGCCATCACTCTGAACCTCTTGAAGGGAGAAATGAAAAATTTAAACAGGCCAACAGCAGAGCAGGACTGTCTAGCACTTCTTAGATGTGACCACCTACTGGAAGTTCTCCATCCCGGACAGTGTAATTAAAGATCAGTGAGCAGAGGTCTGCAGAGACACCGAGAGCTGGAACTCGACCCATCACTCACAGTGTTTCTCTTGCTGTCGGGACTCTGGCAGCTGCAGCATAACACCAGTCACAGGGTTAAACTTTGAAACACAGTCTGGACTGAAACCAATCAGTCTCTGCTGCCAAATCCAGGCCTCGTGATACAAACTTTAACCATAAACAAACAGCCCCCGTTACTTACGTGGGTGGTAATTTGCTTACCATAGGTCGTAAATATGGCATTAAGACATCATTGTTACTTTGCTTCTGTATAAGGTTCCTAGAACCCAGGTTGGGCTTTGAGGTTTTAACTATACTTGAAGCATTATAGCTTTCTGCTGCACCTAATGGAGCAGCTACAGTCAACAAAATGTCCATAATAAATAGTAAAAATTAAATTGTATATTTGTAGAACTTTTCTTTTAATAAAAAACAGTTATATAAGTAATTACAAATAATAAAACTATAAGAAATTTAAAAGGCAATCTAACTTTTTAAGACAGTATGACACAAACATTATCCTGCTTAATGGATAAACCTGATAAACTGCGCAAAAACAAATGACAAATTTTCACACAGATCACCAGAAAATAGGTTTAAGCATAACCTAACAGGCTCTTCAGCCTTCAGCTGAGGGATCCTGGTTAGCTCAGACATGATGAAACAAAGGGCTGAACACTGCTTTTACGACAACAGAGGTTAGAACTAAATAGTTAAAGTTTAAAGTTTAAATAAAGTTTACTATCTGTGCTGATGTTAAAGGTTGAAATCAGAGCATATGATTAGAACTGAAACACTCACTGCTCTTTCTTTAAATAGCTCCGGTCACTAAGGCTTGAACTATGTCTTTATTATTGCCGTATATTTTAAGTGTAATAATGGTTGTGGTTATGAAACAAAACATTAAAGGGAATTCAAGGTTTAAAACAAATTGATAAAATATACTAAAGCCTGTGGAGAATATTTCAACCATGACCACCACTCAAGTTATATAAGAAATTGTCTAGTTTTCCACCATGCAAAGAATGAACGTAACCTGTGATGTGTGAAAACAGTAATGAAACACTCCAGCCTCGACATGAGTTAACAAAGGCATGGTATTTAAGTCCATACTCATTTGACACACCTCTAATCCTTAATGGCCACAGGGAGCCTTGCTCCACCAATCACAGGCATGACAGTAAGTGCACTGAAAGTAATTAACAGCAGGTAACCACATCCATTTCCATAAACTCACTCATGCGTTGTATTTAAGTCTCTAACGATTGTTACAACCAACCCTGCAAGGATGTAAAGGTTTTTAATAGAACATCTTTTTTTTTAAGTCTAAATTGGTCTTTAACAACTCCTCCATCTCTAATGTGCTGCTGCTAACAGAAAAATACTTAGAGTTCCTTTACACAATGGTTAGCACACCAACAAATCAGGCAATAGGAGTCTCACAGCTGAACTATCCAACATTATTTCTCTGTCTGCCAGAGCTGGGCCTATTGCTCAGTCTCTTCCTTAATGATAATTACAGCTGCTCCATCTGGCATCACTTTAGCTGTGTATTATTGGTGGAACAAGAAAATTCATAAAATAACCAATCAGAGTCACAGAGGCCATCGTTACATAAATGTTATAAAATAATTTTATGAAGGGCTATTGATAAATAATATGGATAGACGTAAGCAGCCATTATGTAACTTTTTGTTGTGTGACACTGTAGTTTTTTGTTTGCTCAGAGTAAACGTTCTTTAACTTTATTAAAACAACAAAAGGCTCTAAAGTAGCTTGTTACAGCAGCTGCTAGAGGACACAGGTTTACCTTACAATATGGGAAAGAAACCCAAGAAACACGCATAAAGTTTTACAATTCTGAATTTCAGAGACTGAATTGAGTTGAACGAGCTCACTGAAGAGAGCGGAGTCCAGAAGTGATGTCACGACTTTGGCTCTCGGTGGGCAGTGTTGAGTATTCCCCAAACAGCCTCCTCCAGGGCTGAAAAATGAAGCCAACAGGGAAGCTACCACTTAGGCTTGGCTCAAAAAGCGAGTCACTCCCAATAAAACCTCACATTAAAAAGCCCAGCATCAACTGAACGTTGCTACGGGTGACGTCTTGGACCAGTGTGGTCACCATCCAGCTCCAGCATCAGGATGAGTTGAGGATGATGGTGCTCTTGCGGTCCAGTTTGCTCTCGGGTCTCTTGTTGCCATGGCGATTCCACTGAGCTGAAGCTGAGGCCTCAGGCTTGACAGAGGGAGGAAATGCTCTTACAAAGTTGGCAAGGGCAGATTACAGTTTCTGTTCCAGGAGCAGAACTCTGACAGACAGCTTGTGCTGAATATGACATGAAGCTGAGAGCTGAGCTCCACACCTCTGTACCTCTGCCATACTTAATTATTCTATTAGTTCTGAGTTGTGTTTTTAAATTAGTCTAGTTAAGCAATAGAAAAAAAGAACATAGCTTTGTAAGATTCATCATTACGTGCATGATGGGCAAAAAGAGCAGCTCAGTTCTTACTGCAAGTGTTAACTGTGTCCTGAAAATCATGTTGATGCCATCAAAACAAATGTTATTTTCTTTAAATTAGCCATTTTGCTACTATCAAAGTAACTTTAATCAGCTTGTACAAGTAATTAAATTATTCAACCATCATTTTTGACAGGTGTCAAACCCGAGACTAACAACAGACCCCAACACCTGAGGTCTGCAGCTACTGCTCCTAAACCCAGATGTGTCCCGAGTCCAGTAATAATTTAGATGTTCTGTCCTAGATCAAAACCATTAAGCCAGACTCCATGACATAATCTTGTGATGCAGTCGGGCCTTTCTCATTCACATACATAGCCCAACATGCTCCCACCTCACAGCTTTTGTCTGGAAGAGAAAGAGCACTGCAGCTGTAGAGGAGGAGCAGGACACTGTAGTCGAGCTGGTAAAATGTGTGTAACTTTGTGATTGTGAAGCAGTTAACCGCTGCACAACTGTAAGAGATAAATTAAAGGCTCAAACAGCTCAGACGGTAATGTAATGTTCTGTAATGTTTTATCGCTGTAGAAAATTGATTTATAAAACTGCAGATTTAGCAACTCTTGTAATGTAATGTAACATCTAACGTTAAAACATCACACCTCGACACGGATTTCACCGCATTATAAAAACTTCGGTGCATACAGGATTTTTCTTTGCAGTATTTTACTTTTATTGGATAGGAGCTTCACTGATTCAGACAGAGAGATATGCAGATATAAAGAAAGACAAACAGGCAGAGACACAGGCAGGTTGTGTTGTGTTGCATTGCGCCTGCGGATACACCGACTAAACGGTGTCAGGCTGATTAATACTCGCTTAGAAGGGGAGGAGAGCAGTAATGGCTTCGAGATTTAATCAGGACAGCTAATGAATGCTTCCATACACACACACACACACACGCATACACACACACACACACTCACACACTCACAGGAAGCTTCAATCAAAGTCGCAGCAAACAAAACGAGTCAGCCCCTCAACAGCCGAGACAAATTGTCTCACTAAACCTTTATGTCACGTGACTACACACACACTTCAAAATGCAGGTATTGTAACAAATACTTCTGTCTGGTTTGAATGATAAGATGCAACTTTTCTTAATACAAGTGAACACATTATCCACAAGTGTGAATAGTTAAACTTTTACTCTTCCGAATGAACTTCAAAATCAAATGTCTATACATCTAGTGTGTGTTTCTCCATTGACGCTGATGCTGAACTTGCAGAAGAGACTGAATGCGGTGGTGGTGTTTCACGTTTTCTATCCCACTTGAACACTTTGCCCCTCTTTAGGACCCTGACAAGCTGCCACACAGGGAGGTTTCAAGGGAATACAGTGCTCCCTAATGCCCCCCAATTCCTCTCTTATCATCCTGCTGCCTTGCTGCTGATGAGCATTTACCATTCGCCGTGTCCCTCTAAAGCAGCTGCTCTCGGCACTGTAACTGGGTCGGACATGATAAAATTGGAAGTACTGCAAGCTGCTCCAGATAACAGCAGCCTCTGCATTTGAGAATTAGAACAATACATTGTGCGGGAGGTGGGGAGGGGTTCTCACAAAGGCGGTGGGGTTTTCTGCATTTTTCTAACATTAAATGGTCAAATAACCCTTTTCTTTGTTGCGATGAAGCACGGCAGCACAAACAAAACATTAGTTTATCTGCTGTGTGACTGCCTCTGGATAAAAACTGCTGTTAAAATCTGTGAATGAGTGTTTGTGCAGATGTACGTGTGAATTTGTGCGTGTGGATATTTGTGTGTGTAAGCGAGGGAAAAACAGAGAAGTTTCTGCATGCATTAATATTTAATCACCTACCTACACTACCTGTGTGTGTGTGTGTGAGTGTGTGTGTGTGTGTGTGTGTGTGTTTATAGCATGTGTTTGCAGGGGTAAAAACGCACACTGTTTGTTTGCGTCAGGGTCATCAAGGTTTTTGGCTTTTGGGGAATTTTACTGAAAAACACATAAAGTTTTGCAAAGGAAGGAATAACTTTAAGGTACAATGCACAGATCAATGGAGGCAGGACACTGATCACAGAGTGTTGCCTCACTGAGCTTCCAGTAGCAAGCAGAGGAAGGATTAGGGGACAAATGAGCTGCTTGCTAAGTTCCAGAGTGTGCTTTAGTAAGTATGGATCAACAAAAAACAAACAAAAAAATTTTTTTACCCTTAATATGGCTAGGTTTTTGTTTCACTCTTATTTTACTGTTCACAAACACAAAAAAATCCAGGATAACCAAAGTCAAAGTGAAAATAATGTGTTGTATTCCCTCACCTGGGCTCTTGGACGCCATCTTTTCTGACTCCTTGGGCGTTCTGAAGAGGACCGGCTCGCTGGGGGGGCTGCTGCCTCCCATGCTGATGCTCTGAACGTGAACGATGTACTCGGTGTCCTCGTCCAAATCCCACAGCGCACAGGAGCGCGTGGTGGTGTTCACCTCCTGGATGAACCTCAGCATGCGTACGTCCTTTTTCTGCAGACAAGAGGAATGCAGGAAGAGCTGAGGCCATGAGGCTTGATGTAATATGATACTTCATCGATCCCTGCAGGGGAATTCTCTGTTTTTTTTGGCAGCACCTCAGCAGAGAAGTCGCATGCCGAGGTTAAACAGATACATCAGACCACCTCTGATAGCTTGGAACCTCAGATTACAGCGGGTTCGATTCTCAATATATCAAGTGTTTCCAGTGTGCCAAAAAACATACTTCTGGGAAATCTTTCACTATTTACAAGCTCCTTGAGATTCAAAATGTTAAGTTACAGGTTCAGTTTCATCCTGCTTCCTTTAGGCCAGGTAAGAGTTTTCTACCTGCTTGCTATGATTCCTGGGATGCTTTATGAAACTCAGACTCCCGGCTGCAAACCCAGGTCTTCCCGCTGACAGTCCCGCTTGTTAAAATTCAGCGCACTGCCCTCCGGTTAGGGCTGATATGGTACAAATGCATACACGTCTCTCTTGGTTAACAGTTGAGAAAAAGCTGAAATACAGCCTCCGTGAGGAAGAAAGGGGGGGCTCCTGCAGAGTAATTAAGCCTAAAGAAATGGAGCGTTTTCCTGGCCACGTACCCTCTGCATGATATTATTATCCAGAAAGGACTTTTTGCTCAGGTCAATTTGTTCCTGCTAGAGCTAAGGTCAGTCTTGTTAGGACCTTTTTTAGTCACCAGGCAATTAAAGTAAGGATTTTCTGAACCTATTTAAACAGCACATAGGAATCTAATAACAATTACTTCCAATAATTACTTTGATAATGAAGAAAACTTTAAATGTCATAATACTCAGGCAGGTTTGGAGCATCTTATCTCTGTTATTTCAATGCAGATTGTGGTAACTTATTGTCATTTAATCAACAAATGTATCACATCTGTGTAATCAGATTGAAACGAGTCATGACTGAGGGGAGGGGTCCCATTCTCGCAGCTAAATGCAGCATTAAAGCACTAACAGTTTAAAGTTCCATAATGTCCTCTACGAGCTGTGACACAGCCGCCGCCACTGCTGCTGCTGCAGCTGTTCACCACGCTGGTGAGCGAACAAAGTCAGCACGCCAAACAGAGCTTACTTCCCATTGGCTCTTTTTTTTTTTTTAGATTCACCAGCATGCACCTGAACTTCTCACCTCACGCGTATTCCGTACCTGTTGGGTGATGGCGAATCCAATGACGGGGTCCCCCTCCAAGATTTACCACGTGACCACGGCGGAGTTGACCTCAATCTCTCTGATGGTCACATTGAGCGGAGCTGACAGCACGGTGTCTGACGCACACACACACACAGACACACACACACACACACACACACACACACACACACACATTCGGCATGGCCACAGGAAAACAAATCAGATGAGACAGGTCATGAGTACTCTGTCATTACACCTTGTAATACACACAATAGATGCTTCAATGCAGACCTGAACGCAAACCTTTCCCGCCTCCATCGCTTTCCTTTCTCTCTCTTTGAACTCTTTCTCCTCCTGACACACCTTCCCTAAGATCGCCTCCTACAAATTAATCATCTGCTTTCATTAGTACCAGGCCTAATTAACCACACACTGATCCCTTGAAAAGGAACTCTTATTCATCTGTCTTCGTCTCGGGTGTTTTTCTCTCGCCCACACTCACACACACATTTTTCAATCTTTACCTTCTCCCCCCCTCCCTCTTCCTTCTGCCCTGCTCATCTCATTAGAGTGTGACTCATGAGGATGTATTTCCTCTGTCATACTGCCAATTGATTTTAATGTTTGAGGCTGAAAAAAAAAATTAAAAAAAACCCTCACATTCAAGAAATCAATGCAATGTTTGTTGATCGGGAGATTAACCATGATGGATTAAATTACAGTCTGGCTCAACTTTATTCTTACTTTAACTGCAAAAGGAGCACAGAGGGGAAAAATACCTTGGTAAGATGTTTGTGTGTGTGTCTGAGTGTGGGTGTGTGGGTGTGTGTGCGTGTGTGTGAGAGAGCTCACACAAACTCAAGGTCTTCTATGATCAAAGTCAGGGCTATATTTCCCATGAGCATGACTTGTGAAAGCCATGCCAGGCATTATACTAGAATAGTGCACACAGACACACAAACACACACACACACACACAAGATTGCCATTGAAATGTGCATTTCTTTTCAAGTTTTACAAATATTCTTAATTACTTAATTACAAGTTATTACAGCAAAACAAAATTTTTTTTAAACGATTCTCCGCTAACACAGTTATTATTCCACCATGAGCGTTCGGGAAGGTTAAATGTTTACATAATGAACAAATCTTACAAATACTTGATAGTCATCAGCTCTGCATCCCCTGCAGCTCTGTTAAGCGTTATAGCATTTTTCAGCAAATTGTTTTTTGTTTTTTTTTGACTAACTGCTTTACTGTTTGGGTTCACTATCACCACTTTCATCATCCTCCCTTCAGCTACAGCAGGCAGCTGTTTCCAGTAGCTTGAACTCACTGTATGCTGCACTGCTGCCTGCACCAAACAGCAGACGGAGAAGGTCAGTGACTTACTGGTGAACATGTGGTGAACACAAGTGTGTGTAGATGAAAACAGAGGTAGAAGAGTGGGGATTACTGGCCAAAAAGATGCCATGAAATACATTTTTAAATTGCTCCTCAACTGCTGGATGTGTTAAAAAGACAAAAGTAAAGCCCATTACACAGATATATCTATTAAACGTTTGCAAATATTAGCTAACATTAGCCACCAAGGACTAGCCCACTGGTCAGATAAGACAGACAGGCTAAAGTAGCTAAAAGCTGAGTGTTTTGTTTGAGCAAAAGTGCAGTTCATGGCTTCTGAATGCTACTTTTTCTTTTTTTTGAGAGGTAAAGGCTTTTATGTCATTGTGTTAATGCTTTGCTCTTGTATGGTCTCTTGTCTAGGCGTTACCTTCTACATCCCATTAAGAAGAGTGTGTGTGTGTGTGTGTGTGTGTGTGTGTGTGATCTGATTAGGCTCTGCTGCTCCTTTCTTCCCTCTGTTTACATGCCAGATTACAAGCAGAAACTGCAGTCTGTCACTTTTTACCAATTAGATGGTCACGTGTCTCACACCTCTGTAAATATTGAGCGCCGGGGCCTCTGACTCGTTCAAAGAGTCAACTAATGGTGTTACAGGAAGAAGAAGAATGTACTCCGTCTCTCTGTCTGGGTCCCTGCTTGTCTGTCCGATGCTAACACAATCACCACAACACAGCAGAGAAAAATGGAGTGTTACATCGTGTTAGTGAAATTATTATTTTTTTGGTTGGGCACAAACTCTTCCAGTGGCTCTCTAAAGCTCTGTGTGCGTGTGTGTTTGTTGATGCAGAGCAGATGGCGTGTGTTCAAGTGCGTGTGTGTGATACATTGCTATGATTCCCTGTTTGACTAGCTGTTTTCCCACTGTTTATCTTCCAGCACTCGCACATAAAAAATACAATAGCAGAGAGGGATTCACATCCATTCTTAAGCCGTTTGCTGCCAAAGAGCTGAAGGCTGGCTGCAGAATCACAAAACTCCCCCTTTTAAAACCACATTCATCTCCAGCCCTGGGACGCCAAATATCAAATCTCTGGAGGCTGAGATAAATCCCACATGATCTTATCGCCAAGATTTCGGCTTCTCTGTCATCTCTCGGCTTATCATCGGGATGCAATGTAACCGAGATCTCACGCTTGAACATGATGAATGTTCTGCTCGAATACAAGCAAGCAGGTTATAAATGTGCGATATCATGAAAGATAGATGAGCTACTATATCTAACATGCATTATATATGATGATTAGATCCATGCTGTACGTGGGGGCTTAAAAGAGGAACACTTAATCATGATTCAATCTGATGATGTTTTATAACCCTTCAGGACACTGACAGATATTGAAGCTGAAATGTTTAAGATAAGGGACAACTTTAGATTTGCAACATTCATCGATTATAGTGATCAGTGATTATTATCTTGATTAATAAATAAAACCAGTCATAAAAGAGTGAAAAATGCCTTCCAAGGCCAATTAGATGACCCAAAATGCATTAGTACGTCCAGCCAATAGTCCTGAATTCAAAGGAAGTAATTTCTGTATTACATAAGTCAAATAATTGAGGCAAATCTTCATATGTGTGAAGCAGGAACCAGCCAGTGTTTGAATGATTTGTTATCAAAATTACTGCAAGTTTAATTTTGTAAAGGCAGCCTTATTGCGTTAGCTCATTTATTCAGCAACACATCTTTTAATCAGTAAAGTTTTAAAATCATATTCTCTAAATCAAGTGCTCATTTTGTCAGTGCATTTGCCCTCAATCATCATCAAGAACTTTCTCAAACCAGCCACAAGTACAGTAGGTTATCACTTGTTTCAAGATACCATCATTTGCAGAATTCTTCTCCAAACTGGGATGAAGAAACTTGTCTCATTCGGCAGGATGTTAGTCTGGCTCTTGGTATGGTATGACACTAACTTGTGTCAGCCATTTTTGGGGCATTACACAGCTTTCTTGCTTCTACCTGGCTGATGCAAATGTTGATGCTGACACATCCATAACAATGTGTCATGCCAGATGGGGATCCACCACACTGTAATGTCTCACATGCATCACACCAGACAGCCTGGGTCCAAACACACCAACACCGCACAGCAGCATGCGCTGTTTCGGTCAGCCGGTTCATCATCCCCCCGTTTACTCGTGTTGATCGCCCGTCAACCTGTGGTAAAACTCACCGGCATTAACGGAGGACACGGACAGGAAACCCAGCAGGAGCAGCAGCACCGCCGCAGACAAGCCTGGTTTAGCCATCCTCCTGCTTCTTCTGGCGAGGCTTCACATCCTGCGCGGCCCATTAATAACATCCCATTTCGCGGGATGAAGCGAGCATCCCGGTCGGTACCGGAGAGGAGAACTTGTGCAGGAGGAGACGAGGCTCACCTGAACTTGGACGCTGCAGCAGAAGCGCAACAACAGCCAGAGGAGGAGGAGGAGGAGGAGGAGGAGGGTTAAGAGGAGGGGAGGGATGGGAAGGGGAGGGGGCTGGTGTTTGAAACCGTGGTCGTGGTGTCGGTGCAGGTGGAGCCTCGGCGACAGACCACCGGCGGTCCGGCAGACGGAGCGGTGGCGTGGAGAGGCTTTACTACGCGGAGAGGTGAGCGGAGCGTTAAATGCGTGCGCTAGTGCTGCAGAGTGCTACGTGCAGCCACAGATAATGCCTCTCTCTCTCTCTCTCTCTCTCTCTCTCTCTCTCTCTCTCTCTCTCTCACTCTCACTCTCTCACTCGCTCACTCACGTTCTGTCTCAATCTCTCACATACACACGCAGACATAACTTAGGCCATAGACCAAACAGGTTAATCAGTAATGAAAAAAATATTAGTTAAAGTCCTAAATGTTAATTTAAGGCTTGTAGATTCCTAGTTATGTAAGTCTAAGATGACCCTCTTGGTCTGTGCAATTAATTTAGGCTATACACTGTCAATTTGGTCATTTAAGCACACATCAAATGTAAACTAATGAGAGATGCCTTCAGTCTTGTGTGTCCTGAGACTGTGAGCTAAGTGAGAGCAAAGCGAGCCTGAGGTTAAACTTTTCTGAAAGTCTCCTTAGATTACTTACTATATATATATATATATATATATAATTCCTACTGAGCCATACAAGCAGTGATATAATGCCATTTATGGCTCTGAAAGTTTCTAGGGATTAAAAGTGCTCTCTGATTTTAGAGACTGTCCTCCCAATGACAACATCAGGCAGATTAACGGGTCAACCAAACACTGGACTTTTCAATAACCTCCACCGTCTGTTTATTACTGTAACCAAGACGACAAAGGTCCCCCAGCCTGAAAAGTCCTGAAGCAGAATGCGGTAACCTGACCAACATATTAAATGAAAAGAGATAAAATTTTATTTCAAATGTAACCAAGAAAATTGCAATTCTGAGGTAAATGTTTAAATCAATGATCTTATGATTGTTTCCATTAAACTTGAGTTATCTGCTCCATACAGAAAAACAAGCATGTACCCTGTATGAAACAGTGAATCAGTCCTCAGTGTGCTCCGTCAGTATAACACGAGGGTCATAGTCGGAATAGAATAACCTCTTGCCACCATATGGTCGATAAAGTGAAACAGGTGCGATATACCTGATCTAAATGAAGAAATGTGGGTCCTATATGGTTTATTAAAGGGAGGTAGAAGCAATATGTCTAGCCAATAAAAAGGAAATGAAGTACACGTGCACCTATTTCAGTATGAAAGAGGCCCACTGCTTTTTCCTGCAGTGTGGCATAATGACATTCATTGCCCACACATATAGGGACCCAGGGACAAGAGGTGGCCATAGATTACGCAGATCGATTCGCGATTAACATTCGTAACAGAGGCCTTTCAACGTCCCTCTCATTTCAATGAGAAGAGGCAGAGTTGCCACTCTTTTCTCTCCCCCTCTTTGCTCTTCACCGTCTCCGGCTGAAGGTTATGAGACCGATTTCAGACGACAACACTCATATCTCTTTGCTCTGCCACTGACAGTTTTATCACTCAACTCAGGTTGAGATGAGTAAAATCTCCTCCACTGACCTCTGGTTTCAGCAGTTCCGGCATGCAAAAATGACTTTGCCTTTTCACCTATTGTCTGCTTCATCTGTTATTTCCCTGGGCCATGATGGGAGGAGATTTATATGTTTTGGAGAACTTCCTTTAAAGGTTAATGTATTTGGTGCAGTGATAGGAGAGAGTCGACCTTATGCAGATTTGATGTCATGGGATGAGAGAAACTCTTTAAAAAGTACTGAGAAGATGAGGTTGAATATTGTCTGATCTCTACAACAACTCACTCAAATTCAAGAAAACATGACATTATTCCTGATCTGTGTCTGGTGGAATAAGTAGCGATTTCTAAGACCCTTAATTACAAAATGTGCAGTTCAATGTCATCTTTTGGGTGAAGTAAAATGTTATTTATGGTCTTTGCTGTACTGTCCAGTTTAAACTCCAATATTAGAAATACTAATACTTTTCCAAGCAACAGAAAAAGGAACAGTAAGATAATGCACAGCTCCGTCTGCTGCAAAAGGAACATTTAGGTGTCGGTTACAGTAAATCCCCTCAGTTTAACTCTCATGAGTTCTAGTGTTATGTGTTGAAATCCTCTTCCATCATTTGACCTAATCACAACTGATGGGTCACAATATGAAGTGTAGGGTTTATTAGGTACCATATGGTCCAGCAGTTAGAGTCCTGGTTTTTACCATGGAAACGGTTTCATGTCTTTCAGTCAAACAGCTGTCACAGGTTTCTACTTTCACAGCACAGTTTGCCAACCCAGTGCATACAGCACACAGGAAAGTAATCTGGTATCTACACAGGAGCTGTACTGAAATTAGACCTAAACTGTTATATGCATCACCTTTAATGTTCAGTTTTTGATATGATAAAAATGTATTTTGTAGTAGTGTTGCAGTGGCCTGGTGTTTTGTGATAACTTCAACCTAAGGCCTCCTGTCAATAGAATTTTAAATCAAATAGAGGAGCTTTAGATCATATGGTTTTTGAAAAATATTTCATTTTATGAAGCAAATCCTAAGTTTAATGAGGTATATCTCTTCTACTTCTTTTTACTAACATGGCTATATTGTGGTATTGATGTATGTCCAGGTTAATTAAGACTCCTTTTAAAGAAACCTCAGTTCACCTTGGTACACATCTGGTGGCCATATTGGCAACACTCGTTAAGAACAACTGAAATGCTGCTTTCGTTCTGTGGCATACTGCATTATTCAGAGGACTTACTTAAGTCAAAGCCGTTATTTCATCACTATTTTTCTTATAAATTGTTTATCACTTCAAAAATTTAGAAAATCAAATGTTACAAAGTCAGATATTTAAGCCGGTCCACAGTAAAACACAAATATTAGTTCTTTTATTTTGGTTGAAAAATGTAGAAAAAATTAGTTTAACAGAAATAACTTAGAAAACTTAATTTTTTGACCCAAAAAGAAATCTGGCTGCTCATTCCTTAAATATGGTAAATTATCCTGCTACTAATGTGTTTCTCAACAAAGCCATGAAAGATTTAGCTGAGAATAAATGCGCAAATTTACAACTTGAACAGATTACAGTAAAAGATTCTGCACATTAATCTCAAACTGGTTGAATCAATAATTCTCTTACTCAGTGCAAGTTTTATAGTGACCACTGATTCTACTCCATGGTCTGCTTTTATAGGGTGTTGAGAGTTTGGAGTTTCAGGAAACATTTGGCCAACTGAGTTTTTTGTGCTGGAACTGAAGGGGAGCTGATGGGGTACAAACAGGCCTGAAGTGGCCTTAATCCATCTGAAGCTGCAGGGGAATAAGCAAGTCTGCAGCGGCTTTGAAGTGGCGTTATCGCTCACTTTCTCCTTGCCTCCTCTCAAAGCTAACCCCCAAACTGCCCCTGGAACAGCTTAATTACACTGTATGTTTGTGCGAGTGTGTGCTGGGCAGAAGCATATTTATGGTTGAGTCATGCAAATGAAGACGAAGGAGGTTCTCAGTTGAAATGAGTAGAGAAATTATAGAAGAAATTGCATGGAAAAAAATCCGAGAAAAAAAATCGCAATAATAGATAAATAAACGCTGAAAGAGGTTAAGAAGCAGGAAAGTGAAAGAAAAGTTTCAAAAGTGTAATAGAAAGAATAAAAGTGTCAGCCAGTTACTTTACTGAAGTCCCCTTGATGCCAAATGAACCTGTTCAACTCAGCACAGTGGCACCTCTGCAATGTCATGTTCACACACACTCACACACACACGCACACACGCACACACATGCACACGTGAACAAGCTCATGCAATGCTGCAATCCACAAAAGAGCTGCTGATATCACCAGATTTCCTCCCGTTCATGAATATCCTGCCCATTTATCCTTGAAAATGCAATTCAATTTTAAGGCCAAACTCACAGCACTAAAGCAATTCACCTTTCTCATCCATCTACGCGCTTTAATGTGCATCTACACCGTTATGTGACACACTGTCGGGTAGGAGAGGGCAGTAAAGTGATGTTATTACCTCCCATACAGTTAAAAAGATATAAACTTAAGCTCTGTTTTTAATTAGGTTCATTGCTTAATACCCAGCACAAACCCTTAACCCCAATCCAAACTCTTAACAAAACAAAGCCGGCTTCTGCCTTTTACTTCAAGGAGCCGAGTCACTGACAAACAGCTCATCACTACAAACAGGTCAGTGCTGATCTGACCAAACGCTAAATGCTGAAACGGCGGCTCTTTTGTTGTAATCTCTTTGTCTGCTACATTGCTTCATAACTTCTTCCTTCAGTGGGTTTGTGTGAGGCTTTTCCGCTCTTTCTGATCATTTCTGTCACAGTTGGGACTTTCGGCTCAAAATGAAAACTGTGAGGAGCATGATGGGACAGCGAGGGGAGAGTCGACGGGTTAATATTCCTTGAAAATGTTCGTGCAAAGAAGCTAAACCAGCTGATCAGACTGACATTCAGAATGATGTTCAGACATTAGCTATTGGAGCAGCTATAGACATCAACAACCACTGCCATTCCTGGCGGCAAAGTGCTGTGTCTGTGAATGTGCACTCTTCACGGTGTAGACTTAAAGCAAGAGTTTCAATATGTGACTTTCAAAACACACATTTTGCTCTTGCTTCAGTATGTGTGTTTGTTGATGCAGCTGCTGTGGAGTTTATATTGTTTATACATCTCTCTGTTGTCTGCTTTGTGATGGTTTTTATTCTCTTTTTTGCCTGAAGGTTGCTGGAGGGGGGCCGCTGCAACCTTTACTAAATGGCATGTGTTACCACATATTTTGGTGTTACAGACTCTCAGTAAATACACAGTTTCGAACTAAAGCAGCCTACTTTTCAGGAACAGCTAGGTAGGTCACCTCCTTGCTTAAGGACACAGTTGACAGTTTCCTTGGAGGTTTAAAATCCTCTTTTTTCATTGTGACTCTGATGACTAAAAGCCTCTCATGTTACTAATGATGTACTTCCTGGCAAGGCTGCGTAGCCTCATCTTAAACCCAAAACAATTCTTAGCACTAAAGCATCAGTTTTTTATGTCTTATATTAGTACAAACAAGGTTTTGTCAGAAACATAGTATGTGTCAAATATGAAGAATAAAAAGCCAGCATTTTTGTGGCAGATCTTTTTACACTGAGCTCACATGCATTAGCTTGGTTCAAGATCTGCACAATGACAAACTTCATTCAAATTTGTGAAATTCTATCTGAGACAACGAAAAAAGGTTTTCAGTAGAAGCCTTGGGGGCTTTGTGGTCAAGGCTCGATTATATGTTGCATCAAACTGTTAAGCAAGAGAGCTGGCCAGGAGGTATTCCAGCAGAAAGTGAACACGCTACAGTAAGAGTACGAAGAACAAGGGCAAAAAAAGAAGGCTACAGCTATTTTTTTTCTTGCCATGTTTGCATTTTGGCTTTTTATTCACATACCCAACACATACTCTACGTATACCAATTAGCTTTGGAGCCACCAACTTTTGATTTACCAGGTGGTTTTCTAATTCTTGAGATGATGCGAGGCACTGTAGCATAACTGAACACCTGAGATGCCATATGTTTTATCATGTGTAAGCATATTAAGTTAATGGGTGTTAATGGGAATAAGAAAGAATACTGCATTTTCTAAGTTGGATGTTTTCAGAGAGCAGTTCTGCACCAGTTTCCCAGGTCAGGTTGCAGCGCGTGATGGTTGCAGCAAAGAGCAGCGCAAAAGATGGCAGCGTCTTATTTCCTTAAGTGGTTCCAACTGAAGCATTGGCATCAGGTAGAGGGACTGTCCTCAAAAGGAGGGACGCAAGGAGAGGAAAGACAAGCTGAAAGATATAGAAAGTGTGTGTGTGTGTGTGTGTGTAAGCAGGAGAGTGAGGGAGGTAAATAGCTGCTGTTCTGACGTCAGCGTCTTTTCTTAGCATCCCTGTGTGTCTCTCTTTGTGCAAGGACATGTACAGGTGCCCAGTGCTGAGGGTGCAAACCCCCCTGTTACCTAACAGGAAGGAGATGCTGCAGGTTGAGGTGCAGTGACATTCCTGGCATGAGTGTGACAGTGTTTTGCTCGTGTGTCCACACAGAGATAAAGTCACTTTCATCCTCGCTCATTGGAATCATTTGATCAGATTTGTCCCCAAACCTCCCATATTACATGAGCATGGGTGATCATTGAGTACTGGACTGTAGAACTGTTTGCTATGTATGAAGGGAGACTTTAGCAGTGATGGTGATGCCTATGATTAAATCGTCCTTCCTTATTCCTGCACTAAGAGGATGTACTCTAGTAAATTAAATTATTGTGCAATGAACTCCTTCATTCTTCCAGGGAACCACCAAGGGCCCCCCTCAGAGCTGGAATCCCTCTATATCAAACACTGATACACTCATCTCTCTGTCTCTTTAATCCTCCATTAGGTCTTTATTAAAGTCAACAAGGCACAGCAGGACTGTAAGCCTTGGATTTCTCTGCATGTTGAAGTGACAGTAAGTCATGTCAAGAGTTTTGATTTTTTTTTTTCCAAAAAACATAAAATACAACAGCAAACAAAATTAAAGAAATAGATGTTAAGGACTCATCGAAGGAGTCAATCGTTGCAACAAAAAGATTTATTTAAATACAAAAGATAACGAAAAACCACCTTACAGGGAAATACAAAAACACCAACAAAAAATCTTCACGAAGGGAAAAAACTCTCTAATAAAAATCAAACACAAAATTGCCACAAAGGGGAAAAAACTAATAATTGTCAACAGAGTGTGTCCAGGAAAAAAAACTCACTAGGCGCGTTATAAATGAACAAGGAAACACTACACAGACTTAGCTGGTAACAGGAGACGGGGAGAACTGCTTGAGAGCAGGTACACGTAGGAAGCAATCATGGAAGTGAATCATCTCGCACAGGAAAATGTTTGGAGCCGACTTAAGAAGCCGGCTGATTGCTGACTGCGACAGGTGTAGCTGAATGAGCCCCGCCCCTGAGCGACTCGGCCCCGCCTTCCTGCACCGTCCTGGCTGAGAGAGGGAGAAGAGATATGAATTAAAAGCAAAAACAAAATCATAACCATGACAATAGATTTAACAGCAGGTTATCTGCACCATCATGTTGATTCAAAGAATAGCATGTCGAGCTAACCAGCTAAGTACCTAGCTGCAATAACAGCTCTGTGTTCAAGGACAGGTTATTTTTATGGAAAAATATGCTTTTAATTAAAAACAAGTCAGCTGGAAACATCAAAAGGTCAGACTATGACAACTTATGAAGCTAACGTTAGCAAGCTAGCTAATAAGACATGTTGCTTAACAGTTGGCATATTAGCTCAAAAAAAAATTGTTGAAGTCAATGTTTGAATAACTTTGTTATATGATCTGTTTTGTTTTGTTTTTCCAGTGATAATTTCAGTGGTTAATCTGTTTACTGTTGTAAACTGGAACAGAACATTTAGAAACAGAACCAGCGAGGTTTAGGCTTTGCAAATATTTAGTGATTCTATGGAACACAGTCTGAGTTTTTTTTTCTTTCGACTTTAATCTTATTGATTATTCAGAAACAACTGGATGGCGGTCGTATTATGTTTTCTTTACCATTTATTATCAGGCCAGTTTCATCATGTATGAAGTGTGTGAGAACGAGCTGATGAGGTGGTGAGGAAGAGGAGCAGAGGAGATGAGGGTGGAGAGGATACAGAGGAGAGGCTTTGATGAATAACTGCGGTACTGATGCTGACAGCACGCTACTGAAACACACCCTGTGTGTATGTGAGTGTGTGTTTTACTTATGTTGTGGGGACAAAGACTGGTTCATACATTCACATTGTGAGGACCAACCTTCCTAGTCCCCATCAGGACCATTACAGGCATTACAGGAAAAAGCTATTTCTCCCATTCAAGTTAATGTATGTAGACTGTTTAGAGTTATGGTTCAGGTGGATGGATTGATAATGAATATCTCCAATGGTTACAAAAGTGTATGTGTGTGTGTTTGTAGTATAAGTCATTGCCATTTCTTTAATAGTGTGGTGCGAATAATGGGTTTAAAGCAAATTTTCAAGAGTGATGCCCACATTTTGAATCAGGGGAATCCTGCCAGCATCCTGGCTCTGTCTCTTTCTCTTTTTATTTGTCTTTCTACCTCTCTCACTCAAGACTGTGGCTCTGGCTGATGAAGAGAAACATCTTTAGAGAAAAAAAATAGCAAAACAATGTTTTTTCTTTACCACAAAAGCCTATTTTCTAATCTTCAAGGTACAACTAGATTGCCACACACACACACACACATGCACCCACACACGCATGCACGCATACACTAAGCTCTTCCTCTCTCTCTTTTGGCTCTAGGCTGTAACATTATTGCCAGTGTGCTCTCATTAGAGGGGAATGGGGACACATTTACCATCCTTGCTGGATTAATCTCAGCAAATACCTCTCTTTACTTTCATATTCTTTTAGCTCTCGTATAAAGGAAAGATCCAGACAACATCATCATCATCATCATCATCATCTTCACCAGACTCCTCTCTGAATCCTTTTTTCTTCCATCTACACACACAGTTTAATGATCCTTCTGTTCACTAAGCGATTCCTTCATTAGCATTGCAATAACGGTGCAGCCAGTGGGAAAAGTATATTGATGTGCGAGTCTTATATGTCATATTAAGGTGCAGTTGGTATGATTTTTCTGCTGAGGAGTGCAAACCATTCTCATTATATCTGCAGGGTTTGCATATTATTGCCAGCAATTACTGACAAAACTCACAAAACTCCCTCTTGGAGACGACGCTGATGAAGAGCTTTGTGTTGACTTTTTTCTTCTGCTAAAGGTTGTAATTGAACACTCAGTTTAAAACAGCCAGCTGACCACTGACTTGCACATATATTCTGCACCTGCATTGGAGGAATTCACTATGCAGTATAATATATATACATAAAAGGGGCATTGCAGCAAGATAAAGGGAACACACTGACCTGTGCATCTGTTTACATTGTCTTGTTCTGCTCAGAATACAAATTAAGAAAATGTCTGATGACAAGTTTGCTCTGTATCTTTTACTTTGCTTTCTTTTGCACTGGTGTTATCCTGTGCTTGTGAAAAATCAAAGGACAGGATGAAAAAAGGAGCAAACAATTGAATTTACCCACCTGAATTGATAAAATTACTGATTCATTTGTTCAATGTCTGTTCACAGAGCTCTTTGTCACGACCACCTTGACTGCAAATTTACCCAACTGCCTTTGTAAAACCTGTGATACAATCGAGGTAAAAGAACACAAGACAACCAACAATTGTCTAAAAAATTTGGCAGCTGACTACTGGCTCAATGTGTCAAGATCCAAAGAATTGACTGGTTTTGTAAAGTTGTTTGCATGTAAAAAGTGTGTTGTGTTTTTAACAATTTTAACTAAAAGAAAACTCCTTTTGATTCTCCTGCTTTCCTATTGGGATCAATAGGATCAGATAACATCTCCAGTTTTGTAAGTTCTGTTTTTTTAGTAAATGTATCACCACTAGTAGAGTGTATCCAAGAACATTCAGTCAAGAAATTGCAATTTTAAAGTTCTTATTTCCTCTCAGTGCATCCTAAAGTTCTCGGAGAAAAACAATCTAACACAAAGCAGATAATAAGATCATAAAATTCGGTGTATTGCTACTCTGCTAATGTGTTGGCTTACAAATATGTAAATAACTCTTACATAAAAGTATATTGTTGATAAGAGGCATGTTTTCACTTTTACCTTTGATACTATTAAATCCATCATTACATCACAAGTGGCTAACAGTGTTTTGATAATTGCATTTCACATATCTGCCACCACTCTCTATGAAGAAGGACTTTTTTCACAATTATAAAACATTAGTTTTGTTTTTATAATTGGAAAATAATAGAAGGTTTGTTAGCATGTGTTCATAATTATGTGTATATGTGTATATATTATGAATATACAAGTACTGTGAATGTATTTTCACCTGCCTCGTCTCACTGTTTGTGGTTTATCAGCTGTGGCTTCACCTTTGTGATGCTGAAACCTCAACAGTGGAAGATAAGAGATGAAAAAGCCTAATAGAGAGAACTGCAGAGTCTGTGGGATCGTGATTGATGAAGTGGGAGGACAAAGCAAGGAGGACACGTGAGCAAAGTCAGAGCCTGAGTGTGTGTTTGAGAGCGAGAGTGAATGCATGAATACCCAACATGAAACCCACCTTAAGGCACGCCCCCCCCCCCCCGAGGCATCAAAGTCAAGTCTGCATCTCCTGATCTGATTCTTAAAAGAAGATCAAAACAAGTGTAACCTCAGTTCATACACTGCTGAACACACTGTACACTGATGGAGGATGTCCAGAGGTGGAGGTCAGTGGTTATGTAATAATCCACCTCTTTCTGCTGCTGTGCACATCGTCTCTATATTTGGCAGCAGGGCATCAAAAAGGTAACAGCTCTGGGACTCCAGCTGGAGCCATTACTTATTCAAAACAATGGCTTTGTGAGCGGTGGGAGGACTGGATGTGCGTGTGCTGTCACAAGTCACCTGGCAGACACACTCACATGCAAACATGCACAGAGTGTCCTTCCTCTCTCACACACTCCCTGTTTCTTTGTGTCTCTGTGCCTCTAAGCTCTTCTTTTACTTTTAGAAGTATTTTAGTTTCTAAGGAGGAGGAAGAGACGGACTTATTGTTTCTTATCACAGTATAACTGTAGTTTAGTATTGTAGCCAGCAGGGGGTGAGGTAAGGACAAAAATTGATTCCCTGCAGGAGGTAAAAACATATGTTCTTTTGATTCTGATGGATGTGAAATATAATTTTTCCAAATTTTTTGTACAACTCTATGTACAAAAACTTAAATTTAACATGTATCTGTGAACATTATCTGATGTTATGCACAACAAAAAGCTCTCAGACCCATAGTAATACCAAATACCAAACTCAGCAATCTGTACATGTACAAGTCTTTTATTCTAAGGACTTTATTTTATTCAAGTTAAGTAGATGAGTCGATCCAGAGTTCCCTTCAAATTGTCACAGAAAACATATTATGATTTATGAGTTCTGCTACACATTATAATTCTTCATTTTGGTCTTCTTCTTTGGTCTTATTATTTCCTTGCTGATGGTGTTGTTTGCCTATGGATGATGCATATAGACATCAGCATTAAACTGAGACTGCTCCATGGCCCCGTAAAAGTCTCTCATACTATGTTTTAAAAAAGTAAATGTATAAAAATCTACTCAGGTATATCTAAGCAGTGTCTGACTTTGCACACTAATACTAAAAGGCATTAAATATCAAGGAGCATGAATGTAAAATAATAGGCTAGTCTTCATGTTTATCATAGTGTCCACAAAACAGTTTGCTACCAGAGTTTCAACTGAGTGAAGCAAATTAGCAGCCATTGCTACCCTCTGGTAGGAACTACATCACCCATCATGCCCTAGATTCGAAGGACAAGGCTTGAAGAAGCTTGTGATAAGAACATCTAAGCTGACCAATTCAAACCTGCCAGGATCAATAGCTGGAAAACTGACAGCTGGATGACTTAATAATTCATCAAAAGCATTGAAACACTCGCACTGCGAATCACAGGTTCATAAATGATGCTTTGGAATTAATCTGAAAAACTACATTCAGACTTTAACAAGGTCAAACACAGACTTGTTACTAATATGCAAATGAACATCTTTGTATTTTAGTATTTGTGCCTGCTATCGGAATATAAAATGTAATCCTTGCAAGAAGAAATATATATTTCCCATGAAATTATTTAAATATTCTCTCAGCATCCTTAAAAATCAGTCTGGGTCTGTTTTGCTCAATCATCCCCCAGAATCAAAAAGAGTAAAAAACATAAATTATCAAGCATTTCTCGGAAAAAAAATCCCTGCTCTCATGATTCAGATGGTCTTTTCTTCATCAAACAACCAGCAAATAAAAGGTGACACAGATGCAGATTGCTCTCCACATAAGCTACATGAAAAGGAATTCAAAGTCTGACTTTTACCAAATGATTACAAGGCTTTTGAATGAGATGTAATTGCGTAGCAGCCGGCGTCTGGTAAAGAACCCAGCAGTACCTGACTGTGCTTTACAGGAAGCACTGAGTAGGAAAAAAGGACGGAATTTTCTCTTTGTGCGCACATGAAAAACAGAGAGATGGTGTGAAAAGCCTAATCACATTTCACATCACAAGAAATGAGACTTATTTGATATTTTTGAAAGGTGGCAAGCAATTAATTCTTTTTATTCCATTTATAATACATACTTGTATCACTTTGATAGCACTTAATTTATCAAAATAGGAGCAAAGATGCTAACAAATGGTAATCAAACTGCAAATCGAGGCCTTTACAACACTTTTTTTATATATACATTCTGTTATGTCATCATGATCATTGCTTACTATCAGTCGTTGTATTCAACCACACTAGATTAGACGTCCTTTGGCAGCCCAGCACTCCCACTATTACTCTGGCTGACACAAATGGCTGCCAGCTGACTTTTGGCAAAGTTACTTTCCGATTTGCACCTTATTAGCTCAACCCACTAATGAGCGCGTGTGCTGAGCCAATATTCAATTAAAGTCATAATCGGCCTCAACAGTAATGACTGAAATGACAATAGCAGGTCTGAATGACAATTAAACACTGTCATTAAACATACATTATAGAACACAAATGAAACAGAGAGAGGGGGCTGGAGAACAGCTTATATCTAATGGTGATTGAGCTGTTGTCAACTGGAATCCATTACTGCTCCCATTTAAGGCCTCCTATTGAATTGTCTAGTGGAGGAAGGAGAAATCAGCTACAGCTTGTGTGAAGAGGGGTCGAGTTTTGTTGTAAACCAAGTTAAATCGGGGACATTTTCCCTCCACAATAAGGCATTATGGGAGTAGTCTCTGCAGAGATAACACCAGGGGTTTTATATATATCGGCTTTCAAATGCTCATAAAAACACACTGCCTCAAGGAACAGTGAAGAGGAAGAGGCTTAGTCAATCACTCAATCACAGCTACAGAAACACTCACACTCACACACACAAACTTGTTTTTATCACCTTTGAGGACAATACAATCTCATACAGGACTCATGCAAACTGTAATTTAAATAAAGCATTACAATTTAAAATGAACCACCGGCCTTGCAGGAATTACAAGGTCAATGACTGAATGGAAGTTGAATTCCTGCACAGCTACTCTTTAATATTTATGTGTCTGATCTTGTGAGGACCCACATTTCCATTATGCATTCCCAAGGGGTCAAGCCCCTAGCCCTAAACTTGAAGAGCTATGAGACTTAAAGGGCAACTGAACACTTAAAGTACTTTTTTATGTTTGTTTATTTTACATAGAGTCTCTTATCTATTGATCCAGGTCCTGTGCTGTCGTGTTCATTGCCACAGTGACTTTTTTTACCAGATGAAATTGTTAAGTTCTGTTTTGTACATTTTTTTTAAAGCTCTAAATATTGATCTTTTGGCCTCTTGGGGGCAGCAGTACACACTTAAAATATCATAGGCATATAATCACCTATGTTTTTATGGTGAATGAGTAAAAATTTGAGTAAAAAATCTGATTAGAACCAGAATAGACAAACATTCACCTGACGAATATATATTTTTACTTTCCTTTTCCTCTTTTTGGTAATTCCACCAGCTTTTGTTTTTTTGTTTTTTCTTGTTTTCAGACTTAATTCAGATAGTTTACGGTACGAGGTTGGACACCACATTAATGAGAATAAGACTTAAAACCAAAGCAATGAGCTATAAACTGTTCAAGCTACTACAGTCGACATCTTTTCAAACAGTCAGTTGATCTGTTTGTGATTTTCATTTTCAGAAAGGATCAATGACTAATTCTTAGATTCTTAATCTTTACAAAAACTTAAATGTAAGTCTGACTCTACAACATCGTGATTAGAAAGTCTCCACCGATTAAAAAGTGTTTTAGGTACACACACACGCAAACACACTCACATGCACATGCGTGGACACACGCACATACGTGCGGACACACACACACACACAAATTCTTCAACTATATTTTTCTTACTTTGTTTGCAGGTTATTTTGTGCAACTCACCAATCACCTACATAGCCTGCACTTACAAACACACACACACCCACACACACACTCACAGAGTTAGCTAAGCCTGCCTTCTCTGCTTTTCAGCTCATCCTCCAATTGAACGCAGAGCCGACAGGAGTGCGGGAGACAAACTGTGATTTAGTAGCAGTGTAAACTACAAAGCTGAGGCCCGTGGCTCTGCTTTATCAGCGGTGCTCCATCTTGCCGCGGGGAACACAAGAACTCATTTAGGGTATTGCCAGAGATGGTCTCGCACCAGCTGATAGCACGGTTGAATTACGATCGCACTGCTACTCTTTTATTCCCCCCCAGTACCTGGAGGCGCTGCAGCAGGTGAAGATGGGGGCTGTGTGAATGACTGCCATTTTGAATGCTCTGCGACTGCGGTGGCACCTGCAAGCACATGCAGTTGTACATTATCATAAACCACACACACACACACACTCACAGTCACACGGAGCCAGCGCTGGTAATGAGAAACACAAGGGGGGGTCTGTTCCCAAGAGTTTTTCAGAAATTAATACATGAAAAGATAATGAGCAGGAAGTCCCAGTTCCCACACAGTCGCTTTTTTTTTGCTGTTGTGTGCAATGTTTCATCACGCGAGTGTGTCAGTGTGTGCATCTGTGCCTCGGTGCTGTGCCTCTTTTAGTGCTCAAGATGGCTTTAAGATCCTCATGGAGACTGATGACATATAATCTGTATGTAGTTGGTGTTCAAGACTTCCTGGGGTTCTGAGGAGGGTGGAGGATGGGTGTAGGTGATCCGTCGGTTCATAATAGTTCCTGAAAGCATGATCGACTATTGTGGACAACTGACTGGCAGCACCTTTCTGATTCACATTAAACAATTTGCTCAAAGTTTTTAGTTTTTTGTAGTACATAACAGGGGAGCTAGATGTTAGCATGACCTTGGAATTTTAGAAACAGCTACCAACAGAAACCTGATGCAGGTAAATCCAGTGGGAGACACGTCACTGTGATTCACACTGTTTGATCCTCATGTAACAGGTGCTCACCCGCTCTCTCTCTTTCCTTGCAGGAGGCTCCTCCTAATTACAAACAGCAGGAACTGTTGTGCTGGCAGAAGCCTCTTTTACAAAGTCAGAGAGGACAATCACACTCTTATTCTGGACCTGATCAGTGCCTCTATGCTGCAAAAAAAATTACACTGACTGAGTGGTAACAAGGTAATAACTGAAGCGGCATTTCAACAGAAGTGAGTTTCATGCTTTGCTCACCAGCAGAGCACAGCTTTACAGCAGACCAGTGGCCAAACCCTAACCCAGGAACACTGGTCCTGATGCACAGCAAGGACAGACTGAAGAGATCCAGCACTCTGAGGCTCAGGTCTTACAAAGAGACTGGGAGAAAGTCAGTAGGCATAATACCTTGATATTTTTTTGTTTTTTCCTCCATCACATACACATAACTTGTTAACACCTGAAAAAAAACAGCCACAAGAACTACACTGCACTTTTCAAAAAAATCAACAGAAGTTACATGTACTGTTTTATTTTCAAATACTTTATTCTGCAAATGATCACATTTTTATTTTTGTTTAAGTCTAAACAGACTATGCTGAAAGTAATTTAAATCAACAAGTCAAAGCAACATTGTAATACTACAGGCTAAGTCAAAAATATTTATATAATATACATAATAAATCTTCACTCGGCCGAAAGAGTAATTTCAATAATCCCTTCCTATGTGTGTGTGTGTTAGTTATAAGTCTTTTAATATTCAACTACCAATAATGCATTACACACAAAACGTGGCCTTTAAGACAAGAAAATGAAAAAAACACCCTGTGAGAAATCAATTGTAAAGAATCCACTAATTGTTTATTAGCAGGATCACAAAACTAAAAGCCAGAAAGGACTGCTGAACATCAAACCTTATGAGATTTGGAATTTTCAAAGGACTAACTCGGCTCTCATTAAACATTTAAATATGAAATAAACAAAAACATGTTTATATTTTTCGTGGTCATTTCAAATCTCACTAAATGCTCCAAAGCCACAAGCAGGATTCTGTATTTTACACTGCAAATAAACAAAAGAGATCCAGAGATGAACATTTTAAGTAATCAAGAACTGTAGCTGCACAGAATGCATTAACATACATTAACACACAAAAGTCATTTATTACACTGATGGTGTGGGGAATTAGTCGTAAAGTTCATCTTAAAACATTGTGATTAAGCAGCAGCCTGAATGTATTTTCTTGATTGAAGAAGAACTAAAATGTGCTCTGCATAATGAGCGCTCAGCCACACAAGTCTGAAAAAGGCAAAGAAAAAAAAGAAGTCATGGATGTGGTTTAGAGAGTTGTTTGACATTTTAGGAAAGTTAATACTGGCTTTCTTGTGGAGATTTAGACGTGAGCAAGCCTGGCTCTGTCTGACACCCCCTTTGTCTCTGTGTCCACGCTGAGATTCAATTGAGATCGGATCGGTCTGTCCTGCTTTGTCTTTTCTTGTTGTTTGAATTACAACCCCTTCTTCCACCCTCTACAAAACCAAAACAAGAACTAAAAGATGGTAATCATCCATGAAGCTGTTGGACTGACTGTCATTTGCTTTTCTAAGCTGCAGAAGAAGCCTCCTTTAAATGAAATGCTGAAGACAAGAGCTGTTTTATGCAAAGGGTGAAAAGAGGGTAAAAATGGCAAACTCTTTAATATTTATTAATGAACTCATGAATAAAGATCTCTTTTTTTTTCAAAAAATGCATAAATGAATGAATACCTTTTTTTTTTTTACCTTTTTCTACATTTTCCTTCCTCTTTTGTTCCTTGTGAAAAATATGTCCATCTGTCTGAATCCAGCGCAGTTGGGAGTCTGGAAAGCCATGTTTCTTAAGCTCAGCATGCAGCTAACAGAGACACAAATACACAGATAAATGACGATTTCATCATCACAACCATAAACACATGTCACTTTTTCCTCTTCTTCCACCAGCAGAGACAACAATTATAAAAACTAAGAAGTAACCCAGAAATTTTTTACTCTCCTGTCCATTGAATGTGTTTGCTTTTCTTTTGTGGAAACAGCCGATTAAAAGTGAGCCGGTGTCTTCATTTAAATTTCTTTTCAAGACCAGAAACAAAAACACTGAGAACTGATGAAACAGTACACACAGCAGTAACCTGGTGTTACTCCCAAACCCTGATGAATTTTATCAGCTCACTGCATTAGTGAAAGGACAAGCAAATCAGCTGAGATTGTCAGAGATATGTGATATTATCTGACTTTTAGTGTCTCTGCTAAACTCAGCTCATCATAAAAACTCCAACTTATTACCACAATTCATTCCACAACTCATGACTTGAGTAATCTCACGGTACCTGCTCCAAAACCCGCTGCTGGACAGCAGGATCATTCAAGTTGGCGTCCGATTGGAACTTTAACTTGAATGTTTTTTTGTGCCCAACTGGAATCTTGTAACAGATAAAATAGTGCTTCTTCTTGCAGGCGACATCCAGCCACTTTCCTGTGGTTGTGTTGACCACAGCACATGACTCCACCGTGCTCCCGTTGTTGTCTGGCTGGCCCTTCATCCAGTTGACAAAGCGTCTGGCTCTATGGTCAGACCACTTGGCCCAGCCCTTTCTGATAAGACCGATCCAAGTTTTTTCTGTCAACTCCGGGATGAGATTATTTTCAGACATGTTCCTCACTCTGACCAGTTCTGTGTAATTTGACCTACACAATTGCCTAGCACCGCTCAGAATCCTCTTAGTCTTTACTAAAATGTACTCGGGAGGAGCTTCCGCTGAAACTGAACAGAAAGTAAGACAGTGGGTGAGCTGTGGATCGACATTTTTCCTCCCAGAATGAAACAGTTACTGGATCCATTACTGACAATAAACATCATGTTGGACAGTGTATTTCAAATTCGCAATATTTATATATATACAAATATGTAAATCTCTCTTTGTGAAGATCCTGTGCAGCTGAAACCGGCTGGTGTTTGAACCAGTTTGGCTGAAATGGAAGCTTTTTTCTCAAACTGCTTAGCAGTGCCTAAATATATGTTTTTTAAAAAAATGAATTTTAAGAAACTTAGCCGATTAAAAAAAAAATCCTTACCATTATGGAAGCAGACTGCAGGAAATTTACTGTGACAGTTCTCATCTGTCCACGACCTGTTTGGATTCATTGCAGTGCACATCTGTTTGGAGAACTTATTGTCAGGTTCATTTGGTGCCCAGTTACTGAAATGTGTGTTTTTGTTGTAGTACACGTTTCCCAGCAACCACCTCCACATGTTCAGGTCATCATAAAGCCCTATCCACGCAAAGTTTCCAAGACCCTCTGTTACACTCAGCATCCTGTTGTTGTCGTCTTTATTGTCGACGGTGGCGAGGTCATCGAACTTCTCTCTGCAGTAGCCCCTAGCCTCAGCCCAGGTCTTCAACTTCTTCACATAGTGGTACTCTCTCATGGGTTGGGTGAAGACAGAAGACAGACCTGATGAATAAAGAACCACTTTTCATTTACATTCATTTATTCTACTGTTACCATGCAGCAAGCACAAGCACTGTCAAATGCATATAGTGATCAGTCTTTATGGAGAATTACAGAGAAACAATGTGATTTAGTGGTGTGAGAAACTCAAATCAATAGTTTGTGGTGGTCATGTTGCATTGGATTGCATTATTTTCTAAAGTGTTTACATTACTGCATCCACCCACATTAAGCATGTGCGTGTATTTCACTCTTTATACACAACAATACCACATAATCACTTGACTTACCTAAGAGAAAGAGGACAAACAGTGGTGTCGCTGTCATCCTCGAAATGGAAAAATGCAGAACTCTGTCATTTCTCCACAACATGTCAGAGAAAACTATTTGTCGTTTGTAGGGCTGGTGACAGAAGATTTTTCCTTAATGTAAAACTACCTAAAAAGGGTAAAGAAAGAAATAACTTGATATTGAAAAAGTATTGAGCAAAGTTAAGATAAAACAAGTTTTGAATCTTGGAATAAAAAACTTAGAGGCAATTGAAATAAGCAGTGACACTTCACAACACTGAACTTCACACGTATGAATGGTCTCACTACTGCTTCCTACGAACAGAAAGACAAATTCAGATCTGAAGGCAGAGGTCAGAGACCTACCTTGCAAAGATCCAGGTTTCCTTTTCTGTTGTTCCAAAACATCTTAATCCTTTAATATGAGTTCTCTTACTTCTATTCACCTTCGACCTTCCTCTGAGGAAATTATGCATGGCTGATATCAGTCATTTGCTGTCCACTCTAGGAAACAGGGTGTAGGAGCATTCAAATCGAAATGGTGAAATTGAGCGTGTGACCTTTAACTGAGTTATGAAGAGCAGAACAACCCGAAGACATGAGAGTTACAGGCATCAGATCACAGAATAGTTAACAAAAAGCCCCTCATGCATCTGTATGAGGGTGCTTTGAGGCTGGAGTTTACCCCAGTGTGCACTGGAGAGGAGGCAGACAAACAGATATAAGGCCAAACCATTCTTTACAGAGCTATTCCATCATATTTTATTTGAGTTCACTCATTTACATTAATGTGAGGTAGAAACTTTCATTATTAAAATCAGCATTTACATATTTAAATTATCTTTTTTTTAACAACTTAGTAAACATTTGGAAACTGAGAAGTTATTGTAAAAGGTTTACTGAATGAAATTCTGTCCCACTCAGGTTTGAACTCGAATTTAGTTGCTCACTCGTCTCCACGGTCGTATGTTGCATTTCATAATGTGAAGTGCAACATTCGACCATTTTCAAACATTTAAATGGGAGACAGGTCTGGACTTCTGGCACTCCAGCCTAGTACCTGAACATTTTTTTGATGAAGTCATGTGGTTGTAACACAAGCATAAGGTGTGATAGCTTCATCTTGCTGAAATAAGCAGGGACACCCCTGCAAAAGAAGGCAAGACAACTTGCTTTTGTAAATGTGTATATAACTGTGTTTACCATCAACGGTTTTCCATAAAGTCCATATAATAACAACATCTTTTATACAGTAATGTTGTTTTTCATGCTGTGCTTCCTGACGGATCAAAGATCTGAGCTTTTTTGTGGGCTGTTGGATAGATAGAGGGATAGGTTGGTTGTGGGAGTGAGGGATTGACTGTAATTGTGTATGATAAGCAAAGGTTGGGGGTGGGTGGGTGGGTTTGAGGGGATGTTTTTATTTTTCTTTGTAAAGCACTTTGAGCTACATTCCTTGTATGAAAAGCGCTTTATAAATATATATGGTTTGATTTGATTTGATTTCAGCTTTTATCTTTATCTTTTAGAGTTCTTCAGCTGTTAAACTATTGCTGATACAGTTTTTCACAAATGGGTGAACCTCACCCCATCCTCACTAAACGACAGAGCCTGTCAAGAAGATGCCTTGAATACCCAATTATGATACCACCACCTGTTACCAATCAACCTACTACCTGAGGAATGATCCAAAATTGGGTTTTTGGATCTTACACTGCTGCTGGTTCAACCTTTTTAGAATCATTGTTAATGGGCCATAACAGGAGATTAACCCCTGAACTAAAGAGAATCCATTTCTACTCCACATCTGCCATTCCTCTCACACTGGGACCTGCATTTGGTTTCTGTCAGCGTCTCAGGAAATCCTCAAGTAATTATGTAAAACCAACCTCTTCATCTTATCGATAACGAGAACAGAGCTTGAACTCTAATTTCCATGCACTATCAGGTGGTGAAATGAAGCGTGTGACCTTCTGCTCAAGGTCTGTCTTTAATGTTAGCAAACAAAAGGTGACAGGCAGTTTACAACGAAGCACTAAATAAGAACCAGTCATTGTAAAAAGAAAAGACAAATAAAAGAAAACCTTTATTGATCCCCTGCAGGATATTTGCATAAATCCAATAAAACAATACATTCTATTAACTTGGATATATTTGATCAAGATACATGAAATTCTAGTATTTAAAATACCACAAAATCAACAAGAAATGTATTCATCTTTCCCCTTTAAATATCCTAAAGTATATCCAGAAAGAATTTAAGTTTAATAATGTATTTAATTTTCTCTTTTCTCCTTTTAATTTTAGATCTGTGTTACATGACCGGGTCTAGAGTAATTACACTGACCTGTTCTACTTTAAAAATGCTGTATGTGCATCATGCAGACTGAACTGGCTGCTAATATCTATGTGTGAGTTTTGGCAGATGGTGAATTTCTGTGTGTGACCTTTAATTCCTGTGTGTTTTCAGCCTTTTGTCCGGCGAATTAAAGCAGCTATGGATGGTCTCAATCTAAACGCTGAGGGACATTAAACAGATGGACAGAGCTGTCTCCAAGGAGAGGTGGGCATCCAACTTTAGGTGTCATTTTTCACTAACTTAGAGCTCCCTCTAGTGGCCCTTTGTGACTCTGCTCTAATTCTAGCTTCAGCGGTGGTTTAAAATAAAGTTGTTTCTGTTGTATTCAGCAGATTTAATGACCTGCCTGCAGTCTTCATTTGTTCACTGTATGGTGCAAAAAACAAAAACATGTCACTGCTTTTAAACAAAGAGCAAAAACATGTCATAATATTAAATACTAAAGATACATTGATTAACTTTTTGGGGCCTCTCCTTTTTTGCCATTTGTGGCAAAAAGAAACATGATATTGACATTTTATGGCCGAGCTGAAAAGGGCAACATTTTCAAAAAATTTGCTTACTTTAAATACAGTGGATACAAAATCAGCATTTGTGTGGGGTTTTGATTCTGTCGACCTGTGAGATGTAAGTTGAGTATTCACATGCATATTTTAGCTCCACAGTAGTCTCCACTAATGATGGTGCATACTAAGGACAATGTGTCTTCACTTCCTCCCACTTAACAAAAATGATGCCAAAGCAGAGCATCACAGAAATGAGCCCTAAAAATCTTAAAATGAGGAACATATTCTCTCTTCTCAAAGTCAATGGGTTTTTGTAATGGGCATTTTGGTTAGATGACTGAAATAAGAGCTGTGATTAGCACAAATGTAAAAGGCTTTAACAATTTGCTGTGCATCATAAAAAAATCTGCAGTAAATACTCCTCTTGTGACTTTTGAAGCTTTAACATTGCAAAGCTGTTTCAAGTGGCTAAATGTTCCCTTACACCAGGGAACGACTGAGATGCTTAGGCTTCATTTATGACAAACTGTCACAAACTGTCATTGAAACTGGAGCAAAAATTGAATTCATAAGTTTCCTCTGAAACTACAATGTAGCGCAGAAACTAGCATTTTAGTTGGGTTATCAGGCTAATGCTCCTACTCATTCAGTGAATTCCATCGATTTTGCAGCCTTGAGGTGAGACAAGTAAGAACATGCCGTATATTTATTGGAGAACTTTTCATGAAACAGAGCATGATCAATGAAAACTTAACGATCTAAGACAAGTATCTACTTAGAGTGTGTGTGTGTGAGTATGTGTGTGTAAGACAGACAGAGGGAGCCTCTTGCGGGTGTCATCAATGATATCTCAAGTCAATGGAGTGAAACGGATGTGTACGCTGAATCATCTGCTCCCATGTTGGCACGGAAATCTGACAACCCTCCAAATGAATGATTCTGGTTCGGCATGCTCGATTGAGTGTTTGGTTGTCTGCCTGAAAGTGGACGTGTGTGTGTGTGTGTGTGTGTGTGTGTGTGTGTATGTGTGATTGAGCATATGCGTGTGCATGTGTGTATGTGTGTGTGTGTGTGCTGTTAGATATAGAGATATTAACTAGACTTTTTTTAAGGTGTATTGTAAATTTATTATGTGAATGCATGTATTTTGGCTCTAATATAATTCCATACTATATCATTTTAATCTTCTACGATCTAATGTTACATAGTATATGAATGCTTTTTATTTCAATCAGACACCAGATGGCGCCGTTGCCTTTGAGATTCATTACCATTCCCTAGCCACATTTCCCTCCTCCTCTTCCTCCCCCTCCTGCTTGGTGGATCTGGCGCGACAGTCGGATCCTTTCGCCATGCCGGTCACGCCCCACACAGATATCAGCCCATTTCCCCAACACACTCACACACATGCACACAGACATACACACACAGACACACTATTACATCTATTATAAAAACTTACACACCTGCGTACACACACACCACACGTGCACACATGAACATTATTTATCTCACACAGACATCTCAAAGCTTGCACACTGTCCTGCATTATAACCCATAAATCCAAGCCATGTCCAAGCCCAACAGCCATCTGCAGCTTTCATACGTCTATTTTCATTAAAGTTGAAAGCCTCCCATCATATCGCTGTGTTTCCAAGCCAAATGGTAAGACATCAGCCCACTCAGTCCTATTTTTAACCATTATTATAGTCATCAGTGTGCAAAAGGCTTGGATGGCAGCAACACAGAGCTCAGGTGGAAAATAGACTGATTCATTGCAATTGATCAGCCGGTTGAAACCAAACTGAACATTAGTGTCACCCAGTAAATGCTGATTAGGTTTGATGTCTGTCTGCACGCATGAGATGCATTTGGACACATAGAGTTTGGTTAATTTTAAACGCATAATTTCATTATTCAGAATACAGCGATTCCAAGTGTAGATAAATTCATTTCAAACACAAGATGTGAAAGATATGCAATTTATCTATTGGAAAAAATCTAGAAAATTTACTGAAATTGAACCTAAAGCACAACACAAGGATTGTGAGACCCTGTGATCGAACAAGGACCTTTAATCTGATGTAAGACTGGATGTAAAGGCTAGCCCTTATTCCAGATTAGCTGTACTATGGTTTGTATGGTATCTGAATTCTAAAAAGCATCTTTCATTTCACCAAAGGAAACAAGGCTGTGCAGTATGCTACAGCGCCGAAGCCTGGAGGCACACTGGGATCATTCATAGCTGTGGTTTTACTGTAGTACTGTATCAATAAAATGCCTACTATGCCAACAACAAGAGGATGGTTATTTATTGACAAAAATGCCATTACACACACACACACACACACACACACACACAAACACACACACACATTAAAGCACCATCTCCCTACGTGTGGGAGACAGAGAGACCATCACCATGGAAACAAACGTCATGTAGCCTCGTCTCCCACCATCCACCACCACCCCCCTCCCCAATATGAACTCACCCCCACTTCTCCCGCTCTGTTGCTGCCTGTCTACATGCTTTTCCATTCCTCCTCCTCCTCTGTTTTCCCATTCCCAACACCATCCATACAACCCCCCCCCACTCTCCCTCTCCGTCTGTCTTCACTGTTTTTACATCCAATTTCATCAAGTCCGTCTATTTTGACAAACTAATGCAATATCTGACTGATACTAATGCAATTTCTAATCATTTTCCATGAGAGGATCCCCCCTTTTGTGTACGACTGTGTTTCTACGTGCATGTGTGTGTCTATGAGTGTGTATGTGTGAGTAAGAGACAGAAAGTGAGAGTTAAAAATCCAAGAGAGAAGGGGAGTGGATGGGGGATGGGCTGCCAAGACAGACTAACGTGATATGAATTACCCAAATATCACACATGCACCAAAGAAGAATTCACCTTTTCCACACACTTCCCTCTCTATCTTTATTTTTCTGTCATTACTGATGTTTGCTCATCAATACTATGCTCCATTTTTAATCATGAAATATGATAATAATAACATGAGAATCATCAGGTTTGAAAATGTGAAGCGTAACAGAACATAGTTGGTAGTGCCACCTTCTTCAGCTTCTCCTGCTGATTCCAATCTGCCCACAGCTTGCTGGGAGATGTAGTATCCTGCCTTTTACTGTATATTGTTCCTCCTATAGAAATGCTTTCATGTGCACATGAACCTTTTCTCTTTGCATCAAATGCAAATTCCTTATAGAGCTCCATACAGTCACACTTTTTCATATGCTTAAATCCATATCATCTCTCATTGCAACCATACATGTGCCACAAGCATTTGCCCAATAAGGACCAAGAGACATTTGACATGTATCAGTATGAAAAGCACAGGTGTCGATGGCTAAAATGATGGCTAAAATTCCACTAAGCTGCTTCAATTTAACATGCTGTCATGGATTCCATGTGGCTTTAATCTCAGGTCAAACCTTAACGACTGTAGACTCAAGAAAATCAATTCATATCTGCCACTGGACACCACTAGTGACACATAACTTTACTTAGACTGGAGTCTTTTCACTTGAAAAGATACCAAAGACTCAAAAGTATTCATTCTATATAAAGTGATTCACTTATCATTATTTTGTTTCTTGAATCAGCTAAAGCCGCTCATCCCCATCAAGCTGACACTTGCTTCCCCAGATCCACTTAGTCTGAACTAACACAACAACCTCTGATCGAGTTGCAGGCGAGAACCATGAAGAGCCAACATTACATTACTGGGCTCCAGGTGGAAAAAAATGACAGAGAATTTCTTTTGTGTACAAAAACTGTGTGGTGGTTGATAAAAAATGAGTTGCAGAAAGCGAAATGTGCTGGTTACGAATGGGGATTTAAAAGCTACCGACATCGTGAAGCAGTTGAAGTTACACAAAGGACAGTAAGTTGACGTGAGAATTGCAAGTCTCTCACCTGCTACTTGATTGTGTCTTGCAATGACCAAACAATGACTTGGTGCTCCTGCTGGTACAAGTCCTGAAAAAAGGAGTGGCATCAAACATCCTTGACATGAGTTCTGTGGTCGTGTTGAATGAAGCTAATTTGATTCAACATTATGAGCAGTACTTAAACAGTTTTTATACTTCAGAATATTCAGTATTTAACAGTTCAAAGGCACAGACAGGATACATGTGCTCATTAATAAACTGTCAAAACAGTAACATCTCACAACTGAGCTAGCTGAAAGTGGGTGGAGCTATGATGAAAATTGTGTGATGTCAACAAACTTTATAACAGTTAACACACGTCCACATGGGGAAGAGGCCGCGTTTGGGGACTTTTAAATGCAAACAGAAGGGGAAGTTGGTGTTGCTAGCAGGTGACGGTAATGTGGTGTGATTATGTTTGATATGGGCTCAGAGGAGAAATTTCACTTACTGTAAATATAACATTCATAACAGCAATGACAGTTACCCTGACAGGTATTAGGTGATAAACATTACCACCTGTCACAGAAGTCTGTTTTTTTATGACACGCAGCCTGATGTTTACTACAGTTTTATTTGCATGATAGCACATCATTCATTCGGGCTCTGAATTAGGCTTTTGTATGACTGCTTGCTTTTCACTGGAGCAGAAGTAGTAGTTACTGTACAAAAACCCTGTGACAGTGCTTGCTGCGCAGTGATCGTCTGATGGTTGTTACATAACTGTTTTTTTATGCGATTGCAGTAATTTGTGTGTAATGACAGGGAAAGGCCATTTCAGTGGTTATTAAAATCACATTGAGGTGGTTCATGTAGTTATAAGGGTTAGTGTTAGGCAACATCTTACCAAAACACATTGATATCTCCACGTCATTGATTCAAAAAAGTACAAAAGTGTAATTATTCCTAAAGTGCATTCATAAAATGATTGATTTCTTTAGTTAATTTGTTTGCTTTATTATATATTTGAAAAAATTAAGACTATGAAAAAAGGCTGGAGCATTGTGCAGATGAGGCTTACTCGTGATTAATTTTGATTACCAATAGTCATTGTTAAAGTTTAAGACCAGGCAATAATCCAAAATTGATAGAGATGTACAATTTACTTAGACGTTTGCACTAATTTTCTTGTTTTGTAATCAATCTTACAAAATTCATTATTTCATAATGTGTATCAAGTGTAAAAAAGGTTTGATATGTCATCGGAACACTGAAAGGCAGACTAATGAAACTCCTTCATGTGTGATAGCAGCTCAGACAGGTTTAACAACACATCGAGCGAAGGTGAGGATGATCATCCAGCTTTAAATCATCCTCGCCTTCGTTATAGGTGGAAATATGACGGGTTGAGAACTCATTACAGTAAAAAAAACACAACTGTCAGACTAAGAATGAAGTTTTTGTTCATTTCGCTCACCAACATGTTGCATTCTGACTGAGTATTAAACTCCCCAGTAGTTGTAATCAGCAGCTGTAGTCCTCTGAAGTGAAGATTTTTTGGTTACGCTGCCACCAAAGACAACTGAAGTCACCTCAGATATTACACACTACCAACCTGCCTCTTCTCCCCTCCTCTGTCTGACCTGCTCATCTTAAGGCTCAGGTCCAAGCTTCCTGATCCATCACAGTTCAGTTTAAAGGCCATCGCTACCCTCTGGCATTCCTCTTTCATCTGCGTTTTCACCTTCTCTCTCCATCATGCTCCACCTTGCTTTCATCTGCCCCCCCTGAAGGTTAGAGGGAATCAGGCAGAGGCAGGTACACAGCATCATGATGCTCCATAGCACTTCACTCCTTCACCATGCAGCCAAGAACATACTGACCTCCTTTGATAACATCATCATGCTTCAACCTTCAAGGAGAAATTATCTAAAGTTATTATCAAAGTTATCAAGGTTTTACCAGTATGGGAAAAAAAACTATCACAAGACACTGAAACCTGGATAATTTCTCTTTAAAAGCAATGTTGGCTTAATTTATCTGCCCGCAGACACACTTGTACAGATAACAGGGTTGCATGGCTGAAGCAGAAGCAGAAGCCTCACCCTCACGCAAAAGTAATCAATGTGATACATGAAGCCCCTCAGTCATGTGTCGGGTTTTCTACTGGTCCACCAGTGGATTCGTTCCTGGGCTTGCTGAATGGATTAGCTCATTAGGAATGTGTGACAGACCACCAGAGGACACACAAATGATCCAAAGATTGATTAGCTCTGTCTGGACAGTGTAAGACTAATAGTCTGTCATCCATTAGCAAGGTCTTTTACTTTGCTCACTTACTGCTCAATCTTCCACACCGGTGATTTGTTTTATGTATTTTTTCTCTCTCTCTTTCTCTCGTTTCCGGCTGCATACTTTCTTTTTTTCATACAATGAACTCATCAGGGACTGTTCTTTATTTGCCATTCTTTCTTTTTTTCTTTCTTTTATTTCCTATTTACCTTACAACTGCAATTAAACATATTTTAATATTAGTGATGGATCAAATTAATTTGTGTAATGTAAAAGTGTTGCCCAAAGCGACAAAAAAAAGAGAAAATAATTACCCGACTTTATAGCTCCCCCCGGCTCTGCAGAGCATTTTAGCATCTTTTAGCTTATTGCTTGGTTTTATAGACAAAAGCTTTAGTAGTTTAATTAACTGCCACTGCTCTTATCATTCCTAACCTTTGCAGGCTGCTATTTTCAGCACCAAAATAGTAGACAACAAAGTTAGTAGCTAACAAATATATGGAGCATTTAGCAGATAGAGAGCTATTTCCCTCAGATATAAGTGGAGACCAAAACAAAGCTTAAAGGTACAATAATTACTAGAATTTCATCTGACACGTTTCCAGAAACACCTAATGAATGCTACTGTTGCTCTTTTACTGCCGGAGAAGTAGCTTGCTAACAGTTTTCCCATAACAACCACAGCGAGTTGATCATGTGGTTATTGTAAGGTTAAGTTTACACCTAGTGTGCTGCCCTCCGGTGGCTAAATTATCCATTACAAACTACAGTTTCAATGTTAACTCATAATGTGCTTTAAGTTCCTGACTTTCATACAGCATCTGAAATTCATCCCCCGACAACCTTCAACAAAGGTTGTACCTCTTATTTTAGGTAACTTTCCTAAACATAAATCTTAAATCAGGCTCAACTAATGCAGTGACTGGCAAAGCCTGAGGAAGTGTGAAGCATTTACTTTCTCTCTCAGGCTCTATTTTTATGACTTCAAAGTGAGACTCTGATTTGTATGATTAATTCCGTCTGCTCTGTGACTGCAAGATTTTTGCCTCTTCATCAGGTGTGACCATTTCCCAACAGGTATCAAAACATTCTCTAGACACAGTTTAACAGAATTTCCTATAATCTAGTTTGTTTCAGGCACACCACAGTTTTAGCTCTAATCATTAAGGTAAAATTGGCATAATGTGTACATGACTATGGTCTTACAATTAAAAATATAACATTTTCCAGCAGTATCATAAAACTCTAAAACAGTGGAGCAATAAAAATAAACCTTATCTGAAGACACTAGAGAAACTTAGAAAAAGTTACATCTCAACACAGCTGTCAGCTAAAAACAGCTACAATCTAAAAAAAACAATCTGGTTCTTGACTTCAATTCAAACACTGATGATCAGTTTTGAAAACAAATATGGATAATCTCGTACATATATAATAATATGGTGTGAAGAAAAAAACACACTTGGAATTGTTGTCCACTTATATATCTGCTCCTCTCCGGACTTGTTGATTGCCAGCAGCCCATCCCTGAACAGGTCACATGACTGGGTCAGGCAGTGGGATGGCAGCTGCGTGTGTGTTGGGATGAATATGAGATCCAAGTGCCTAATGGTGTGAAACGTGAAGCAACGTGAGTTTCAGGCCAATATGGGTCACAGAAAGAGCGAATGTGCATCTGTGTGTCTTTGTATGTGTGTTTTTGTGTGTTTTTGAGTGTGTGTTTGTGTGTTTGTGTTTGGACCATCTGTCCTGACAAGATTACTGGAGTCAGACAAGAAGTCCGACTGGACCAGATTAGAGTATGAATATAGGGCAAGAGAAAGAGAGAAACAGAAAGGGAGGAGGAGGAGAGAGAAAGAAATGAAGGATGAAGAAGAGCAGAGAAAACAGAGAAAACAAATGAAAAGAGGAGTGATAAAATATTGGAAGGCAGCAGCAGAGATAACTGCTTAATTTCAGCTGAAATATTTGAAACAATTGTTTTTTTCTGCATGCAAGAGGACTGAAGATTTTTAGAGGCTACATTCAGGAAATTCAGGAATTTTACATACGATATGAAAATGAACACAGCAAACTGAGTTTTGGAGGTGAAATGCATTCACAGCAAAACCTGTTTCTATTAATATGTGAGAACCAATGACTCTAAATCAAATATTTCATTTTTTTCCCTGCTTTTACTGTTTTTTTCTGTTTCCTGTTTCACAGCTACAGGTTTACATGAACTCTGCTGTTTTCCAGTAAAGCTACTTTAAATGTTTATCTCTGCGTGTCTGTGCAAACACGGGTATGTGTGTATCCATATATGTGTTTATCATGCAGGTGAGATTGAGCGATGACAGCGCCCAGGAGATGAGCGCTACCACTGAAAGCTGATTGCATCGCCATGGCAACTGGGTCCCACTTTCTCTTTCCCGCGTGGGGCGGGGGGGGGGGGGGGGGGGGGGGGGGGGCGGGGGGGGGGGGGGGGGGGGGGGGGGGGGGGGGGGGGGGGGGG
>JAQNCA010000009.1:4649846-4665447 GCA_029783725.1 Acanthurus tractus
ACCCCCGTGTTTTTGTTTAATTTGTTTTACAAAACTAAAATGGTGTTTTTAATTTACTTTTTAATATAATAAATGTTTCACCCCAACCCCCCCCCCCCCCCCCCCCGCCCCCCCAAGTGGGAGCTGCTATGATCCCACAAAGATGGATATGACGAAAACATTTACAGCTTAATCTCTTCAGTTTAAAACCACATTTAAAAGGCCTTTAACCGTGACAGCACAAAGAGTATTCATGCTGTCACAGCTGTGTCTTTTGCGATGTATAGTGATATGTCATGAATGAGTCAACCCCATGAGCCAGCTCCTTCAAGGAAGGGAACAATGGGAGTCTGCTCCAATGTGAGAGACATTATTCTCCTCTTTAAAAAAAAAGATGAATTCCTAAATACATCCATCAAAAGTTTCACTTTGTTTGACCCAATGTATAATCATAGGCCAAAAAAGACATGTCTTTTCGTCATTTAAAATTTTTATACTTAACATAATGTAAATCATGGTATTTTGGAATGTATGAGTTTTTGCATTATTAAACCACACTGAATAATAATAATAAAAATAATTAAAAACATAGATTTTTCCTACTTATAAGAGCCAGAAGTGGTGCTAAATGGAGAGACATTGGGGAGCTGATAGAGCCAGATTGCTGAGTGGGGCGAAAACAACCTGCAGCTCTGACTCTGGCCACCTTGACAAAAATCACCAAATGTTTTTTCTGCTTACCCTCTATTAGGGTGCAAGAGGGTCTAAAAAATAAAGGGAAAGTTGTGAGACAAATTTAGCAACTCTTTGGATTTACACCCCCATAAGCTTCCAAAAAAGAGAAAAAAGAGAATAATATTTTTCCCTGATGTTGTATCATAACAGTTCATCACGAGGGAGTGAGATAACCTTCCTTTTGACTTTGTCTCTTCTGCTGTTTATTTTCCACAATTTCTTTTCATGTTCAGGTAAATTTGGACAGGCTGGAAGGGTCAAAATAAAACAGGCTGAAAGAAACAACTTCTCTCGGGGTGCAGCAGTGCATCAATCACAACGTATCATTACCTGTTTGACCTGAAAGTGTGAGGAATAAAACAGCGTTCATGGCCAGACTGAGTCACAGATCTTTGGAGAGGTTGTGTTTCTGACAGACTCCGTGTCAGTGAAGGTGGCCCAGTGTTCGAGGAGCCTTGCGGGGCCGAAGCAGGTTTTACATTGTTTGTCTAACTTAGGATTGTGGCTAAATGCCACAAAGCTCCTTAACTCTGGGCCTTTCCTATTGAAGTAGCATTGGGTTTATAAGGTGTTTTCTAACCATAACTGTCTGGAGAAGTGTGTGTGTGCTTGTGTGTGTGTGTAACACTAACACTAAAGCTTTACCAGGTCAAGGTTTTTGTTGTCTCTGCAGGTGAGCTCTGTCAGCTTCCCTCAAGAACCTTGGTTGGTTGGTTGGTTGCTGGCCGTCTGTCTGGTCGGCCAGTTCGCTTTGTGTTGTTGTCATTCCAATAAAAGGGTGAATATTTATGAATTGTAGAGGTGGCTGAAACAAAACTAAATGATCAATCTCTTTGGTTTCTGACGGTGTCCTGCAGTGCGGCCCCATGTGTTTTTGCATGTCCTCATATACTGAATCTCGGAAGTCCTTCCTTCTCCCCTCTCAACCATCTATCTAAAAGCTAGTAGCTTAACTGAGTCAGCCACAACGCTGCAACGCCCCCTTGTGTATTGTCACTGAGACCCTGCTTTTGTTAGCCTGACAGTCGAACCTATTTCTAAAAAAGACACCTATCATAACAGAGGTGTATGACTGATACAACAGCACAAGATTTACTACATTATGACTCAGAGGCTCAGGTTCACAGGATTGTTCAGACACAAGCGGGAACACTACAAGGAGATGTGTCATCAGATAGTATACACACTGTTGGAAAGTTCAATTTATTTACAATTTTTTTTATATGTTTGTGTAAAAACAACCCAATGAAGTAACTGTATCATAATCTAAAGTGTGACTATGAACTAATTCACTGGTTTCCTGTCAACTTCGTGCCTAAACATCTACTGTTCAGCGAAGGCCGTTACCTGATTCAAACTCCAAAGCTAACTCACTGTTGTAATATGGTAAACATGGGAGTATATGATTCAGAAACACACATTTTCTCTGGCTTTCACTGAGTTCTGCAGCACGTCCATGTGTTGCTATATTCCGAGCAATGGCTTCAAGTCGATAACACCTCTATTTATATTAAAATCCATATAGTCCATTAGTATCTATGTATGGAGGTGAGTGACAGTAAATGCAGCTTTATGGAGAACAGAAACTCACCACAGAGAATTCTATACTGTGTCAACTATAGGGACAGTGAGTGGTTGAGTAAGCAAAATGCTCCCGGGTTGATGGATGGGAAGCGACAGAGAGAAAGTCCACCTTTTCAGCGACACCTGAGTGTGTGTGTGTCTGTGTGTGTGCACGCGTGTATGTGTGTGTGTGTAAGACTGCATGTCGCGTCTGCAGGGCTTGTCAGCACACATATCACTTAATGATAAGCTACAGACAGTGTTTACTGCAAGCCAAGGTGAAGATGAGTTATGAGGATGAGTTCAAACTCTCTTCTTTCAGCTGATCGCCATTTCTTTCTCTTTCGAGCTCCTCTCTCACACTTACACACACACACACACACACACATGCAGATACACACAACCCGCTGCATCCCCGCTGTGTGTGACGCTAAGAGTCCCTGACAGCCATATAAATAATCTATAAGTTCAGACTCTCACTGTCGTACGCTTTTTTTTTTAACAAAAAATCTCCTTTAGGTGACCTTACATCAAGTGTCACACTCAAACATCAACATGGCATCGCGCATCAGCATACACATCTCATTCCTCTTCCAGTCTATCAGCTGTCTAATGACTTGTGATGGACGAGAGGGGGCAGAAAAAAAGAAAGTCATGGAAGATAGTGATGGAACAGTAGGGATCTCATATGTTGTGCAGGTAAAAAAAAAAAAAAAAGAGAGAGAAGCAAAACAACAAACTCTAAAGGGCAGGCTGAATTAAATGTCACAGCGGGAAGGTGTGGAGCGAGGGAACGACCGCTGGGTTTGATGAAGTGATGTCAATGAGAGCGCTCTGAGTTGAGCATCAGTGCGAGCTCTGTGTCACAGGTGGATCGGTGGCATTTTCATAAACGCCTGCTCTTTTTTTTGACACTGTTGGGGCACCGCAGTGTTTCAACCTCAAATCATTTTATTACCGCTGCTTTATTACTGCTTTTACTTCATGTGGCCGGTGTCTGGAGGTGGCGTGAACAGGTTGTGGCCAGACTAAAAGCAGGCAGACAGCCACGCATCACAGACACTTTCCTAAATCGACCACTTGCAGGCAAATAAATCCGACTGTCACTCAAAATGCAGATGGGTTAAGAAATGATGTAGACTGAAAGAGAAATTGTTTTCCTTTTTTTATAGGTACACTTTTGATTGCAGTCTGCTGTATTTATTTCTCAGGTGTCATCGCTTACGAAGTAAAGAACTTCCTCCCTGCTACAGTTATTGATTTATATCAACACTTCCCTTAACTCCTGTTATCAATGATTTATAAATGTGCAAAATTGAATTGCAGTATTGCTGCGATATTGTTTATTTCCACAAATGGCAGCACTGAGCACTCTAACACTGAACAGCATTCCAGCTGCAGTGATTAGGAAGAAATTCTACGTCCACTTTGATTTGAAATGGTTTGTTCTGACCGACACAAGCAGATATTTGTCAGGATAAAACATGTTTTTATTACTACATGCCCACAACAGTGTGTGTCGGAAGGAAGAGCTCGCCGCTCTTCCTACGTGAAAAGAACTAACCAGTTGCTTTTGACTGTGCAGATGACTGACATTTCGACAGTATTTTGTGCATGTCTTGATTACAGCCATTAAACCTTCTGAAAATAATGACGTGCTGCACCAGCCAGCTGTTTTTAAAGCCACAGGGACAAACATCGTCATATAAAAGTCTTTTCAATCTAATAATGTAATATTTCACCTTAAAAAAAAAGAGTAGCCTAAATGCGATAAATATAATAATTGATATTGATCTAGATAAATTCAGTTAACGTATTTTTCTTGGAAAACAGACATATACTTGGAAAAACATGTATAATATTAATTTCATTTGGTATTTTTAACATTTGTTATTGATTTTCTCTAGATATGACTTAATGCTAGGGAAATCCTAGGAAATTAAATTCTATATTTAACCCCCAAAAGAGACTGAGACCTACTCCGAATGTTTCAAGAGTAGCTTTCACTTTACCTCGGACACATATTTTTGAACGGGTGTTTGGTAAAAACAAACTCCCGAGTCACATATCGCTCATACCTGTCTCACTTCAGTTAGCCACCAAGCTGATAGTGACCTGATGCATCTGATCGATGCACCCCTAACTGTAACTGGAGGTTTTTTTTTTGTGCTGATGTCTTCACAGTAGTCCCATTTTTGGAAAATATATTTCTGTTAATAATTCATAAACAGTTCAAAGCTTTGAGAGATTTGCTGAGACTTCACTTCTTGGCAGAGTGGAAAAGCCTCCTCAAACAGATCATTTCCTGTAGACTCTCCATCCTCTGCCGGCACCTTCACCTTAGCCCACTGGATTATTTGAGAGAGTGTAATAGAGCTTTGCCATCCAATGTTTTCCTCTTTCTAACCACTCGATGTTTGTACGGGGTGAGGTGTGTGAAGTGAGTCTCTGACCTTATCTCTGTGAGAACTGCTGTTGTCTGAGGTGTTTAATTATGGCAGTTTGACAGGCAGACGCACTCTAATTACATTTTTGGTGTGAAGAGAATGAACGGATGGGAAGGGATGAGTGGAGAGACCCAGATTGGGAAGAAGGAAGATGTGGAGAAAAAAAAAGGAAAGAGGAAAAGACTGATCAAAGGATGTAGATGTTGCCACATCTACAGAAGAAGAAGAAGGAGTGAGAGGTGGAGTGCCAAGAAGAAAGAAGAGGAGACACGGGGATGGAGTAGCTCTCCGCTCAAGCAAGCGATGCCTCGTTGCCATGGCAGCACCGTCTCTCCGGTCTCCGTGGGAACGGCTCAATCCTGTTGCAGCTCGACTTTGCCCCTGGGCAAGAGAGAAAAAGAGAGAGGGAGAGAGAGAGAGAGAGAGAGAGAGAGAGAGAGAGAGAATGAGAGGAGGGAGAAGAAAAACAGTAACAGAACGGCGAGTTTAGCCTGAGGCGTTTGGGCTGACCTGGAAAATGTTGGGCGTGTGCTTATTCTCTCTCTCTCTCTCTTTTATTCCCTCTCTTCATCTCTCTCTCTGTCTCCTTCCCCTCATCAATAGACTTCTAAGTGTTTGTCCAGAGTCTTTCTGAAAGTTAAAGGTTAATGTGCAGCACGACTCAAAGTCTTTAACCTTCAAACTGACGAGTGTGTCCCTGCACATCCAACATTACCTGCACGTTTTTGTTTTTTTTTTAAACTCTTTACATTTAAAAAACCCCACGCATTCGCCACTGCTAACACACGCCCACGCCAGCCCGCCAGCCCGCTTGTTTGCCTGTTTGTGTGTTTATTCATCCGTTTGTTTCTGACCCGGCTCCAGCCCATTCACAGAGCATAAGTAGCCCTATTAACGGGCCAACTTGCCAAGAAAACAGATGATCCCCTCCGACAGAGGTCCTATTGTTACAATCAGGGGTGAACAATGCAGCTCTTTCTGTGCGCCACAGTGGTCGATTCACCCCCGCTTTCAGCCGCCGGTCACTACTCTATCAGCCGCAGCCACAGGGAACAGGAAGGCCGATCAGAAGCTGTATTGTACATATAGGATTTGTGGGACACAGCTGATTTATGAGGATGTTATTGCGTGGGGTTATGACATGTTCAAAGGCTGGATTCCATGGGATTTTATAACTTATTCATGACCGCTACAGCGGTTTTATTACTTCATGTTCAGGGACTGTTCTGTTCTGCCTTTAACTTCACAGGAGCTTCTAAAGCCCGTCTGACATTTCTTATCTGGTTGTGTGTGACAGAGTGATGTATAATGAGAAAAAGCAAGTGAAATGTGCTTGAAAATATAAAGAATGTCACTCAAAATTGTTCAAAGAAATCTCATTTCGTTTGTGTTTTTTGAGATCCATAATCTTATCACAATCTAGAAACATAATATTTTATTACTGGGGAAAACCCATTACACAACTGTTTGTGTGGTTAAGTTTTACTGGTGTTTTTATCAGACTCAGAGAACAAAAAATGGTGTCAGTTTATGGGTAATTTTCTTCTGTGATATTTACAAAACAATCAATAATTCAATCAAGAATATATATATTCTGATGAGGTTTCTCGTATTTCAGCATTATACATTTTAAAATAAATGTGTTTGTGATCCATGTTTTTATTAAAAGTTATATTAATCAGCTCAGGTTGTAAAAAATGATTCATAATCTGACATATTTATCGCAATGTAGAGCAAATAAATCATTAACTGTTTTTTATCAAGACTCTGCTGCCTTATCCAGAAGTCAAACTGTAATCAAAATGCAATGTTTTTTCTTTTATTCTGTTTTGTACTTGTGTTTCTGACAGTGTCAGCGCTGGTTGTTTGATTGGTGCGAGGTTTGTGTGGGTGGGCACAAAAATATTAACAGTTTTGCTTCATTTTCATCAGTCACACAGACAGTTAAACAGCTGGAGGGCTGTTGCTTAGTCTCTTTCCACAAATGTGTCTAAAAATGGTTTCATCCTTCTTTGTAAACTGGAAAAAATTTGCACAGTAGCTGACAGCACCATTGTGAAGCATACACACACACACACACACACTGGCACGCACACCCTGTGGGTATGTGCCAGTGTGTGTGGGTATGTGAGAGTGTGTGTGCCTATAGATGATAACATTATGCATATGTTTTTACATGAATAAACAGTTATTATAATCTGTCAGGTGTGTGTGAAGTAACAGAATATGAGCACACACATTTTTCTTTATCACATGATGACATCACATGCAGTCACTGCAGCCAGTCGCCGTCTGTGTCTGTGTGTGTGTTGTGTGTGTGAGATCATTTTGTCAGATGTCACTCAGCGCAGCCACATATCACAGCAAATGTTTATCCAATGTCTTACACCTGTATGAGATTAAACTCTGATGGCTAATCTTAATTCCCAGTAATCTGAGACTATTCTGCAGCTCGTGTGACGTCAGGATTTAATACTGAGCTGATGATTAGCAGCAGCCTGCTAATAGATTACCCAATTCTCTCATGTCAAATCAAATCCCACAACAAACAAATACATAAGCTTTGCCTGCTTTCGCTCCTCTCTGCCCTTCAGCCTGTTGGATTTCTATCGAGTCTGAACTGACCTTTTATCACTGTGACAATCAGACGTCCAGCAGTCAGCGTCAGAGGTTGGCAGTTATTTTATTACACTGCAAAAGACATTGTAAACATATTTTGTTACTACTACTTCTACTGCATCACAGCCCAGTATTCAAAAGGTTTAGACTCGCTTGTGATTACTTTTTTAGCTGAGCTGCTCGCTGTTCATTAGGACATTTCAATAGAAAAACAATAAAATTGAGCTGATTTTGTCGCTGACGGGTCACAGTTATTTAATTCCATGAAAAGACCAAAAACAGTTATTCCATCTTTCAGTACTTTCTGTCTTTCCTTCTCAGCTCAAACTCACGGCCATACGTTTCTGCCAAAGACATAAATATCAATCGCACAAAAATATATGAATCTTCATTTTTTTTTTTTTCAAAAGGCTCTGGGTTCTGTTTTTATAACACGTTACTTAATGTGTAGTCCGTCAGCAGTGGTGGAGGGAGCGAGGCGCCAGGTCCTTATGTAAGATTATCAAACTGGGCCCGGTCCATCACAATCAGATGTAATATAGCCTAACGTAATGCCAGGATGAATGAGGAGGTGAAAGCATGGAGACTCGAAATGACCAGCAACAGTGAAATGAACTGCGCAGCTGATGGGCAAGAGGGCGGTAAGATGGGGAGGTTGTGTTCATGATGCTCAGAGGTGGAACCTGTTTTTTGAAGAGCAGTTTACAGTTCGGGGCCCTGGGTGAGCACGGGCCCTAATGCAGCTGCAGTGCCTGCATATATTTTCCATTTCACTTTTGCTGGAGACTTTTTTTCTTTCTTAGCTGTGGTTTGGTGCACTGGTTAGTCCTTTCAGCAGCAGAACTGTGTGATGTGGGATCCTCTTAGCATAAGCTACAGCAGTGTGTGCATTGTAATGTAAGAAGGTGTCTCCTGGTGCAGGAGTTGAGCTCATGAGCTTTTTGGACAACATTGGAGCTCCATGACACAGAGAGATAAGATAATCAGCATGCAGCATACATTTGACTTTGAAGGACATGGGGAATGTTTTAACTTTTATTATAACATTATTGCTAATTTATTCAAGGTTTGTATTTTACATCAGTTGTTGGTCACTATAAGCAGTGACCATAGCAGACTGAAGGTGCAGATAAGGAAAAAATGCATCAGAATTGTTTTGCTGTCTTGTTAAAAGCAAATATTATCACTTCATTGCTAAAGCAAATTTTAGGATCAGTATGGACATAGCACAGCTGTTAGTACAGGAACAGGTGTGTGTCGCCCGTGTCACCCATGAGTCAACTGCTGTTCAAAAGAGGTGAAAGTGTGTGATGTGCGAGTTCAGCCTCTCTTTTCTTTCTCCAAATCCACTTTGCTCCCTCTCACCAAGAGCAGGCAAGGTTCATGTCAGTTCTCTCCTCTCAGAGGTCCGCTCATCTTTCTGACTCACCGTCCTTCATTTCCCTCTTTTACTCCCTTTTTCTATCAGCCTATTTTTCCACTTAGTCTCACTGTTTCCTCATTCTCACACACACACTAAATTACGCTGAGCATCATTTTTAGAAAAAAACATGATTCTTGACAAGAGAGAAAGAGAAAGGAGCAGTACACACACACGCACGCACACACACGTGCACACACGCAAACACACACACACACAAACACACACCAAGAAAGAAAGAGAGAGACCACTTCAGCCTCCATTTTCAGAGTTGGAATCTGAATGTTTAATCATTCCCAGCTCTTTGCTGGGAAGATGCATGAATTTTTCAAAGTGTGGATAAGGGAGGGTGATGGGAAGCCTGGGTAAAAGCAGGTCAACCCGCACAGCCGTGACATGGGGCAAAAAAAGATGGCAAAGAGTCAGCGAACCTGCCTTTCAGCACCACAAACTGCAGTTTATGTCATTTGTTTGGTTTCGTGGCATTGTGGTTTTTTTTTTTTGCTCTGCAGATATCACTCCTGACTTTCTATTTTCTGTGAAAAGAGATAACAGCTTTCGTGTTCGGTGTGACATTGCCGTGAGCCATGTACTCCATCAGATCTTTAGACTACAGCCGGCAGCATCAAAACAGCTGTCACAATATTTCTCCAACACTCATATTCAGTGTAAAGCTGGTCTAGGTTCAGTTTGAAATAAGAGACCTTCCATCACCGCACTGAGAGCTGACATTTTGCGAGTGACACTCAGCGTACTTCATTAGTGTTGAATTCAAAATGACGCATGCATACATGTGCATGTGCAAATATGCAGCCATGCTCATATGCACATGCATTAATCACCCTCGGTGGCCCTGAGCGCTCAAACACACCACAATTTAGAGAAAAACATGCAAAAAGGCAAAAATAATAAAAAACATCGTCACTAATTTGACAACATGTGAGCAGCTTCTGTAGATCTGTGTTTCCTGCAGCGATCCAGTGTTTGCTTATGTTTCCCTGTTTTTCAATTTGTTTTTTGTTTTTTTTACAAGCACATTTATGTGCAGTACGTGCTACGCATTAACGTGTTCAAGTCATGTCAGGTGTAATCTTACTTACACATGATAACATTACATTGGATGTGCGATGGCCCCCACACACACCTAATGTAATGTCCTTCGGGACATAATAGCTGTATTGATCTAGTCCGGTCTGTGTTGGGATTTAGTTAAGAACAAATCGGAAATGCACCTTCAACACACACACACCAGCTCGAACACATAGATCTTGTGTGACCTCTGTACTAGAATGAAGTCAGAGCTCTTCCTTCTTGACAGCTATTTTAATTCTTTTTTTTTACCACCAGCAGCTAAATGCAACCAGAAGTGCAATAACCTAAGATTCTCTGTAATGTATTTAAATTTAGTTTTGGTGTAGAAATAGTCCCTAAAATTGGTCTGAGCGTGATTTTTTACATATGACCCAGTGGAAAGACTCCTTCTATTATACATTTTTACTGGTTCGTAGCTTTTATGAGTCATTATTGGTATTTAAATGCTGTAGATATAATAGACTAGTATCAGTAAAATATTTGTGAATCTGTTTTATATCCCACAGTCCATGCCAGTGGCATCAGGCAGCATTAACAGTGATCATGTCCATCAGAATGTGGTGACAGTGTGATCTTCATCTCCATGTTTTCTGTTCTACATAGACAAACTTCGGCTGTTATCATGTTTATATACCAAAGAAAAAACAAAAGTTGTGTTCAGATTGTCTTGCATTTATCAAATTGACTTTATCATCTAGGCTACAGATCCTCACACACATCATAAGAAATGATACGTATGTAAACATGCAATATGTTTGAACCACTTTTCATGTAAAGCTAAGCTTCTACAGCCAACTGCTCTATGCTATTTTTGTATTACAGCACTGAATGAATACCAACACATCAGCACCAGACGCTGCTCTTATTTTATAAACCTAAACACTTCTTTCTTCCGTCTATTTGTGGTTTTCATCAGCCGTTCTGCTTTCTCTCCTCGCTCCTTCTTCATATAGCAAGACACACTCATTCACCCCTTTGTCTTTCTCTCCTGTTGACATCCAATGAGACAGACAGGCCATTGCCAATTCCTTTGGTCTTATCTCGTCTGCTCTAAGCTTTAGCCAGCTCCCCTGTCTCTCTCCTGCTCTGTCTGTCTCCCTCACTGTCTCTCTCTCTCTCTCGCCTCTAATCTCAGTGGGAAGCCCTGGAATTAACCGCCAGTTTCAATCAAGTCCAGCCAGATTCACCCGCTTCTGTGGCCAGTGACCTGCATATCACACACACACATACACACTGACGCAGACACAAACACGGGTGCATACACACTGCAATTCCACTGTCACTTAGTCAGAGGTCAGGAGGTGGACGTCGCTGTGCGGCGACGTTGTCCGTGTCACACATCCTTCTGGCACTAACGAGTGGAAAAATTAGATTTTAATCCCAAGTGTGTGAAAGTGTGTATGTGTACGCCTGTATTTGTGTGAATGCTTGCATAGGCGACGAGCATATGTTTCCGTATGTTCGCTTTTGTTTGGGACGACAGCGATCTTCTCCTGGATGGAGATCAATTAAATGATAGACAAGATTGGAGTCAATCCTTTCCGGCAGCCTGAGCGACATTAATGTACTGAACCAACAAAAAAAATCAAATAAAAATAGATAAATATCTATAAACTCCCACATCGAATAAATTATTCTGTATCCAAACTCGTGATTTTAAATGTTTCATTATGATCAAATTTTGAAAAACTTTGCAGTACCATTGAACGTATGTAACTTTTTTGTTGGACATACATGATTCCACAGTCACTATGGGGAAAGTGTTTGTTAAACAGATTGGAAAACAGTCTTACTTGCTTTCTCACTGACAGATGAGAAGATCAATACCACTCTCATGTCTGTCCAATACATATAAAGCCTCAGCTGCAACTGCATTTGAGCTGTAAATGCCTTGTTTGCATTTGAAAGAGTTTGTACAACATTAAACACAGCTGGACCATCTTCAGTCATTTAGTCACTCAAATGCTGGAATGAACAATTACCGTAAACAGCTTCTACCAGGGGCAGAATTCACTGCATATTTGAGGGGTTTTTTTGTGTTAAATACACATTAAATACACATAAAATCAGAATTTTCCTTATTTCTGCACAACATTCGATCCTCGTCAGATTATTGTTGCCCCTCCCTGCAATGCTCACCATCTGATCCGGCAGCATCACGCTCAACCTTAAAGAATCAGCCTTTTCTCTGTTAAAACAGCTTTATTTATCCAAACCTGGCGTGTGTGTCCCTCTGTACAGCCTTGTCTAATAGGTGTAAACAAAAAAGAATTAGAAATTGGTCAGAGGGCCACCTGGCATGGCTGAAGGTTGAACTCAAGAACCACAGAGGTGATGATACAAGCAAAGCCAAATAGTTTTCCCCATGACAACAACTCAGTAGCTGTTCTGTTTTAGCCAAAGCGGCTCATGAACAGTTGTCAGGGACACAATATCCCAAGTCCAAGGTTTCTAAAGCTGTGTTTAAGCTACAGGTCTTAATGCCCAGTTCAGATTTGTTGCCTATCTGCATTTAGACATGCTTGACAGTTGAAACGTGCAAATACGAGTATTTTGCTTCTGACTCAGACAAGAAAGTAAACAAATCAATACTGAAAGGGAAGCTAATATATTGCCAAAACTATTTGCAATGGATGCAGACAAGAGCAAAATAGAAATTCAAGCTATTGCTTACAGAAGCTTTTCAGCTCTTGATTCTGGGTTAGCTGTGCTTAAATCTGTCTCTTCTCATCGTTACTGAAATGTCCTCATAAATGGATTTGTTTCTGTACAAACTCTGTATTTTCAGTGGCATCATTTCCTTAATCTAAAGGCTTATAAAACAGGCAGCTTTGGTGTGTTCCAAGTGGTCTCAGCCTTCGTGCACCTTTACTGTTTTATATATTTAACAGAGAGCACAGAGGACCTTTGCACTTGGGCTCGTATCAGTAAAATGCAGGCATCTCATTTTTATATCTGATCTTTCTGATTAAATAAGAGACCTGATTTCTATCAGATTTATTTCCACACGTGAATAAGGCCTGAAATCTGAAAATATCTGATTCCATGTATTTTTTTTTCCTGCTTACATGTTTCTAATACGTGTCTGATTCGTGCCACATGGGAGAAAAAAAAAATCAGAATTGGGTCACTAGAAGCATGTAGTGTAAAAGCAGCCTAACAAGCAACCTTGTGGCCACAAACGTGGTTTTTTCAAGGTTTAACTTCTGAGGGTTTAACTTCAGATCTCCTTAAATGCTCAGACCTACAGAGAGGTCTATCGCTTTTACAATAACCGCAATACTGACTCTCGCACCAGAGCTCATTTCACAATTCAGTTCACAGCAATGCATTTAATAAAAAAGTTGTGCTGCATGAGGAACTGATCCACATTTCTTCACAGAAATCTGAGGGAAAAAGATGAAATGAGCTGCTGTGGGGAGGCAGTAACAGTAAATCAGCCACGCTTTGAGTGTATTTTATTATCCATCCTGCATACAATAGACCATGCTGCTTTCTTATCACGGTGTATTTGCCAAGATGAGGAGGTAATAGCTGTGTCAACATTGCGGTTGCCATGGAGACAGCGGGGTTTCCATTGCTGTGCTCTTTTTCCCAGTGACCCAGTTTGTGCACGTCGTGGTGGCATTGAAGCCCTCCAAGAGCACTCAGCGCTCCACTCCTCTGCTTTTTACCTAGCCATTGAATCCAGCTGATTGATGTATGATTGAATATGTGAGAGCTGTGTGTGTGTGTGTGTGTGTGTGTGTGCCGCAGGGCCTAACATCGACAACTCAACGCTCCGCAGAGGAAACAAGCACATTCGGGCTGCAACGTTCAGGCAAGTGCAATTGTGCCTTTTCTGCTTGATTGGAAGAAGAGCACAAATTTTGCCTGCTGCTGATGGTAAAGTCTCCCACCAGGAATAACAATTACATAAAAGCCTCTTTTCTGTTCTAATGACTAGTTAGAAAAGAGTGGAAGAAGAAAAGGCAAAAAAAGAAGCTGGAAAGAGGATTCAAATCTCAGTTATATGACAGTGTGAACTCTGGAGACACTTATTCATACCAGGCGTACCTAAATACAACCTGGATAGGAGATGCATTTTAATGCAAGGTATAAAGAGTCTTACTGACAGTTGGTTTGCTGAAAAGTGGGGGTTACAGGTAAAGAAAAAAGGAAAACACCAACTTCCGGTTTTGACAATGTGTGAACTCCAGTCTGTTGCATGAAAGTCAGGCGGCACAGCCTTACATAGAGCTTAACTCCACAAGTCATTGACGTGCATCTTTCTAAACTTACACTGAACATGAATTCAAGGCGTAAAACATAAAGTGTCAAATTCCAAGTTTAGGATACTGGGCTCATTATTAAAACTGTTACAACTCGTAAGCGAATATCTGGTTTTGGACTCGCCCCAAACTGAAGATTACAACTTGTCACTTCGTTGCGTCCCTGCTATTTTTGAAGGAAGACTTTTGCTGTCTTTACCACCGACTTGTCCCCCACGGGAACCTGCTGCTGCTGAGCCCCTCTCTATCATTATCTCGTTCATGTTTCCCAGTGGAAAACCAGTGGACACAAACATGTTTGGCTCTGTGGTTTTCAGCACTGTCACAAACAGACTGCTGACTTCCTGCCACATGCTTGTCAGAGCCGCTTTATAAACATACAAACAGCATCGCTCAGTCATTATGGCAGCAAACACTTGACTCATTCAACATCTTTAAATTTGATAAACATCCTGATCTGCCAGAGACAGACGGTCAGTGCCTATTGTCTGCTTCATCAGGACAGAGGTCAGTGTCTTGGCCATTCTCAGACATGTTTCTCAAGAGAGTCTGCGAAGACGTTTTAGTAAAATGTAAACCCGAACACTTGATCAGCTGAGTGCGATGGCACATGCTACAGAGATGTTTTTTGTTTCTCTGCAATGAAAAGCATTAATGTCTCAGTAACTGTCGATTTTCCCCCTGGATATTCACAAGTTGCAAAGATCATCTGACTGACATGCATCATAACGCTGTGAGGTTGTTCGTTTCCTTCCCCTCTCTATTGTATATAATTGCTTTGACATTTGAATAACTGTAAAGAGCCCAAACTGCAAATATACTCCAAAGCATGGCCCTATGTTTCTCCCCATGACTATTTTTTTTTAAATAAACACCATGAACTACTTTTGTTTTGTTGAACTTTTAATGGAAGGCTCTGCCCAGAAAAGCAAATATAACCAAAAAGAGGTGCATCATAAATTGGACCAAAATGTATGCAAATGAATGTCAGGAATCAAGAGGGTCCCAATTTCCGTAGGAATAGCAAGCAGGTGGAAAACATACTCTTTAAATGCAATCTTGACATTTTGGGAAATAACTGTTTTTTTTGGCCCTGATTTAGATAAGAAAATTGACGCCACTTTAATGTTTGTGCAACAAATATAAACTGTATCCAGCAGCCGGTTAGCTTAACTTTGCATAAAAACAAGAAATAAATAAATGAAAGTAGACTGGCTCTGCAGAAGGTAACAAAATCCACTCAGAAACACAAACCCACAGAGACCAAAGGGCAAAAATGTACTCCAGATTCCTTTCCATGTGCTAAGCTAAGTTAGCCGGCTGTAACCTAAAATTTACCATGTATTATATTAACCAAATTTACCAGTGAAATACTTGTTAACTGTTCCCATATCAAGAGTTATCTGTGAATGTTCTCATTCATCCAGGTCATAGTTATTCTAGGAAAATAAATCGAAGTCAACTGGACTCAGTTA
>JAQNCA010000009.1:4673075-4684770 GCA_029783725.1 Acanthurus tractus
GTGAGTGAGTGAGTGAGTGAGTGAGTGAGTGAGTGAGTGAGTGAGTGAGTGAGTGAGTGAGTGAGTGAGTGAGTGGGGAGCTGAGCGTGTTAATCCTTGCCAGACCTATTTGCTGGCCTTGCTGGTAAGAGGGGCATGTGGATGGGGTGGCACACAAAGTGCCCTGGTTGGCAGGACTGGCATAAAGACAGATTACAGTAAAGCAGCACAGTGGTCACACAGTCTGAGCTCTGAATATGGCTGCTGTCTACGAAGACTGACTGGTCTGTGCTGGTCGCTGGCCTGAGGTTGTCTGTGCTGGTCTGTACTGGGCGGGTTTGCTTTATTATGTCCCGGGCAAATTTTTGCCTGATCTGTTTGGCTTCAAGCTGCACACATTTGGTTACATTACCAAGGTTAGATGCAAAACTTGTAACATCCGCCTCCAACATCTTTGATTTGTTTGGGAATCTTTAAACATATATTATGTAACATTTTGACATTAAAATATCAAAAAAAGATTCTTTGTCTCTGTTTTATATTTTGTTGAATTTTACTTAAATTATCTGGGATGTTTAAAAATGATGTTCACACAAAGAGGAATCCATAATGTTTTTCAAAGCTCCCTCTTGAGACAAATAAGATTTACACAACTTTTTTGAGTCAACAATTGTATAAAGCCTCTACGGCATGTGAAAAAAATGTCATTTCCTATTTTGTCACCCTGTTTCTTGCTACTTGTCATGATCTGCCTGGTGACAACATGGTTTCACATCCATGCCATTGGATTTTGAAAACAAAAAAGCGTATCTCAAAGATAATGATTCATGCATGCACTTTGCATTGGTGATATTGATCCAGATCAATGGATTGTTACGCCACTACATTTTAGCAAAAGGTACAACAGGGACACAGGTCCATTTTTATAAACAAAAACATTTGCTCCCTGTCACCTCACTGGCAGAAGTCAAAGCTTTTAGCAGTTTAAGCTTCCAGCAAGCTAGATTTTAGCATTTCTGGACTTTTACTGTGAAGCAGCAGTGAGAAATTCTTCGGAAATGTTTAAAAACAAAAACAGCAAATGGCCAGAACTTTTCATCTGTCATTGTATTAAGTATAACATAATTTAGAGGATGTCAGCTCCACTATAGAACAGTGGCTTTAAAATGTGGACACTGAATGACAATCACAGAGATGTTGCTACAACTATCCAGGATACACTGTTGCTCAGCCGGTGAGCTGTAAGAGGTTGTTTTGGGATGAAAACCAAGAATGAGAAGAGAAACTGAGGCCCCATCTAGTTTCTCTTCTGAATCAACCTGAGAACTCTCATATATTTTGTACTATAGTTTTCTTTAAAGTTACAGCAAACTTTTAATTCATCAAACCAAGAAAACTGATTTAAGCACTTTCTTTAAATCATAAAAAAACACTCAAATGTCTCTCGAGACAAGACACACCTTGACTGTGATATTATTTTAGCTTAAATCTTATTTAAAATACTCTTTAAAGGGCTCAGTTGTTAACATTTCTGTGTTAATGGATCATTATATATGTTAAAAATAAAATCATATATGAATAAATCAGTAATTACTTTAAGTGGTGAAGTGGACAGTCACATCCATGTGCTACAGTGGGGGTCCCCCCCCGTCTGTAACTGTGACAGGCTAAGACCACATGACTTCACCCTGTCTGTATGATACATGAATAAGCAAACCCAGACACGCAAACACATGCGCGCACACACACACACACACACACACACACGCGCGCTCACATGCACTGGTTATACACTGTCTAAAAAATGAAATAGAAAAGTCTAAATCCACACTAAACCCCCCCCCCTGAGAGCTTCATTCCCTAGATACGTGAGCGCCATTTGAAGCGCTGCATCCACACAGGCTCACATCCGCCTGGATACGTGAGCGCCATGTCGAATTCATGACGGTTGTCATGGCGCCCACATAGCAACGGGCTATACATGTACCGGCTGCTGCCTCCGGTCGACTCCTCGACGGGGCAGAGGGAGGGGAGAGGAATGGGGAGAGGGGGGCAGACGGTGGAGGGGTGGGAGGTCGAGGGGGACAGAGAGGAGAAAGGGGTGGGAAACTGGGGGGGGCGTGCATGTCAATTTGTGTTTTTCTTTGTGCGTGTGCATGTTTGTGTGAGTTCGAAAGGAGGAGAGTGAGATCTAAAAAGTCCGGGGGACGAATGAAGAAAAAGAAGATCAGCTGGTCTGTAAATCTTCGAGGACGGAGAGATGGGGCGAAGATAGAAGAGAGGAGAGCGAACTCACGGTTGGCAGCTCTCTGAAGAGCCATGTGGGTCATGCAGAGACTGAGAGGCAATAAAAGACTAGTGCATTACTCACTGTAATGCTGTGTTTTTTCCTACAGACAACAATAGACTGGAATGACTGAATGAATGTGGTTGCGTTCAGACGAAAAAAAAAAAGCACTGCATTATACATGTTTTCTTTGCAAAAATAATCATCCTAGAAGACATTTAATCTTGTTTAGACTCTTGGAACTGTTGTTTTTTCTTGGAGGAAAAGTCTGCAAAAAGGATTAAATCTTGCCTAGTATCCACACATTGACACATCCTTAAGAAAATAATTCATTTTTTGTATTTAAATTGAGTTTTGTTTTTTTTTTTAAGCCTGAACATGGGGCTAAAACGTGCATATTTTCAAGCTGAGTGCCCTGCATATCATTACAGCAAATAAGAGAAGCGTGCTCCGGCGCTAATTCCTCCTCCTCCTCAGTCGCTCCTGTGAGCGCGTGCAGAGCAGTTCATGGGTAATTGATGGGGCGAGTCTTATTTTGGAAGCTAAATCAAACGACAGGACTTAACGCATCACCTGGCAAAAAACACACACTCACACACACACACACACACATATACACACATACACATACACACCCTGGACATGTAAACACACAGACCTCTCCACTAGTGGCGGTCCACTTCATACTACAGACATGAGCAGACACACACACATACGTATATAAAAGCCCAAGGAGGGGCACACGTGAAGGCGCTCTCACACAGCGACACAGGCACACATACATGAATATTTCAGTTGCTTGAAAAACGTGCAAAGCAACCATCGCCCATCCCCCAACCCCCCAACCAACCAACCAACCCAACCGACCAACCAACCAACCAACCAACCCTCAGCCAAAGCCTGGGTAGCAGCGCAGGAATAGGCCATAAATGATAGAGAAAGAGCAGGAACAAGGGAGGAGAAAAAAAAAGAGGAGAGTGGAGATAGGAGGTCTGACAGACTGGAAAATCATCAGGCAGAAGGAAGGGGAGAGGGTGGGAGAGGACGTGGAGGAAAATATAGTCATCAGGGTGGAGTGACAGCCCTTATAGCTCTCTGACAGCCTGATTTATATTCTGCCGCCTCACCAGTAGAGAAATACAACCCTTTTTTTTCGGGGGGGGGTAGCTGTCTTGTTGGTCAGCTGAGCCGTTAACAACAACAACAAGAAGTTGAAACAGCTGATGTGCTGAGGGTTTATTTTTGGAACAGTTTCAGGTGAGCGACCATGTGTTCATCCATTGTACCGTGATTTAGCTGCTCCCATATGAACAAGCAACTTTCACCTCCTGTGAAAACAAGAACAGCCCACTTCCAGTGACAGGTCTCATCTTGAGGGTTTTGACCATCATTTTTTTTATTTTTTTCACTCATGATGACACTGTTTACGAGGTAATTTCAAAGATTTGAGGCGTGAAAAGGCAATTTTAGAAAATGAAGTTAGATCAGACAGGTTTTGAGTGATACAACAAGTTGTTTACTGTAGATGAGCTTCAGACAGCTTTATTTGGAACTAAGCCTCAAAACATCAATAAGATTCCTCATTTCACAGAAAATGTGTATGTTCATAGCTACAGCATGGACAGATATGTCAGTTCAACTGTAAATTACAATTGAATTTTACAGCCAAAAGTTAAAGTAAATATTTTAGTTTTGTCAGTGTTTTCTCTTCTTTGCTGTTGTTCTCACAGAGTTTGACTCACCTTAGGTGTTTATTGAAAATCTTTATAACCCCGTGACATTTTTTTTTAGCCCCATCAGACATCATTTATCAGTCTTTCCACATGCTGTAAGATAAGAAATTATCATGGTAGATACAGTGTTATAACTCATTGCAGTCATGACCAAACCACGAAAAGGTATTTTAAACTGCGTTCAAATAAGCAGAGTGAAAATGGATCCTGACCTCGACCGACTGTAGGTTCATTTTAGACCTTCACACCAGGGCGGCACCTAACCAGAGGGTTTGTTTTTTTTTGGTGGCTAAAATAGTCTGACCCAGTAGTGTCCTAAATCTGGCACACCTTGATGCCAAACTCATTAAGAACAATAAAGTACAATCAGTACTCTACCAACAAGCTCTGGTTTGGTTTGCAGGTCAAATGATATCTCCAGTTCACAGTTTAAAACCAGGCTGAACACGCACAAGAAGAGACAATTAGGATGTGCTTCACATTCAAAAATGATCATCTGACAGCTGTTGAAACAAGATTTATTTATAACATCCACCAAAACCTCACTTTAAGCAAGATTTGCATCAAGTTTAGTGCAGGTGCAGTGTGACCTAAATAAATCTCCAAAACAGTGCTTATCAACGCTCGACCAGGATATCAATTCAGATATTCATTTATTGGGTCAGTTTTATTATTATTTGTTGTTGTTGTTGTTGTTGTTATGTTACAACAGGTGCATAGACAGGTGCCTAGTTACACGAAACGACACAAAATGTCTGGCTGAGTCCTTGTAAAGTCCAGCTTCTCAGCTGAAGCTTTGAATATTCCCCGTTGGTCATTACTGCGGCTAAGAGGTCAAGAAAATGTGTACAGGACAGCTGTAAAGTATGTCATTTATCCTGGTGCCAACACAAGTGCAACTCTGACTGGACTGACGCTAACTGAGCCGACTCTCAGCCTAAATTGCTCTGAGTCAGCATCCTTAAGACATGAGGGGCCAGTGTGTTTAAAACACAGTGTGTCATATACTGAAACAGCATCAGCACAGCACCCATCCATTCACATTCAGTATTTGTAACTTTCCAACTGATATGTCTGATGATGTCTTTCATTTTTGCTAAGTTTTTTTTTTCCTTCACAACGCAGCAGGAAAAGGAAGAAGTTATTTAGCTGTTGAGGGTGAGCTGTTTGCAGAGCTGCAGCCTGTTGTCTGCTGCTCCTCATCCTCATCCTGCTGTTTCTGCTGGACTCTTCCTCCCTGCGATATTAGTAGACTCGATTTATTAAAGTGTAACAAAGCTCTGCTAATTAGGTATAAATTCAAATTCTACAAATTCTTCACAATTGAATTATTTAAAAACTTTCAATATGAAACAGCTGGAAATGTTGGGTTTCGCCAGCAGAAACTCAACACAACTCCTATGCAGTTGAAAGCAAACATGATGAATCAGTAAAAGAAGGCAGATCTCTGAGAGTTCAAACAGGGACGAAACTTCAAACCACAGATTTTAATAAATGTTGGCTCCTACTTTTTAAAAAAGGAAAGCTTTGGTGATTAAATCTTAATTCCGATGATTAAAAATGAAACTTAAGAAAATATGCATTCTTCCCATTTATTTCCGTTATGCAAGCGAAGGAGCCCAGCTCTGTTAGACCGAACAGCACCACTGCTTCTACACAAACATGAGTCCTGCAACACACACACACCTGTTCAGAGGGATGACTGTGGTGGGTGAGACATCAGTGCAAAGTGTTTGGGGCAGGTCTGGCACACTTTGGCACGACTCCAGAGATCGCCTATTTCAGGTGCAGTTAAGCACAACTCGGTGCTTCAAATGGAAACACAAATCAAAGAGACATGGCTTGACGCAGCCAAAAAAAAAACAAAAAAAAAACCATAAAGCCATATTAATGCAGCAATTGTCTAAAACAAAAACCTCAAGACTCTCAGGGAGTGTGCATAGTTTCCCCATCTTACACCGTGCAAAGACGGCACTGTTTTGCCCCCACCTTTAAAATATGCCCATTCCAAGCAGCTATAAATATTCTTGCCTCCAGACACAGTCGGCCAACACTTCATACGAAACTAGCTCAATCTGGCAGTTTCTCCAGTGCCCGATCACAGTTATTTGTGACAACATTCAGCCACAATAGACCTTTCTCACAGCAGGCTTGTCATTCATTAGCAGTGGCTCAGTTCCATCAACTGTTCCAGTAATCTGTACCAGAGAGCCAGTAGGCACAATATAAGGACCCAAGAACTGGGTCAGCTGTCCCTGTTGTGTTTTATACATGATTTCAATGTGCAAACCTGTGTTGTAAAATGAGATATATTTATTTGTTGATTCTTTGATAAGCGGCACGTGAAAAAGGTCTATTGCCCTGATGCAGCTGACCCCCATGGATGTGTCACCGTCACTCCAGACACTCCAGACATGGAACTTGTGCTCGACTTTGGTGATCGTGCTCTTTCCATTTTACAGTTAAATTGACCCAAGAAGAAATTTCCCCGACGCTGTGTTTTGTTTCTTTAAGACATTCAGCATTGGCGGGAGAGATATTTTACTGGAAGAGGAGTGAGTGTAGGCCTGCGTGTGTGTGGGTGTATATGATGCAAGCCTGTGAAAGCATGTGGCTCTACGGCCAAATGATAAAAGTGAGCGCACTCTTTAGTGTACACAGCTATAGTGGCATTAAAATAACACAGTGTGGAGTTAAATAGAAGTGAGCTTGGGACATAAACAGAATGACTTGTTGTTGTTGTTTTTTTTCGCACATGATCTTATTCAGCTGATTTTCAGATTAAACACACTGTCCAAAGGGAAAATCCCCCCCCCCCCAAAAAAATGTGCTCCGTTCATTTGGAAAGAAGGACACAAGAAAAAAAGCAAATACACATCCACAGAGACACTCATTTACTCTCTGGGGGTCAGTGTGTCTTCCTGTGGGATGCTCAGCCGGCAGAGGAGGTCAAAGTTCGAGGGGAAGTGGGGATGCATAAAGGAGGGAGTGACACACACATGCATACACAACCTTCTCTTGTCTCCCCTTCCTCTCCTCAGTCTTTCATTCAGTAGACATTTGCAACCCCTCTCCAACACATCTGACACACACACACACACACACACACACACACATATACACATGTGGTGGTGAACCCACACCTTATTCCCTGTTGCATCAGTGTTAATCTCTCGCTCCATTTGCACTCGTCAGGAGATAACGACATCATTAGCACACATTAACATGTCTATGTTATCATTCCCTCAGTGTCCCAGAGTCCCTGTGCGTGTGCGTACTCTACTTGTGTGTGTGAAAAGAAAGAGCTGTGAATGGGGATGAAGCGTGAATATGGGATTTTTTCAACTATACGAGTCTAGTACAGTCTGTCACAAGGATGTGTGTGTGTGTGTGTGTAAGCCAACACATCCATTTACACATAAGATGAGATATTCCTCAGAAAAACGTACCTACTAATTGTACTTATTATCTGGATGTCTGACACAAGCTTTTCGCTGTGTGTTTTACTTTAGAGCTCCATCGATGCTGCAGCTAATGTTTAAAGCTGGGAGAGACTGAATAACATAAATCTGACATTACTGATTACTGACATTACTATAACCAGGGCCTATAAATAAACATCACACATATTAGTAAATGGAAGGACTCAGTGTGTTTTCATGCAGAACAAATAGGCTCCATGTGTCGCATCCAGAGAAGAAGAGTTTCACATCTGCATCCCAGAATGCAACACATGGAAACACATTGAATGTTATGATATCTTAGGACATAAACAGTGCTTAAAGGCAAGTAGCTGCAAAATATTGTAATAGTATAGAGTAATTTGTGTGCACACTCAACCTCATGTTTCCATAAAGTTTTTAACAAAAAACTGGTATCTTACAGTTCTGGCTAGTTAGCTGGCATTAAGTCTTTTGCTGAAACTTTATTGAAACTGATGAGCAAAGAAATGACCGGAGCCCAACAAACTTTTGTACCACACAATAAGAAATGATAAACATGCAAGCCATGCAAGATGACTCACCTTCAAGTTTCCCTCCAGACATGCTTTATTCTGCTATGATTAATATTCTTGGTTCAACATGGTTTTCCCAAAGAAAAAGTAAAAAATGTGGGGCTTTAGAATCATCTAGTCTCTCTCTCTCTCTCACTGGGAAATTATGGGTCTGTGAATCACAGGCCACACAATGATGAAAGGTGAAAGAGCAGTGAGCACCAAGATGGCAAATGTTGATAGGAAATACGGAGAGATTCAACCACATGTTTGACACTCGGTGGCTACACAACTCTCTGGGCTGAAAGTCAGCTTTGTGCTGAAGGTTTTAAGGTGTCTTTGTGTAAGACTGGCTTTCAAACTTTTGATGTACCAATTCTGACTTGTCCTGGGTACATTTGAATAAAAGGGTTAATGGAAAGCTCAGACATCTCCTCTTTCAGCGGAGGAAAGTGAAAACACCTTACTAGTGACAAAATTAACATACATCCAAGTCAAGGTCTGACATTTTTGAGGACATAAATATGAGAAAAACACATTTTTGAGTGAAGAGGATTTTTAGAAACAGCATTTCCTTCACACCGATACTTGTGCAAAGCCATCTTCTACCTTATTAAAAATTTAAAGCCCTGACCAAACTGCTGCAAAATCTCTAATTTGTCCTCATTGTCTGACAAGGAAATTTCCTTTTTTGAATATAAATCATTTAGGGGAAAAAATGCATTAAATTACTGTCAGAATAATCAATTTATAGTTGATGCATTTGCTTGACTTTTTTTTGCAATTGTTACAAATGAAAGTGAGATATTAGAAATTCATTCAGTGCCCTTCAGCTGTCACTGAAGTATCCAATGGGCCTCAGAGATCCCACTCTGAAGCAGTGTGTTAACATTTCTAAAAACAGGTTGGACCCTCAGTGTTTTAGTCAAGGTCACATTCACTGACTGTCCTGTCAGTCGGCAGAAGGGCAGTGTTCTCTCTCTAAAACATCCTGCTTCCACAAAAAAAGGCAATGAGGGTTAAGTCCGAATTTTCTCGCTGCAAGCTATTTTCACAGTCTGTCCATATTCTATTTCTAAGGGTTTCTGTCACAGCCCGGGCATGCCCAGTGTCAGGATCCCTGTCCTCCTCCTCTGGATGTTTAGGAAAGACCATAAATCAGATCCATCTGGGAGTCGTAAGGATGGGAATTGAATGCCGGCTCAGTGTCGTCTACTCTTTAGAGGAGAATTCCCAGTGGACTGAAAGCTGCCTACGTCGACAGCTGGTGTCCTGCACCTCAAACACGCTCACATGCCTTTGCATGCACCTGAAAAAGGAAGAGTCAATAAACACAGATGGAATGGTTAAAATGTCGAGGCGATAGTTCAAATACTTTTGAAAAAAGTATAACCTGAAGGTTAACTAAGGTTTGTTTATCAAATACCCTTTAAAACCAAAAAAAACATGGATTAGTAAACTAGTCAAAACTTTTTGATATTATGTCTGTCTTAAATTGATCATCTGAAAGAGAACATAATATCAAAACAGTTCACAAAATTGTCACAAAATTGAATCTATAGAATATAAACAACAGAATACAAACTAGAATACAAACTTTTTCGACACTGCATGACTTTCTAACACTTGTCTTTACTTCTTCCAGGTTAAAATGAATGTTCCCTTGTGTATGTATGTTTGTGAATGTACCGTTGGGAGGTTAATAATTTGGATTTGTGATTAGTGTTGGGCAGCAAAAGCATTTTGGTTAAGGTTAGAGAGCCATCTTTTCAGTTTGTGTAATAGTCACAAAACTTAATGCATAAAATTCACTCTTATTGAGTTAAGTTAGCTGTGACTTTTATCAGATTTCTTTTTAAAAAATGTCTGTTTTGGAAATATTCACAATTTTTTACTTTAATTTAATTGCTTTAGCTTTTACACCTAGTGGCAATTTAAAGTTAAAAAGAACCCAACCTGCACTTTATCTATAGACTGCAGGAGAAAACTCCTGCAGACACTGAAAGAATACACAAGCACAACGCTATGGCTGCAGGGTCTCCACAAACCCAGAGCCTTATAGCTGTGAAGTGACACTCACAACTGCTGTACCTTGTACATGAAGCCAGAATATAAAGAATAAAAACATGAGCTCTGTAAAGATAGATGACTTCAGTACTGCCGTACAGGCTTATTAAAGGGAAAACAAGGCAGATGGGAACTTAAAACCCCAGTATGTGTAAAGGATAAAATGGCAAGGATGGAAACCTGGAGGAATTTCCTTTTTACAGGGTGTCAAGGAATGGATAATGAATGGTGTCTGATCTCCAAAGCTGTCCTTACAGGGAATAAAAGTAACATCCTAAAAGTTTACAATGAAAAATCTTCTCAATAAACTTGTGTTAGCCTCTTGACATCCTGCAAGAGAGACCTGCACCTGTCTTGCTTATTTTACCAGCTAATTCAAACTAATGTTAATCAGCATAAATAAAATATTTTCACACTGACTCATCAAATTGTTTGTGTTTACCATCCGACTACAGGACTATTATTCTTTTTGTTTTTTCCTAATATCGGCGCGCCAGTGAAGCATCAGCAAACGGCACGCCCGCAGAAAGTAGGACTGCTATGATGGCTACATTCGTTCATCCCTTTTATCTCCTAATTCCTCCCTGTGACCCTTCAGTGTTCCTCAAAAACCTCTGGCTGGGCCTTTTGGTGCCCATCCCAGGCCCACAGGGGTGTATGTGTCCAAGTTAAAGCCGCCTCTCCCTGCTTGACCTCACTCTGCCTGCCTGCCTTCCCAGGCTTTAATCCTGATCAAGCTTGTCTAGACCTCTCATTACCAGCACATAATCAGGGGGCAGGGGAAGGACGGGACGATGGGGCCAGAGGGAGTGTAGGATGGATGATGTGGGGGGGGGGAGAAAAGGATGCAGAGAAAGTGACCCTGACAGTGACCCGCACATTCATTCCACTGTTTACTTTCTCCCTAAACAGACAGACTATACAGCCAGTCAACACACAGCATGGAAGAAGGATGGAAGGGGGATATGAGGCAGGAGAGAGAGAGACCAGATATAAACAGAGGATTAGACAGAGAAAGGAAATCCTCAACAATATATATCTCGAAAGTCTCAAAATTCTGGGAAAAAAAACTCTACCAGGAATGGGATCCTTTTTCTTGCTCCAAAATTAAGAATTTGTGTTTTAATTATATTCGTATTCGTTAAAGTTATTGGGAAATATGATTATTCTGGTTCTTGCTAAGAGTCGGTTGAGAAGACTGAAAATACTCTCATGTCTCTGCATTTAATATGAATCTGGAGCCTAGTGGCTTTGCTTTGCTTAGCTTAGCATAAAGACTGGAAATTTGACTGGAAAACTCGTTTGTCCGATCTAAAAAACAAAATCCAATCATGAAACAAACCTGACAAACCAGGCACACACTACATACAACATATTATGAAATAAGCTTCAGAGGCTTTTCTCGGTTGATTTTTGTTACTCTTAAACAAAACCATAATATACTTAAGGAACAGATTTAAAATTGGTATTGATCTTACAGTGGCCCTGAAGTGCAAATCGCAACAACAAATTAAAAAAAAACCAACAGCAAATGTGAAATCACAAATAATTGCTTATCAACAGTGTTGGGAGTAATGCATTCCAAAAGTAATGTGATTACTGTAATGTATTGCTTTTTGCTGTAACGCGATAATG